>CM053600.1:200141492-200175920 GCA_028646575.1 Pseudocheirus occidentalis
TGTGTGACGACCAGTTTTGAAAAACTGGACGCTTCTCAGCATCACACAGTTAAAAGACAACTATACAAGTCTCAGGATGGAAGGAGATGTCTACATTCAGAGAAAGATCCAGAAAGATTAGAGTTTAAACGGAGACTGAAGCAATGCATGCTATAATTCTTTTCGATGTTTGGCTTTTGTTTCTCTTTTCTTATCGTTCACTCCATTGGTATAACGCCTTTACAACCAGACGATTGTACAATGTGAAGGAGTTTGCAGATCCTATATATGCAACCATGGAGGGGTAGGGTGGGGGATGGGGAGTAAGGGGAGAAAAATCTATAACTGAAGTGACTATGGAACAGAATCTTGTAACCTAAAAGTGAACAAACAAGTTAATAATAAAAATAAAAAATAAAAATAAAAAAGTAAAAAAAAAGAATTGCCTCTGTTGGGGCGGCTAGGTGGTGCAATGAATAGAGCACCAGCCCTGGAATCAGGAGGATGTGAGTTCAAATCTGGCCTCAGACACTTAACATTTACTAGCCCTGTGACCTCGGGCAAGTCACTTGCCTCCAAAAAGAAAAAAAAGAAGAATTTCCTTGTTCAGTACAAGTCTTCATACAGCATCAGACAGTGATTTACCAAGGTCAGGAAACCTAGGGTCATCAGAGACAGGATTTGAACTCAGGTATTCCTAACTCTGAAGACAGCCTCTGCCTACACAGCTGCCTCTTGCCTGACACCTAAGAAACATGCAATAATTGAAATGAAGTAATGAAGTGGGCACAATTTTAAAGGAGAAGAACTGAGAATTGGACAGGATGCCGGGGAAGGGGCTGCTGCCAAGTTCTCTCCTCCCACCTTTGCTAGGAGGTTCCCTTCTGGACAAGCTCTGGGCCCTACACTCCCAGGTCAGACTCCAGTGGAGCCACCATCTTCCTGGGACTCAGGTCTGGCTTGAAGAGCCACGCTCTGGCTCACTGAACGTGGAGGAGTAAAGCTTCGTGGGAGACAATGAATTACGATTCATTTGTTATCGGGCCTCCCACATGGAAGGGCAGGGAGAGCTTCCTCCGGTACTGATTGTGTCGTCAGGCTGCAGAGGACTGAGCTATGCCGGAGTGGCAAGAGCCAATGAGGGGGTAAGATCAAGGGCCCTCCTGGAAACATTTTCCCTCTAAAAACCTTCTGTCCTTTGTCAGCTGGAAATTAGCTTTTCTCTTTTCCACCTCTGCAGGTTTGGAGCTGCTTTATCAGGATTTGTAGTCTTTAAAGAAGGGGAGAGAGAGGGGGGAGGAGGGAAAGGGAGAGAGAGAGACAGAGACAGAGTGGGGGAGACAGAGACAGAGAAAGACAGAGACAGAGGAGGGGGAGAGAGACAGAGACAGGGACAGAGACAGAAAGACAGAGAAAGATAGAGAGGGAGAAAGAGAGACAGAGACAGATAGACAGAGGAGGAGGGAGGGGGAGAGAGAGAGACAGAGACAGAAAGACAGAGAAAGATAGAGAGGGAGAGAGAGACAGACAGAGAGAGAGGGAGGGAGACAGAGAGAGAGAGAGACAGAGAAAGACAGAGACAGACAGACAGACAGAGAGGAGGGAGGGGGAGAGAGAGAGACAGACACAGAGAGAGACAGAGACAGAGAGAGGAAGAGGGAGAGAGAGACAGAGAGAGAGGGAGGGAGAGACAGAGACAGAAAGAGACAAAGAGGGGGAGGGAGGGGGAGAGAGAGAGAGAATGGGTGGGGAGTGGAAGAGGGAAGAAAAGAGCATAAGAGATAGACATCCAGAAAGAGGGAGGGAGATGAGAGAAGAAGCAGAGGGAATGGAGAGAAGCAGGAAGCAGGGGCCGGTCTTGTCTCCCTGGCTCTGAGTCTTTTCTCCTCCCTGACATTTTCAGGTCTTTCCTGATCATTATAGCACTTATCCCTGAGGAAGTTCCATGGAAATAAGTGATGTTCAATACTTCTTTAGTGCAACAAATAGATTTCCCTTGACCACCACTCCGACATATATTCTAGGAAAAGAAGAAAAGTGCCATTTGATCTGGGCCGTCAAGAGACTTGCCATCTTTTTAGAAAGAGAAGAAGTCTCTTCTTCTTCAATGAGGGGGTAAGATCAAGATCAAGGTGCATGTAGCGAGATTTGGGATCAGGATGAAAGTTCAAATCCTGCCCTTGCCTGTGTGTCCTTGGAGGCATCACTCGAACTCTGTATTTCAGTTTCTTCATTTTTACAATGAGAACTTTGAACCAGACCCATTCTCATTCCCTTCCAGTTCAGAGTCCCTGATCCTAAGTCAGTAGAAAGTAACTATAAAGTTAGCCCAAAAAATAGCTCCTGAGGTAAAGCATGAACAACGACTTCTACAGGAGCTGGTCACACCCAAGCTGCAAGAGGCAGAGGGGAATGGCACGGGGAACAACATGTACAAAAGACCTTGGTGAGAATCATTAACCCAGGGGAACAGACCTGAAAGGCAGGGGTGGGCATTTTTGTCTCCAGTTCTCAGCAGCTTAGCTGCCTCCTGTCCTGAGGGTAATGTTCTAGGCATTAGAAGAGAACATAGCCTTCTTAGAGATCTGACCCTTTTTTTGTTTTGATTTTTAAAGACAAAGCAAAACCAAAATAAAAAAACAAAAACTACCCAGGCAGAATCAGCAAGTGAGGAGGGATGAGTCATTTGGGCACAGTTAGCTCTTGAATAGTTAATAACATTCTCCATTGTAGCTGGTCCCGAACTACCTAAAACCCATTTCAGAAAAACAACGCAGTTATGAATAAGTGGTACAGCAGTGAATTAACCTGGAGAACCACGGAGACCAAAATGGCAATCTTAGAAAGACATTGTCAGGGCTGATAGATCCTCCAAAGAAATGACTCCAACTCTGCCTCCCACAAAGTCTGAGCACGAACAAGTCGGGTGTTTATGCAAAAACATGATCTTATTGGGTATTTATCCAAGGGCTATTTCACCCTAGGCTCCCAAATTGCTTTGTAATGATTAATTCTTTCACCCTCACTGCCTTCTCAGGATGGATAGGACATTCTTATCTCTTCTGTTCATACAGAAAAACTCATGGCATCAGCAGCAGCAACTGCAGCAGCGTTGTCACCTTTATCACAAAATAGCATTTATAAAATGCTCACTATATGCCAAGCACTGTGCCATCTACTATGGATACCAAGTCCAAACTCAAACAATCCCTGCCCTCCAGGAGCTTATATTCTGCTGAGGACAAACAGCATGAACATAGTTAAGAAAATACAGAATATGTACCAAAGGCATTTGTGGATTCCCTGCCAGGTTCCTCTTTTTTGTAAAGATACAGATCATTCAATATTATGGCCTTTTCAATACTTGTAGACATCTCTTCCATGAAAAGCCATTTCAGTGTCAAGTTTTAAAGTTTCTGTCCTAAGGTTTCCAGCAAAACATTCATGGTAGAAGGAAGGAGACTGAATTTCATAAGAGCCTAGATTTAAAAATAAGTGACAACCTAGAAGTCATTTATTCTGATGCCTTCATTTTACAGATGAAGAAACCGAGACCTGGAGAGGGAAAATGATTTCACTTAAAGTCATAGAGGTAGTAAGAGGGAGAACTAGCTACTGCCTCTCTGCTTCTGAATATAAGGAACCTCATGGGAAAATTACTCTCCAGCTCACATCACGAGGATAGTTACTCAAGTCATTTGCCCAGTCATGACTGTAACACAGGCCTTTAAGGCTCACAAGAGGAATCTGGAAAGGCACTTAAGAAAATGAAGTTGAGAAGTGTGGTTGGGCAAGAACATTCCAGGGAAATTCAGCCTTGAGTCACCAAAGTCTTACTAGCATTGAGAGGTCACTTCACAAGATGTTCCAAAGATGAGAAGAGACCAAAAGAAGGGGGAGGGAGGCAGTGGATGATATGACTATCCAAGAAGGGAGATCAAGAGAACGCATATAGGCAAAGAATTAGAAATTGAAAAAATATCCATCAATTTGGGAATGGCTGAACAGGTTGTGGTATACTGTTGTGATGGAATATTACTGCACTGTAAGAAATGAAGAGCAGGTTGGTTTTGGAAAAACCTAGGAAGACCTATATAAAATGATGCAAAGTGAAATCAGCAGAACCAGGAAGACACCGTACATAGTAATAGCAGTATTGTAGGTGAATGACTTGGCTCTTCTCAACAATACAAGGATCCAAGACAATTTCAAAGGACTCATAATGAAAAACAAAATCAACCTCCAGAGTAAGAACTGATGGAGCCTGAATGCAGATCAAAGCATACTTTTTGAACATTATTTATTTTTTTGTCTGTGCTCTGTTTTACAATATGACTAATATGGAAATATCTTTTGCATGACTGCATATGTATGAAGTACATGCCTCCTCAAGGGAGAGAAAGGGAAGAGAAGAAGAGAATATGGAGGCTCAATAATTATGAAAAATGAATGTTAAAATTAGTCTTTACGTGTAATTGAGAAAAATAAAATAAAAAAAACATTCCTTAGAAAAAGAGAATACAGGGGCAGCTAGGTGGCGCAGTGAACAGAGCACCGGCCCTGGAGTCGGGAGGACCTGTGTTCAAATCTAGCTTCAGACACTTGACACACACACACACACACACACACACACACACACACACACAAAAAACTAGCCATGTGACCTTGAGCAAGTCACTTAACCCTAACTGCTTCCCCTTGAAAAAAGTAAAAAATAAATTTAAAAAAGAAAAATTGAAAAAGAAATAATTCTATAAAAAAGAGAATACAAACAACAGTCAACCAACATGCCAAATGTCTCATCTCAATAAAATCTTTATGAGAACGAGGCTAGCACAAAAAATTTCACTAAAAAAGAATAAGATGAATAATAAACAACATTTCCATGGTTCTTTAAGTTTACAAAACATTTTATTTACTTTATTCTCATTTTAACCTCATAAAACCTTAGACAGTAGGTGCCCTTATTATAATATTAACCACCATTTTACAGGTGAGGAAACTGAGATACAAAAACATTAAGTTGTTCATTCAAAGTCACACAGCTTGTGACTGCGAGAAACCAGATTTCAATTCAGATCTACCTGACTCTGGGTCTAGCAGTCTAACCATTGGACCACTTACCCACTACATGGAGGAGACTAAAGAGCCCCTTATTGAAAACATGGGAAGAGAAGAGGCAAGCCTTTGCAACTGATTTCTGCAGAAACCATAAGTTTTCTTTCATATTCAATCCAACTCCACTTCTCAAGCATTTATTAAGTGCCTGCTTTGTGGAAGGCACTGTGCTGGGCATTGGTGATACAAAACCGAAAATTCATAGAGCCCCTGAGATGAAGCTTACATCTTACTGAATGGGGAGGAAATTTTGAACATCAACACACAAAAGTGAATACAAGATAATTTGAGGAAGAAGGGAGTGCTAACAAATGGGGAGATCCAAAAGAACTTGTCATAGGAAATAGGAGCTGATACCTGAGTTGAGCTTTGACAGTGGCTCTTTAGGTTGTCCATTTCAATCACATATCCTAACTTGAGCAACAGACACTCTTCATCCATTTGGTTTTACCTGTGTGGATGTCCAGACCAACTTCTTTAAAGCAATTACTCATCTCCTGTAGGTCATCTCATCCAACCCTTTCATTTTAAAGATGAGAAAACTGAGTCCTGGGGAAGAAAAGTGTTTGCACCAAGGCAATGGGGGTAGTAAGGATCAGGTCTTCTGGTTCCTAGTCCAGTCCTTTTTCTATAACATCACACTGCTTCTGAGTGTAAGTGTCTCATGGAGAATCAGTCCATGGCTCCCACCATCAGGGTGGGAGTACTTTGAGTGGGATACTTTGAGTATCCCACTGCAAGTTTGGCACAAGCCCTGAGGAACCATAGGAGGAGAAGGAAAAGCACCTAAGACAAATTTGAGAAGCCACGACCAGCAGTGCCCTCTGTAAACCTGGAGAACCTCACCATCCTCAGGGAGTTCCTCTTCAGCTTAGGCTGTACTTTGGATAGCTCCCATCCCAAACTGAGTCCTCCATTATTCTTTCTCTGACTCTTACCCCACAGTATCCAACTGTGCTCTTCAATCAGAGAACTCTCCATCAGTTCTCTGTCACTAATCTCTCTGCTTAGAGCAGTTGAGGATACTTAGCACCCCCTGGACTGAAGGCCCCCAGCCCTTATCACTACTGTACACTCTGCAGGGTAGGATTTGGAGAAATACCTTCTGGGTGGCCAGTGAGGCCATTTGCATGTTTTAATTGCTCAAAGGAATGGATAATTCACAATGTATTTCTTCAAAAAAAAAAGAGTGGGGGAATTTTTTTCCATTTCAGGGGATTAAGATGACAGGTTTTTTTTAAGAGGCTTTGCAAAGTCCTTCTTAGGTCAGGTCTCTGAATTGCTAAAGAATTAGCTCAGGACTTAGAGAGTTTTCACCAAATACCTCTTCCTTGTTACTTACTCCTGATCTTGGGTGCCCACCTGTGCTCCCAGATAAACTGGTGGATGCCCAGGTTTGGCTGTGCTTAGTGGGTTTTTCATCACTGGGGGGAGTTGCCTGTGACATCACAAATCATTCTTCTGGGTCCCTGGTGCATCTACCCAAGAGAATGTCAGCCATTGGACCAAAGACATTTTTGTTTTGTTTTGTCTTTGTTTCCCAGACATCTAAGAGGGTCTGGCATGTACTTGAGGATCAGATGCTGTCTTGTGTTTATTTAAGAAGCGCTTCTTGAAGTGAACAGAATTCCTTCCTGATTTGGCTTAAATGACACTCTCTGCAAAAAGCTTTGCCCATCCCCCAGCCATTCGAGCCTTTCCCTGTGAGGCCCCCTTGTATATACTCTGAGTCTTGTACATGCCTATTGAGGGTAGAGACTCTGATTTGGTTTGTTTTGTCTGCAGAGCTTACCATAGTGCCCAACACACATTAAAACTTAATGAACGATTGTTGATCACTTGATTCATTCATTTTTCCATCTTCTACTATGTCCAAGATGCTGGAGGGGAGGCGGAGGGGGAGGTCACTAAGACCCAGCTCTGTCCTCAGTGATAGATACTCTTCTATTGTATCTTAGGCCAGATGTGAGGTTAAGTAGCAACGTGTCCAATGTGGGTAGAGAATGTCAAGAGGGAACTCTCTCCCTAAAATATTCTCTTTTTGCTATGCCTGAGATTCCTTTGGGCTTTCTATGATTCTCTTTCCCAGTGGAAAATGCTCCAGGGGTAGGTGCTTTATGAAGTCTCCAATATAAAGATGTAGAGTCTGATTTTGGAAAGAACTTTGATCACCTCATCCAATACCATTACTAGATAAATAGATAGGTAAGTAGATAGATAGATAGATAGATAGATAGATAGATAGATAGATAGATAGATAGATAGATAGATAGATAGATGGATAGATAAATGGATTGACAGAAAAATAGATGGAAATATGATGGATGGATAGAGACATAGACAGATAGACAGACACATACATACATACATATATACATACATGCATGATATGATATGATAGATGATAGATAGATAGACACACATATATACATACATATATACATACATACATACATAGAGACATGGAGACATGAAGACTAGATTGTTGTATGGATAGACAGATCACCACTATCATATGCCAGTAGCTGTGCTAACTAAGCCTTGGGAAAACAAACAAAATCAGACAAGTCAATTCTCCTCCTTCCTTCCTCCTCTGAGCCCTGCCACTGCCTTTGGGACTTCTTTCTCCACCATTTTCCAGCAGCATTCTCACCCTGGAGGTTGTCTTCACCACCCTGCTCTAGTATCTTCATCACCCTGGATGATCCCTCTGCCACTGTGGCCCCTTTTTCAAATTGTTCATTTCATCCAGGAACCTCCATTTTAAGGAAGAGACCCAAGACCACAGCTCACTCCTTCATTCCTCCATGGGCCCCACTCCTGGGCCTCCAGAGTTCTTTCAGCTTCCTTTTCATGTGTGACCTTCCCCCATGAGGATGTAAGCTCTTTGAGGACAGGGGCTTCTTTTTTATTGCCAGCACTTGGCAAAGTGCCTGGCACATAGAAAGTGCTTAATAAATTTGTTCCTCTGACACTGGCTGTGGGGGGGGGGGAGGGGTCTTATTCTAATGAGGAAGACAACCCCTAAAGGAGAGAGAGAGGCCACAGTGCATCATGGTTATGGAAATGGTGTCCAGTGGCATGGAAACCCACTCTGGCAAAGAGAAAGAGCAAGCTCCCCCACCCAGCAGAGCCCCAAGCCCCTGGAGCAGTGTCAAGGTTCTAATGGGGTAGGAGGAGAGAAGGATGGACATGGTGCCAGGAATCAGCAGGGAGACACCTGGAGAGCATTGAGGCACCAGGGCTGGGAAGAATCACAAGGGAAGGACAGCACTGAGTGAGGGGACTGGGGGAAGGCGTGGGCACCAAAGAGAATTTGGCCTCCATCACTACTGCTCCTTCACATCCAACCTGCTTGTGGAGGATCTGGGTCAGTTGTAGTGGGACAATAAGAAACAACAGAGATGAGGAAAACAAAGAAAGTAGCCCAAAGGGTAGCAGTGATTAAAATTTTACTAGAAAATTGCTTGAGTAAAATCAGTCTACTTAGTCACATACAAAATAGATGCAAATGCCTTGGACTGGGATGGAGGTGAGAGCCTCAGGGTCTAAGGGTCTGGATGCTCCCAGACACCTGCCCAAGTGAACATGCCCTGACTGCTTTGGAGAAATGGGTAGAAGGCAAGAATCAATCAAAAGAATCTATTAAACCCTCCTTCCCTGCTACCGCTGTGCTTCGTACTAAGGTACAAACAAAAGCAAACAGCGGTCCCTGCTTTCGGGGAGCTTAGGTTCTCATGGTGTGGCCAGGTTCATATAAGACATATGCAAAGTAGACACAGGTCATCTGAGAGAGGAAACTGAGGTGGCGTCATGTGAAGGCGAGAGCAACAGCCCAGAGAACAAGGAGCTGTGCTTGCCCCCCAGCCCTGCTGCCCATGAGCAGGAAGATCTTCCACATTGATTCACTTCTCTGCTCATCATTTGGAAGATGAAAGGGTAGGATTAGACAAATCCTGACTTACCTTCCAGCATTTGTTCTGAGTCTTTGGTCCTAACTGATTTGTTCATCCTAATGTGGCCTTTGAGAAAATTTTGGGTGACTCCAAACTAGCCAAGGCTCCCTCTGCCTCCCAACACCCCCTCCTTCCCAGTCTCTGTAGCGTCCCTCAGAGAGCAGCTTTTCTTGAAGTACTTAGTTTCCCCTGCCCTGTCAGACATAGTCCTCTCCTCGTGTGAAAGACAGGACAAAATGACTCAGCATAATTCCCTGGGTGTGGATGAACTCAGGGTGAGAGGCATCACCAAGTGACAAAGAAAGGGAAATTCAAGAAGGAGTCTTGGATCCTGAAATATTTCAAGAAAGAAGGATTCAGAGACAGAAAGAGAGAGAGACAGAGAGAGAGAGAGACAGAGAGAGAGAGAGAGAGAGAGAGACAGAGAGAGAGAGAGACAGAGACAGAGACAGAGACAGAGAGAGAAAGACAGAGATAGAGACAGAGACAGAGACAGAGGAGAGAAACAGAGAGAGGAGAGAGACAGAGAGAGAGAGGGAGAGAGGGAGAGAGGGAATTTGCTATTCAGTACTTTCATGTCAAACTCTCCATAACTTCATTTGGAGTTTTCTTGTCAGAGACACTAGAAGGGTTTTCACTTCCTCCTCCAGCTCATTTTACAGATGAGGAAACTGAGGCAAACAGGGTTAAGTGACTTGCCCAAGATCACCCAGCTAATAAGCTTCTGAGACTAGATTTGAAATCAAGGAGAAGAGTCTTCCTGACTCTGGGCCTGTTGCTTTGGATGGAACCACCTGGTTGTTCTATTAGTTAAAGATAATTAGAAACTGAGGAAGGACAGAGAGACAGAGACAGGCAGAGACAAAGACTCAGAAATAAAAGCAGAGACATTTGAATTGTTGTCCTCTTCTTCCTCAGTCACCAATCATCTTCAGTGTCCCCCATTCCTAGTCACAGGCACCATGGAACCAAGTAGGAATTCGTTAGACCATGAGCCTCCTGGGAGCAGGGACTGGTTTTTTTACCCACCATCCCCTGTGCTCAGCATGGTACCTAGCACAGAATAGGGGCTTAATAGATGGTTGCTGACTGACTTCATGTCCTTTAGCAAAGGACCAGACCCTATGTGGCTCCTTACACTGCAGTAGTGCCCAGGGCATCCCCATCCATACTCCATGGGATGGCTCCTGCCAGGTAGGCATACAGTAAAGACAGCAGTGATTCTAGGTCCTGCTCTGGGTTTCCCCAAGCCACCCAAAGGATGAAAAATAAAAACTATATTTGACCAATATGGTATCATTCTATAAAGTCTGGTTTTCTTCAGGCACTGAGCAAGTCATCCCCTAAGCACCAGAGCATGGTAGGCAGGGACTGGTCTTGGAGCACAGACAACTTAAGTTTGATTCCCAGTTCAAACATGGACCAACTGTGGGGCCCTGAGAAGTCAATTACTTCCCCTACCCTCTGTTTTATCATCTGTAAATTGGGAGTAATTATGGACCTCTACCTCACAGGGTTGTTGGAAGGACCCAATGAGATAAAGCATTCAAAGTGCTTGCAAACCTTAGAGCCCCTAAGTAAAGGTCCACTATTATTATGACTTTGAACTTATTACAGTTTCCTTAGTGATGTTTCCAAAATGCCAGAAATACTCTTGGCTGGGATGCCAGGCCAAAGCTTTCAGCTGTTCTTGGGGCGGGGGGGTGGAGGAAGGGAGACCGGATCATAAAGTCATACTTGGAGTTGGGAGGGATGCTAGAGATTAAGTCAACTCCCTCATTTTACAGATGGTGAAACAGAGACAGTAAGAAATTAAGTGACTTGTCCATGGTAATGTAAACAGTAGGAAACTGAAGCAGAAAAAATTCAAGCCCAAACCATCTAACTCCACATCTAGGGCTCTACGTACCAGTCCTACATCTTGTATTCTCTGGGCCATCCCCATGGCCTCGAGCAAGAATATGCTGCCTGGGTTAGGTTTTAGAGGCAACAAGTGGGTAGGACCAAGGCACAAGGAATAAGGGAGACTGGCTAGCCAAGAGATTCTGCACAATAAAAAGGAGAGGAAGGTCTTCTGCCCTACTGGAAGATATTAGAGTGGGAGAGACTTTTCCATGGACCCTGTCCTCCTTTATCAGTGGGTACAATAAGACTTGAGTGCTCTTGAACACACAAGGAGACCAAGTTGGAAGTTGCTTTAGCATTCTTCTGAGGTCATAGAGCTGGAAGGAAGAGTTGGAACTAGGGCAGGGTAGTTGAAGCTTTTCCCCAAGGTGTCAAAATTTAAAAGGTGCTATCAGCACTTATACACATTCGGTAGCATGGAAACAACTGAGCTTTGCATCCAGTCAGCAAAAATAATTTGTGAGAATAGGAGGATATCAGGTGTTCTCCTTCCTCAAGTTGGCTGGAGTGGTGGTGTCATGGCTCTCCACCCATGGTTAATGTGTCCCTTCTCTCTGAACTGACTAAATCTGTTTTTAAAAGTTGATTTGAAGGAGCGTTTTCTGGCATTTTGCAAAGCTTGCCTTGGCTCGGAAAAATGCTAATTAGCTATGCTGTTGGAAGGTCAAACAAACAAAAAAGTCTGGATTTTTGTTGCTGCTTCTTTGCAGCTCATTTGCATTGTAGTTTGGGTTTCATTTACGCACACAACCAGGGCAGGGAACTCAACCTCCAGTGCAAACTGAAAATCATCAGGATCTATGTTTTCCCTGGTCCCAGATGTCAGGTCACTGCCAGGCAGTTCTGATTACTTCCGGGCTCAGTTAGCCCGTCTGAGAGCACACTAAGAGAACTTCAAGGCACAGCATCTCCTTTGGGGATCAATCTCACTCAAACCCTTCTCTGTTTCCAGTCCTGTCAATTCTTGTCTCTACTCTCTCCCCCGCCAAAAAATACCACTAAATATAATAGTTTAGACTAAGAACAGAAAGACTTGGGGTGGGTGGAAGGACTGGAGGGCAGCTACAGATTTATTCTAGAACTTTGTCAGGGACTAAAGTCAAGTTTCTCTATCTATAGTATCTTAAAACTACTTTTGCCTTTTCTTTAACCTTTTAAAAATATTAATGTATTTGTCTATTGGCAATCTTCTCACTCCTCTCCCCTTTTCCATGATTCTTTAGAATTTACCCAAAGTGTTTCAGTGAGCATACATGCACATTCATTCAGCTCCATTAGGACACCATCTAACCAAGGCAGGCGATTTCAGATTTTCCAAAAATATCTAGATATCCTTTGGTTGCTTCCTCATCTAAGGAGCATTCAGAAAGCTCAAAGTGATGGAGATTGTTAATAAGCATCTGAGAAATTCAGCTGGAGTGCCCCTCCCTCCTGCCTTCTTTATTAGTGTAGACCAGCAGTATGAGAAGGGCACTGGAGCTGAAAGTCAGAAGACCTGCATTCAAGTTCTGAGTCTGAGACTGACTAGTTGTATGACCTTGGGTAGGTCACTTCTCTTCTATTGGACTCAGTTTCCTTATCTATGAAATAAACATGTTCAAATTTATGATCCCCAAGTCTGCTGTTGTAAGATCCTACAATAAAAGTGTTTGTGGTGTGTGTGTGTGTGTGTGTGAGAGAGAGAGAGAGAGAGAGAGATGTGGTACGTGTATTTGGTGTGTTAATATATGTGTGTACATATGTGGCAGAGACAGCCACAGGTGGGAGACTGGCTGCCCTTGATTAGCCAAGGAGTTGAGGGGTGTTGCCCTGGAATCAGAAAACACTGAGCTCTCACAAGGATAAAGTCCAGCAGACAGCTCAGTCATAAGGTAATGAACTGTGCAGCACATTGAAATCCTGATAATAAAGAGACCACAAAGGGAGCCAAAGTTTCTCCGTGGGATACCTGGGGAGGCAGAAGAGATACCTTGAAGGGTTTGCATGATGGCTCTGCTCTACCTTGATTATTTTCCTCTGTATGCAAAGCCCGAGCACAGGAGGCCAGATCTAGTCCTCAGGTGATGTGTGTACGTGGTTTGGCCCGCCGTCAATGGGAAACACTGGGCTGTGGAACAAAGGGCAAGAAACTCTTCTGCCGGACAGAGAACCTGACCAGCCTGCCCGGGGATATGCTTCCTCTCTGCTAAAAGGTCTCTCAGCCCCAAAGCCACACACTCAGCCTCACTGACATCACGCGGCACCCGGTGCTACATTCAGCCTGGAAGCATTTGGTGGTAGAGTTCTCCTTTCTGCATCCTTACGATTGATTTATCCCTTCCCGGCACAGTGTGAACATGCTTTCCTTGGTGGGCCCAAGGCTGTTTTGGGGGGTGGTTTTCCACTGGACAAGTGAGACTACTCAATGACTTCTCCTTTCCTCCCCCGAAGCTTCCAACAACTCAAAGTGAGAATGTTTATTTTATTTTCACAAAAACACACTTGTTCATATTGTTTCTAACTTCCTCCAGAAGACAAGGGGACCTACTGGTCCCCCAAGTCCATTTAATTACTGAACATCAATACTACATGCCATGTCTTCAGGGAGAGATCAGTGAGGCTTACTGATTCAGAATGAAAACCCATTGGCCATGAGACACGCTCTGGAGGCGCGGAGGCTGGAGAGATTACAGGTGACGAATGTTGCTCCAGGCTCTGCCAACCATCCATCATCTCTCCCCTCGCTCCTCTCCCCCAGGCCGTGTCAGAACATAGAATACTGTCTAGTGCGGTTCTGGCCGCTGTCTGACAAGTGTCAAAAGATAGAAGCACATTCAGCTAGTCTCTTAAGTTGGTTTTTTTCTTCCTCACCTTGTTTTTCTAAGAAACCCTGTCACACGAAAATGGATTCATCGTGGGCTCCATTTTCTATCCCTATTAATGCTTCTGAGTTTTATAAATGAATATTAGGACTTCGGTGACATGGAAGCTGGCTGAGAAATTATTCCGACACAAGATGTAAGAAAATAAGAACACCAAAAATTTTCCCCTCTTTTCATAGAATTCAGGTTGCATTCATACTCGGCTCAGAGGTCAGAAACTAAGAAACCAATTAAGCAGCACTGAGCCAAGCCTTATCAACCAATAAATGAGCATTTATTACATGCCTACTACGTGCAGGCACCACACTGGGGAAACAGAGACAAGGGTGGAAGAGGTCCTGTCCTCAAGGGGCTTACCGTCTACAGAGAAGATAGCATGTTTATATATAACATAATATTACGTGTGTATAAAATAGAAATAAAATCAATAGACATAAAATAGACATAACAGATCATTTTGGAAGAAGGCACCAGCAGGTAGAGGGGTTCAGTCTCATGTAGAAATTGGTGCTTGAGCTGAGGTTTGAAGGAGAAGGGATTCTAGGAGATAGTGGAAGGGGGAGAAGTCCTAACATGGAGTCAGTGTGTGAAAAGGAGATGGGTTGTCATGTGAGGAAAGGCCAATTATAATGCCCTTTGCTGACCATAACAATAGCACTTCACATTTAAAACATGACTTTCCTCGCATAACTCACAAGGGAGATGGTCCCACATTATTGTCCCCATTTTGCAAAGGAATAAATGGAGACCCAGGAAGCCTGTGACTTGACTACGGTCCTGTATCTAGAACTCTGGAGCCTTCAATGCCTCCTGTGTACAGGGCAGAATACAGGGAGGTTTTCCCATGAGGTCTCTGCCATGTCCATGGGGAGGAGGGCATGTCACCTGCCTCTTGGTGGCCCCAGTATGATCAGGGAGCCTCAGTAGATGCAGTCACTCATCTGCATCAATCAGGGTTAAAGAGCTGCCATCCATGTCTGCATCAGCCATGCCTAGCTAAACTTAGCCCCAGCCTGGGGTCACCCTTCCAGAATGGCCTCAGGATTATCTGGCCCTAACCTCCTTTCCTGGGAGGGATGGTGTAGACACAGAGGCACCTGTCTAAGGGGAAAGCTGACCCCGAGAGCTCTTGGCTGTGAACAATTTGTGTGTTCCATTCTCCCAAGGGGCCTCCACTCATCACTGCCTACCCCTGGCCCCTCTCTCCTCAGCTGTAAAGTTCTGAGATCCCAGGCCATGAGCTGCCAGCTCCTCACTTCAAGCTCTGTAAGTCTATAGTAGGCCAGCTCCCTGACATCGCTTAGGGTTGGTCTGGTCATAGAACCAGGAGGGGCTTCCAAGTGAGGGTCAGTGAGCACAGAGAGGTCAGTGATGTGAATCTACCCTCTGCTTGTCAATCTCTGAGTCCACAAGTGAGACCAAAGCAGCACTTCATGGGGGTAGAACCCAGGTCCTGCGTCTGCAAGATACCCTACCTCAGACACCAATTACCTCTGTGACTCTGAGCACTGACCATCCTAATCCCTCGGAGCCCCTGTCTCTTCATCTGTGAAATGGAAATCATAAAAGTCCTGGCTTCTCTGGGCTCGGACAAGGCCTTCAACTGCTCTGTAATCCTTAACAGCCTGTGTGAATGCAAATGATTTGTCTTTTATTGCCATCAGGATCTGAGGTTCCATAAGTATCTGCTGGTAGAGAAAGCAACCCAAGGGAGAACTGGGTGGAGGCTGGCCTGGGAGGAGGCCCAGAGCCTACTCCCAGACTGATGAGTCTCCACTGTCCCACAGAGAAAGCAGGAAAGAGGAAGAGGAAGAGGGAAAGAACTGGACAGAGAAGAAATGAGAAGAATACAGGGCCTGTGAACCAGGGAAAGGGAGAGGCTTTTGTCAGCCTTGGGCCACGCAGCTGCTCACAGCAAGTGCCCAGAGTCACTCAATTCACTACAGACCTACTATTCTCCAGGCATTAGGGGTTTGGAATCAAAACTCAGCCCCCATACTAAGGCAATTGATTCTATTGCAGTGGAGGAGAGGGGACCTCTAAGTATCCACAAAAATAAGTCAGTGCAAGCCCCCCCACTACCACACAAGCCAAGGAGGGAGAGGGTTCTAGGCATCAGACACAGCCTATGCAAAGGTATGGAGGTGGGATATGTCTAGAAGAAGAAGCAATAGGTGATTTTGTTCCTTTTTGTGAAGATCTGAAAGCATCCAAAGCACTTTTTTCTCCAGGCATCATCATAAGCCAAGGCCCATCTGTCTCTCTATACTCTCAAAGAGACCTTCATTCCAGCAGCGGCTCAAGACCTCATGGTCACATTTGACAGGTTTTATACACAAGTGATAGGGAAGTAAGGGCCGGTGGGGGGGAAGAATAAGATCAAGTTTAATTAGAAGGTTCATTTTTTTCCATCCAAGTAAAAAACTGGATGGTATGGAGTATGTTTAAAATGCCAGGTGCCTGAGGAAAAGGGATGATTAATGCAAGGTCTCCTGGGCCAGGGGCTGGCTCTCTGTTAGCAATCTCTGGCCTTCCTCCCATGGAGCCCCTGCCAGGATGAGTGGGAAAGGTAGGCAGTGCATGCCCCAAGGAGAGTGGGCACCATTGGCCCCATGCCCCACTAACCTGGCACTATCTGGAGCAGTAAACGGAAGAAAGCCTGGCCAGCCCCACTGGCCTGGGACAAGGCAGAATGGAGCCATGACCAGTGGGCTAATGCTTGAGAAAATTAGCTCCTGCCCCTTCCAGATGATCTCAGTCCCCAGAGTTCATGCCAGCCCCAAATTCAATGTGAAAGCAGTAATCTGGATCCCTTGCCAGGATGCTTTTCTCATTCTCCTCTGCTAAGTTTGTTCAAGAGTCAAAAGGATTTTAAGTACCAAGTACCAGTGCATATGAACTTCCAAATGAAATCCAATTAAGAACCAAACAAAGAAAATTAAGTTGGCCCTCTCGTTGCCTTGGAATCAGCAAACTTGGGTTCTGACATTGTGCGACCTTGAGGAATTCACTTCATCTTTCTGAGATTCCATTCTGTTTCTTTTTTTTTCCTATCCACAGAAAGAGAGGGTTTGTACTAAAAGATTAATTAGAAGCTACCCAGCAGCATAATGCAGTGGAAAATGTGTTGGAGTTTGAGTCAGAGAACCTGGGTTCAAATCATGGCTTTGCCCTGTGGCCACATGACCTCTCTGAGTCTTGGATTCCTCATCTGTATGATGAGAATGGGTCAAAAGGTCCCTTTCACTTCTAAAGTTATGATCCTACAAACCAATGACTTGAGTTCAAATCCAGATTCTGACACTTCCTAGCTTTGTGACTTTGGACACTCTCTTCTGCAGAACCAAAAGTTGGCCTGGAAGGCCTGCAATTCTCTGATTCTCTCGGGTGCCCTAATAGAACTGGTACACCTTTTCCTTGCAAAGAAGATGGATTCTAAGCAGCTTCTTTCTTCTATCAAATGCCAGCATCTTCCTCAGGACTGGAGTTAGCCTCTGCATCCGCCTCCCCCCTCTCCCAAGTGTAGGAGGCTGGAAGTGATGAGGCAAACAAAGTCAGAGTGATTACTAATAGGTCCTGATAATACATAGCCCCTCACCTGTAGTTTAAATACTGCTTAGAAACCCAAAACAAAAAGTGACAGGCATGAAAATGAGCAAATCCAGTCCCAAGGAAGGGAGAGAACCATTGCTCCAAGTTTAAAAGTTAGCCCAAAAGCTAAATGCTGCATTTCAAATCCAAGGAACTGGCTATGAAAGCGAGCCCTGCCAGGCCTTAATCCAGTCTCATCAGCCATCTTGTTTTTGTGGATGGGCACCAGGTTGGAGGAAGGGTTTAAAAAGCTTGGGCATGTCCAGAGGAAGGTGTTCAGGACAGTGGGGGCAACATGAGCAATGGTGTAAGGAGCTGGGTATTCTTTCTAAGATTCTAAGTTGGCTGGGAAGGTGCCAACTTTCATTAGTGGAGGGAGCTCTCTTACTTGACATTTTCTTAAACCAATTTATCTACATGCCCAGTTCCTTTCATTAATAGCCCACAGAGTTGAGCTGGTCAGCACTGGCATGAGCTGCGTCTTTGTGGAAGAAACAGTCCTCCCTCAGGTGACAACCCTTTAGCTTCCCAGACTGATATTTGTTACTCTACCAAATCTCAGTTCTTGTCCTGAAATCAGCACGGTGGAGACGTGACTTCAAAGAAACTTGAATTCAAGAAAAACCCAGATCGACCTACTGCCCCTGTCCCCATATCTGGACAACTGGCCTTTCTGAGCCTCAGGTTCCTCTTCTGTAAAATGGACATTATAACAGTACCTCTTGTGCCCAGTTCAGAGCATTGCTGTAAGGATGAAACAAGATGCTTTGTGTCGTCCCCCAGGACCTTTAAGAGTAATCACCCTACATGGAGGTCACTTAAAGTATCACCTAGACATTGGCCTGTATTGTTGCTTTTAAGATACTCTCCATAGAAAAACATTTCTCAGACTTGATACATCGAAAGGCTTTATATTCTGTCCTCTTTGGCTCATGATCTTGGATTCCAGAGGTCCCTGTAGCCAGCTCCACCTTCCCCCCTTCAAACCCTACCACAGTCTCCAGACCAGAAGTGTTCATTGCTGTGGTAAAAGAAATGGCAAAGGGAGATTAAGGCAAAGAATCCTCTAAGAAGCATCTCCCCAGAAATCAAACTGAAAGGCTTAGAAATTGCCCAAGCTCTCTCACCTATACCCTGGACACGTGGTGTCTATGGCTCCCCTCAGATCTCAGCTAAAATCCTGTCTGCAAGAAGAGGACTGTCCTGGACTACCTCAGTGAAAAGTCTTCTTTCTTTTCCTCCAAGACATTTCCCCCTGCATGGAAATACACCAAGTAGTGGCATTTCTCATGGGTTTATGGCTAGTTGTTTTGTGTTTTGTTTTGTTTTAATTTGCTTGTATTGGTATATTTTGTCTTTATATCACTTTCATTTACAAATATATTCCCCTTTTCTCCCCTACCCTGCCCAGAAAGCCATTCATTTCTTTTTTTAATTTTGTTTTATTTTTAGTTTATGGAATAAAATGTGAATTTCCACAACATAATACAATAAAAAGATGATTATACATGAAAGTGTAAATCTACTGTACACATCTTGCTATTTCTTTCAAATATACAGCACAATTATCAGTAAATTTCTCTGTTTTGTCCTTCCCTCCTCCCCCTCTACCCTAGAGATGCTGACCATTGGACACAAATAGGTATTTATATGTAAAAGTATTCTGTACATACTTCTATCCCTCCATTCTTTCTCTGGATGCAGACAGCATCTTTCTCCACAAGTCCTTTATAGTTAATTTGGGTTTTTATAATAGAGGAAACGACTTATTCACTAAAAGTGGTTCTTAAAGCATTATATATTGCTGTTACTATATACAACATTCCCTTCATTATTCCTTGGACATTATTTCTAAGATCGTCGAGCTCCTTATTTCTTATAGCACCATAGTATTCCATCACAATCACAGACCACACCTTGTTCAGCCATTCCCCAATTGATGGGCATCCCCACAATCTCCAGTTCTTTACCCCACCCCCCACAAAGAGCTGCTATACATATCTTAGAACACATAGGTTCTTTTCCTTTTACCCTAATCATCTTGGAGATATACCAAGTAGTGGTACTTCTGGGTCAAAGGCTTACAGCAGCTTAATAACTCTTTGGCTGTAACTCCAGATTGCCCTCTAAAATGGTTGGCTCCACTCATGATTCCACCAACGATGAATTAGTGTCCCAATTTTTCCACATCCCTGCCAATGTTTGTCACTTTCCCCTATCGTTCTAGCCAATCCAATAGGTACAAAATGATACCTTGGGGTGGTTGTAATCTGCATTTCTCTAATCAATAATGATTTAGAGGATTTTTTTCAAATGACTATAAATTGTTTTGATCTCTGGTTCATGGCTAGTTGTATGTTGTCTCCCTATGAAAGTAGGGGCCTCTTGAAGGCAGGAACTATGTTTTTCAAGCAAAGTCAAGTCAACAGTCATCGATGAAGAATCCACTCTGGTCCAGGCCCTGTGCTAAGTGCCAGAGATATCAAGAAAGGCAAAGGACAGTTTACCTGGTGCTCAATCATCTTCTTTCCACTTAATCACTGTCCTAACTAACATGTCCTTCTCTTAAGGGAAGCATCCCAGGAAGCCAGAATGATGATGAAAATGATGATAACAAAAATATATTCATCCACTCACTATACATTATATTTATACACATATATTACACTTAAAATTTGTGGTATTTATGTACTTATATTTTATATAATTAATTTTATACATTACATATTTGTATTTACTTAGATATATTTATGTACAATGTATATGTATATATATAATATTTATATGTTGAAAATATTGCATATATACATTTCATATTTATGCTCATCTATCCATATGTACATAAACACATACATATATACACACATATCTCCATATTAAATATGAATGTATATACATTGTCCTAAATGAGAAGTCAATAGTTGGTAAATTTTAACTTTATCCAAATTGACTTTCTTGCTGTTTACGGCAGATTAAGGGATGACATGAATTCTGTTGGGTCATGCCCATAGCCAAATGAAGCTTTCTTGGCAACCAAGGGGTTGACCAGGGACTTCATTAAAGTATTTACAAGCTAACCGCAGAGCTCTCTGTTCTGACCAAGTTCCTCTTCCTGAAATATTCAGTGCCCAGGGTTCTGGAGCTTTCATACCCACAAGAAGGAGTTTTTGGTGGCCAGGCCTCTCTTTCTCATGGAAAGGACAGGCTGTGCTCAGAAGAAGCATAAACAGAGATCAAAATTTTCTTCATATATCCTTAATGAACTCTTCTGAGGCCATATAGAAAGGCAGCAGCAGAGTCAGGAGAGCAGCAGAGGAGGAAATCTTTGTTCTTGATGTCAAAGTTAGAAGGACTGATAGACAAAGGGGGGATGGTAACATGGAGACAACATTTCAGACAAAGGCTAGTTTCATGAGCTCTGATTCCTCAGAACAAGGCTCTGGAGAGCAGCACATTACCCGAAGCAACAGGCAAGAAATAAGAAATAGAAAATGCTCATTACAGGACAGGCTCATGAAGACTGGGATTTGCTTGATATCATTTCTGCTATTAGCTACAATTTTCTTTAGGGAATAACCAAGGACAGAGGAGGGGCAGGATGTGTGTCCCCTTTACAGATGCTGAGAGACCACCCGGAGCTGTCATTAGTGTGAGATTGGGCCCTGATGCTCTGGGTCTTCTGCTCACAATTCCTAGCACACTTGGGGTTGTTGAATGTCCTCCAGCAATGAACTTCCCTCAATTCACATTGAAGTTAATTTTCTTCCTCCTCCTCCTCCTCCTCCTCCTCCTCTTCCTCCTTATAGCTCAGTTCTGTTAGAATCTGCTCCACATTGTAGATCCTAAATGAATTCAAGTTCACCAGACCATCAAGGTCTATGTAGAAGGGGTTCCCTCCTGGGAAAGTAGGACAGGGTTATATAACTAATCTGCTCTCTGTGGAAACTTTTGTGCTTCTCGTGACCCATGAATTCATCGATGTATTCTCTCTGTCTCTCTCTCTCTGTCTCTCTCTGTCTCTCTGTGTCTCTCTGTCTCTCTCTCTCTCCTCTCTCTGTCTCTCTCTCTCTCCTCTCTCTGTCTCTCTCTCTCCTCTCTCTGTCTCTGTCTCTGTCTCTCTGTCTCTCTCTCTCTGTCTCTGTCTCTGTCTCTGTCTCTCTCTCTGTCTGTCTCTCTCTCTCTGTCTGTCTCTCTCTCTGTCTCTCTCTCTCTCCCTCTCGCCTCTCTCCCTCCCTCTGAATTTTCTGTCTCCACCCTACTTTTCTCTCTCTTTAGTTTTCACAAGAGACAAATTTACTGAGAATTTTTGGCAAGAAACAGAAGTGAAAGTCATTCCCCCAACTAGAGAAACATTCTACCTTCTATCACCACTTCAGTCCCTGTGGAAAGAGGACTAGAACTTAAAATGACTGCAGAAAACATTCACCCCCATGGACAGGGTTACTTCTTTGTCTGCAGATACCAGGGTGTAAATCTACAGACTGTTCATTTTTGTCTTTGAATTCCCTTGTGTCTAGACCAGGGCCTTGAACAGAGTAGGTACTTGATAAATGTGTGGCCAGTTAGTTTGTTGAATGTGGCAAGAGCCAGGGCTCACAGGTAGATGGCCCCAGGCATCCACTGGGATCCTCACAACATCAGGAAAAACTGAGGAAGCCCTCTACCCCACTGACTTCAATCCCTCATAATAGATTTAAGTAAGGACGAGAGGAGAGGAGTCACAGAGACCAGGCATGGATGGCTGACCAGAACTGAACTCAGGTCTTCCTAGCTCCAGGCTGGTACTCTATATACTGGGCCATGAAGCCCCCAATTCTACTTCTTCTGATACTTCAGTGAATGAAAAAGTATTTATTAACCACTAACTATGTGCCTGGCATTATCCTCATCTATATTACTACTCCCACCATTTAAATAACTGTATTTATTTATACATGATTGGCTTCCTTTGTAATCCACATACTTTATGCATTTTGAAATGTTCCACTGAGAAGGGACTGCAGGCTTCACTAGGCATCTGCCAAGGGCTCCAAGACACAAACAACTGAGAGAAATTACTATTTCTTTCATATACTAATAGCTAATTATTAACTAATTAGGATGAAGGTTTTTCCCACTTTTCTATTGCTTCATCCACAGATCAACCAACGTGGGAAATCTTGGGCAAAAACTTACCCAGGCTAGATCTATTCAAAGACAGTAAAGAGATTCTAAGTTTAAGTAAATGGGTAGATCCTGTTTATTGTGTTTACTCAGACAGGGCCAGGAACATGTGGGGTTTCCATTTCATCAGATAGATGATATGAAAATTGATAAATCTCTCTGACCAAGATTAGGTGCTCTGTACCATGTTCCCCAAGATCGTCATTGTAACATAGTCCACCTCCCATAATATTCATTCTCTTTCATTACTTGTTAACCAGTAAGTGTTGATTTTCACTTTTCAAAAGACTATAAAAATTGAAGGTTGGACAGATTCATTCTCTTTGGTTACTGAGGGGACAATGAGCCTGTTTTGTTGACTGCATTTTCCACGTAGTCAATAAAATTGATTTTAACTTACCCAGAATCTCTGTCCTTTGAAAATTTTCAATCAACACACAACATTAAGCTCTCCTGCTCCTGATCATTAGCATTGCACAGACACAAATGGAGTGTGCAGGCTGTCCACTGGTTGAGCCTCTCTCTTGCAGCATCCTCTCTCCTTTACCGGTTATCTTTGTCTCTCTCATGATGTACTTGTCTCTCTTTCTTCTGTGTAATTCTTCATTGGCAACATTTTTTTCCCCAAATATCAAGCCTAAATTTGCCAACCTTCATAACCTTCACCCAAATGCACGAAGACAGCTATCATACCCCTTCCTTCCCCCCACCCAAGTCTTCTCTTCTCCAGCCCAAATGATCCCTGTTCATCAGCCAACCCATCATCCTTTGAGCAATTCTCAAGTCCAGTCATTCAGACACTTGAGTATTCAAGGACTCAAAGTCTGCCATCATCACCTGAAGAGTATTAGCACTGAAGAGGTAGGCCTTTATTTCAACAAGAAGTTTGTGGTCATTTAGATAACATTCCAAGGAATGCAAACTACACACTTTTTATCCTTTGTGCTCTTTTGGCAGTGACCTATTATGGGAAGGGAGAAGAAAGACTTCTAGGATAAAATCAACCAGTCCTACAAGAGAAATCTGAGCCCCCTAAGGTAGCTTGTGAGTATTTAAATACTTCAAAGGTCCATAATCCAACTGTTGTGGGGGTTTCCTCTCTACTGGTGCCACTTGCCACACATCTACAAGGTGGAAGGAAATCTAAAAGACCCATAGGTCTTTATTTTTATTGAACTCACTGAGGGTAGCTTAGTGTTCAGTTGTCTTCATTAAATCTCAATAACTAAGATACAATACTTAATACTCAATAATTGTGTCTTTACACTGTTGTGGTAGAATGTAAGCTACTTGAGAGCAGGGATTGTCTCACCACTGTCTTCATATATCTAACCCCTAGTGGAGTACTTGCCACAAAGGATACCTTTAATATGTTTATCGGTTGGCTAATTGATCATTTCTTTGTGCTTTACCATTCCCTTTTGAAGATCATTCTCCTTGGAAGAGGAAAGAGAACCAGAATGAAGTTGGATAATTCTGCCTTCTCTCCCTCTACCATTTCCATTGTCCAATTCACCAAGAGTCGCCATTCTGTTCTTTGGTTTGGTCTTGCTCTTGGTACTGTAGAAGCTGCAAAAGCCCTTTTCACTATCATTAGCACTAGGAACTCAGTTTATGTAGGACTTTGGCCTCCCTGACACCATTTTCATAGGACTAGGCAACAATTCCACATTATCCTCGGTTATCTACTCTTGTTCTCAATTTTTGGATGCAATTGTTTTTCTTTTCAAGGTAGGTCAGTCCTTTTCATGGGCATCCTTCTCATTGTCACTCCATAGAATACAAGATGCTACCTCCATCTCAAAGATTGGAGTTCCATCCTCTATGGGAACAGACTTGTGTCTCTCACTCAACTCCAGTAGCTCTATACTTCATCTTCTCTTCCTTCACCACTCCAACATCCTGATAGTAGCTAGGATTACCCTTTGATTTCTCAAGGTCTTCACCTTCCTTTATCTTCCTTTTCAAGAGTTCTTTCATTTTTTTCAAGCAACTGTCGTTCTGGAGGGATGAGGTAACATGCTAGCATGGCATTCAGGCTAACTTTGCAGTCTTTGGATCCAGCTTTATCTCCTGGCTTGTATATTCCTCCCTATGTGACACTGGGCAAGTTAACTTACCTATTTCACTTTCCTCATCAATAAAACGAGGGAGTTGGACTTAGTTGACCACCAAGATCCTTTCCAGCTCTCAATCTGTGGTCTTCAGCTTTCTGCCTTTCCTTCCAGTAGCAAGACCAAGTGAACATTTTTAGGTTCATAATTTCCAATAGACCACTGCTATTTAACACAGCACTGGAAATGCCAACTATAACAATAAGACAAGAAAAAGAAACAAGGGAAATAAATTTAGATGAAGAGAAAACAAAACTATCATTTGTTGCAAATGATATGATGGTGTGCTTAAAGGACTCTAGAGAGTCGCCTAAAAGTTAATTGAAACAATGAATAACTTCAGCAAAGTTGAAAGATGCCAAATAAATGCACATAAATCATAAACATTTCTGTATATTACCCATAAAGCCAGAAGGAAGAGATAGAAGAGAAATTATATTCAAACTAACTGGAGAATGTGTAAAATATTTGGAACCCTATCTACAAAACACACACAAGAGCTACATGAATACAACCACAAAACACTCTTTACAGAAATAAGGACAAGTCTACATAATTGGAGAAATATTAATTGCTGACAGATGAGTAGTCTGCACCAATACAATAAAAATGACAATACTACCTAAATGAATTTTTTACTCAGTACTGTATCAATCAAATTACCAAAGAATTACTTTACATAGTTAGAAAGATAATAAAGAAAAATAATAAAATTCATCTTTAGGAATAAAAGGTCAAGAGTAAAAAAGAAAACAATGGAGAAAATGGAGGAAATGGGAGTAAGAAGAATCAGAGCTCTTTTTTTGTCTTACTAATATGTTTTGTTTTTAAATTATTAACAATCACAGATGACCCCCTCTCTATGAAAGACTTATTATAGCAAAGTAAAACAATTCATTCAAATTGACAGCACAATGGTCTCATCTGAAAGTGTGTGCAACATTCCATAGCTGTAGCACTCCCCACTCCTCTATTTTTAAAATCTTGATTAATTAACAGAAAGTCATGTTTTCTACCTCCCACTCCTCACCCCACTGGGGAAAAAAAGACAAAAGAAAAACAAATTCCTTTTAACAAATATACACAGTCAAAAAATCTCCTCATTAGTTGTGTAGAAACATACACACGCGCGTGCGCGCACACACACAAACACACATGTTTTTTTGTTGTTGTTGCCATAAGTACTTTATTTTGTCTGATGATTAATACAGATAACATAAGACTGATACAAATTTGCCACTGGGTAGGTAACAATAGGAATCTTCCAGGAATCCTCCCCTCCATGGGGATGAACTCAGAAAGATCCAGAGGTTTTTACTAGTGGCAAAAAGGACAAAAACAATACAGTGAAAAGATAAATACTGGCAAGCTTCCGGGTACTAGGAATCCCTAAGGAGCGACATTTTCTGTTAGAAGTGAGAACAAATAGGGATTTCAAAATGCTTTGTAGCATCTTGCTGATAACTGAGCAGAATTCCATCCATAGCATTCATCAATCAGAGGCAAAATATTCCAACGTAAAGGCTTGGCATGCAGAACTATCAGAATTATGGGAATATATGATGGGCAAGTCCCCTTCCCTTGTACCCTACAAACCCCTCCCTTTACATAAAAACCTTCTTCAGGCTCTCTTGGGTCTCCTGATGATCTTCAAGCAAATAGTGTCCTGCATATGTTGATGTGTGTGTGTCTGTGTGGGACTGTCTTGTGGATATGGGTATCTGTGGAGATATGCGTGTGTAGGTGCATGTATGTGTAGGGGGTGAATAATTCTGTGTTTCATTTAGAAGAGGGGGAAACACAAGGTAAGAATATAGAGGTGACAAGTGGCATTCATCTCAAAGCCTGAATACATAATAGCAATACTCAGTTCTCCAAACTCATGAGCAAACCAAGAACACAATGGACTTCTGCTGGTTCCCAAAGGGTCACATGAGCATATTTAGCACATGAGAAGGCTGTGCTTTGGTCCATCCACTCTCTCCAACTTCTCGAAATGTTTCCTGGCATTGCAGATATTGATCAGGGTGGTGGCAGACGGTATTGATGGATCAGACATGACAACCATCACGTAGGTGTCCAAAGTAAAGATGTATATATACATACACATATATTTACATACACATATACACCATTGGTATTTAACAGAGCTAGAAATGTTAAGATTATAACAATAAGACTAGAAAAAGAAACAAAGGGAGCTCACTTAGGTGAAGAGGACACAAAAATATCCCTTTTTACAAATGATATGATGGTGTACTTGAGAATTTTAGAGAGTCAACTAAAAGTCGATTGAAGCACTAACTTTGGCAAAGTTGAAAAATATCAAATAAGATTGCATAAATCAATAGCATTTCTATATATTACCAACAAAAGCCAGCAGAAAGATAGAAACAGACAGATAGATGAATGGATGGGTGCATGGGTGAGTGGATGGATGGATGGATAGGTAGACAGACAGACAGACAGACAGACAGAAAGATAGATAGATAGATAGATAGATAGAAGATAGATAGATAGATAGATAGATGGATGGATGGATGGATGGATTCTCTCTATCTCGTTCTGTACCCTAAATCTTTCAGCTCTCTGTCAGCAGAGGGACAGTATGTTTCATCATTGATCCTTTGGAATCATGGATGGTTACTATATTAATTATAGTTTTCATATCTTTCAAAATTGTTTGCTTTTGGAATGTTGTTGTTGTTGTATAAATTGCTCTCCTGGTTCTGTTTATTTCATTCATTGCTTTATAAAAATCTTCAAAATACTGCATTTATATGATATTTTCATTATAGTATTGCTTGTTGTTCTGATTCTCCTCACTTCCCTCCGCAGCAGTCCATACAAGTCTTTCCCTGTCTCTCTGACATGTTCCATTTCTTCATTTCTTACAGCCAGGAGTATTCCACCACATTCATATGCCACAATTTGGTCAGCTCTCCAATATGTTATAAGTCATTGTCAAAAATATAACAAGCTATCATTGAAACAGTCTGATTATGGTTTAAAAAAATACAGGGTGATTAACGAAATGGGTTGGGTACAAAAAGAACACAGCTTTATGTGTTCTATAAACCCAATGACCCCAGCGACTGGGGTTCTCAACAAACCCACTCAGAAACTTAGAAAGCAGTCTAGTAAAAACTCAATTTAGAGCAGCATCTCATGCCGTACGCCAAGATAAACCGTAGTTAAACTCTAAATAAACACTACTAACAGGGTGGCTCTAAAATGCTAAGTCCCAAGGACTGAGATAAGTGGCAAGACCCAGCGTTAGGCAGAGAGTTAGAGGCAGGGGATTTCCTGAACATTTGCAAAATCAAATCAAATTGAGCTCCTTTCTTTTCTCTTCTTTCATATAAATGGATGGATAAATGAATAAGGGAGCGAATGAATGAAAAAGCATTTATTCAGCACTTACTGTATGCTTAGTGCTGGAGAGAGAAATACATAAGCAGTCACTCCCTGTCCTCCAGAAGCTTAAGAAGAAGAAGAACACAGAATGAGGGTTGGAGATTTGTGTCTTGGCAGTCTTCCCTCTCTTCTGCAGACATAATTCCTGGGCAGCCTTGAGCAGGTTATAAAAGTTTATCCAAGTGTGATTGATCAATCCCAACCTCATTTCTGCATGCACTCTAATACAAAAACTCCACTGCCAATGCCTATAGGAAGCCACAAACTTTCCCTCACCTCCAGCATTCTTAAATTTCACATTTTAAAGCAGCAATGCATTATTCCTTAGCAGCTGCTCCTAATTAAAGATTGAAATTCCCTGGACATTTGGAACTGACTCCTTGGTCCAATCATAATAGTGGAAAAATCAATTAAGTTGAAAAACAGTATCCCAGAACATATTTTGTGTTCTCCATCCTGGAGAAGGAAAGCCCTCAACTCGGGTGCCCAGAGGCCTGTTTGTAGATCAAACCATTCTCATTGCATTATACAAAAACATTCCACATTCCATGGGGATTTCCTATTTTCAATTTGCTCCTTCCCCAATGGAAAATAGAAAATGCTAGATTAAAATGCTGTGTGGATCCCTTTGAAAGTACTTTGTGTGTGTCTGTGTCTATGTGTGTGTCTGTGTGTATGTCTGGGTGAGGGGAGGCCTCCTTGCACAATTTTTGGTCCCACTAGCCAAGAGCCAAATCTTCTTAAGCTCAGCAATTAATGACTTCTCCCCAAATGCAACAAACTTTTGTGTCAACAATAACTGTCACTCCAAGGTTTTAACAAGCTTCTGAATCAATCATCTAAGCATTGATTAAGCTCTTACAGTTATCCAGTGCTGAGGAGAATAAAAAATCTGACACTGACTCTGCCTCGTGGAGCTGATAAGTCAGCTAGGAAGCCAAGATTGACATAAATACAGCACTTACAAGCTAACGCGTCTGGGAATAGTTACAGCCTGTGCATGCTTGCCATAGCTTTTCACCAGAGATCCTTCACTTTGAGGGAGGTGACGACATAGATCCCTTTGGCAGTCTGGTAAAGCATAGGCCTCATACTCAGAATAACATTTTCCAATTATTAAAAGAAATGCCATATTTCAGCTAATGAAAATTAAAATATAATATTTCCCCCATCAAAGTCCATGAAGCCCCTAAAATCTACCCATAGACTCTTTGAGGATCAACAGGTTGAGTCCCTGTTCTAAATCCTTACATAGAGTTTATATGAGAGGCAATTCTTCTCCCTACATTAGTTTGTCCATATCCAGTCAAAAAACTGGGAACATCCAAAGCCAATTGAGTCTAAGTATTCAGTCATTCACCATACTAACAGAACCAGGCAAGGATGAACATCGAAAGAGTAAAACAAAATTTTTTTTCATGACTAAAAGGAATAATAATGCAACTGAAAACAGTCTCAGTCCAGATTCCTTGTGAATAGAGCAGTGGTTTTCAACCTGTGGGTTCTGTTCAATTTGTAACAATAAAAAAACATCCTGCATACCAGATAGATTCATAACAGTAGCAAAATTACAGTTATGAAGTAGCAATAAAAACAATTTTTATGGTTGGAGGTCACCACAACATGAGGAACTGTATTAAACGGTCGAGGTATTAGGAAGGTTGAGAACCACTGGAATAGAGTCTCATTTCCCTTGCCCACACAATACTTTGGGTCTTGAGTCCTTCCTAACTCACAAAAGTCAAGGACAAAGTCTCTCCACAGCCATAGTGAGGAATGGGGACCCTTCACTATCTAGCCCCAACCTTTCTGTTTGTATCATCAGCCTGTGTTCACAAGACAAAAATGCCTGGATCTTTGCTTGCCTTCCATAGCTAACTGACATTGCTCCACTCAGACCAGATGCTCCTCTATCTGTCTTCTCCCTTATGGCATCTTTCCCCTTCCCAATAAGAGACCCCAGCCAGCCAGTAACATCCCCTAGAAAGTGAAGTCTTACTCTCTTCCAATCAGGCCCATGTTGTGGCACCCAGAGACTCATGGGAAATGTAGTCATAACACAACTCAGCCACGGTTAATACACAGCATTTACAAAAGAGACTCCATTTTAAGGTAGCATAGACAAGCAAGATTCAGAAAAGATGGCACTGGACCTGAGCCCTGATGGATGAGCAGCACCAACTCCTGCCTCTAGGGTTGCATCTGTCTCTATGAACTCTGTAAGAATGATTCTAGGAATTATAATGCAACAACCTGTTTTTGATTCCAAGTGAGCAGCATTTATTAAGGACCTACTATGTGCCACACGCTAGGCCAGCAGAAGTTACTAATTCCCTGTTTTGCTGAACAAGAATCACAACATTGGCTGAGCGTTGCCTTTCCTCCCCCCACACGCCCACAGTCTTCATGATTCTAGACTAGTTGTACTAGAGGGGAAGAGCTTTTGAGACCTCCAGAAATTCACACAAGACATAATCTAAGGAACTCATAAATCCCACGGTCTCTAAGATCTCCACATGAATATTCAATATTTAGGCAAAAAGCTTGATGAGGTAGAAATTCGAAGATGTAGAGATCTACTTGACCTTATGAATGTCACTGGAGTTTGGTGGGATGACTAGAATTTAACTGTTTCTTATTCAAAAGAAAGAGGATAAGCAAAAGGAGGTGGGCTAGCCTGGCCCATTAAAAACCACACCATCTGAACTTACTGTGAATCAATCAACTGTGGAGAAGGATAGACATCCAGTGAATAATGGCTGGTCTAAGTCTAGAGTCCTCAGGAGACCATTCTAACCAATGCATTCTGTTTCACTGTCATATGCCAAAATTTTCTAGCCAATTGTATAGCAGGGAAAGTTTGGAGGTCATCCAAAAGCCTCCACTAAAGTCAGCAGCAGGAATTTGGACTTGGTAAGGCCAAGATCAAAAAGTCACAGAAGATTTCTAATCAGGAAAGCGGTATGAAGGACTGTCCTGTGGAAGATGGTTTGATTTATTTTGCTTGACTTTAATCCTTATCTGGGAATTGAGATGGACTTTATAAAAGCGGCAAAGATAGGACAAAATTCGATAATGAAGAATTATAGCTCCTATTAGAAGATGAAGGAAAGCTGAAATTTAGAGGGAGCAGGTTGACAGCCCAACATTCTACATCAGTGTTAAGATTTAACACACACGTCTGGGAAGGAGGAGGTTTCCCTCAAAGTGCAGTAGGGGTGTGTAGAGAGAGTAGAGAAGAGAGCTTGTACAGGGAAAGCCAGAGAGGAGGCTGTCTCATGTATCACAGGGAAAATGGCATTCTCTATCCTAGGTGACCTCTGTGGGGTGATGATGGATAGTCTGGTTCTCCTTACTACTGTGACTCCTTAATATTGAGTCATTTCAGTTGGGTCCAAACTCTCCATGAGTCCATTTGGTGTTTTCTTGGCAAAGACATTGGAATACTTTGCCACTTCCTTTTCTAGCTCATTTTAAAGATGAGAAACTAAGGGAAACAGGGTTAAGTGACTTGCCCAGGGTCATACAGTTAGTAAGTGTCTGAAGTAATATTTGAACTCAAGCCCTCCTGACTCCATTGCCAATGTTCTAACCACTATGCCATCTAGCAGCCTTATTATTGTGACTACAGCAGATCGTATGGTATAATTATGTTTATTAGATGAATCATTTAAACCCTGACCCTATATGGATAGTGGTAGAGAGTAGAAGTTGGAAGAACCAGCCCCTAGGTCATCAATATCTTCTTTGCATGAAGTTGTTAAAGACTAATGGCTCCATGAAAACATCTTCCTCTGACCATCACTGACACACAGACTTGTTCAATCATTCTTCCCACATTTCTCCCCTTTGTGTGCCTGATCCCTCTCCTATCTCCATGAACTGGCACAGGCTTACCCCTATGCCTGGAAAGAACTTGCCCCTCACTACCATTCTGATTTACTTCAAAGCTCAGCTCATATGCCACCTCCTACATGAAGTTTTCCTGACCTCATCTTGTTCGTGCCTTCCCTTCCCCTAAAAAAAAAGCCCTGTATTTCCTTGGTATATATTTTTAATTTGCTTCTCTCATAGGTGTATGTGATATTTCTCTCCACTGAATATAATCTCCTAGAGAGCAAGAACTAGTTTTGGGGAGGATCCCCAGGGTCTGGCACACAGTAAGTGCGTAGTAGAGGCTTGTTGGTTGCTGTGAAGTTGTCCTTCTTGCCTAGCCACGGAATCCTTTCCTAGTCTCCTATGCCTCTAGCTCCAGGCCCTGTTTCTATTCTTTCCCTCAGCTTAGCTCATCCAGCTTTGCAAAAGCAATTACTCAGGTTAATGAAAACAGACAATTGGGCTTTTCTTTCCATCTCTCTTTTTATTCCTGGCACCTTTCCACCCCTACTTCCAGACTTCACTGAAGTTTCTGCTTTTAAGATAAAAGTTGTTGAGGGTTTTTAATTTTTCCTTTTCCCCTTCATACCCAGTAGGTTATTCTTAAGAACAAACTGGGCCTGTAATGGGACAAAAGGAGCAGAGTGCACCAGGGGGCTTTAACAGAACATAAAAATCACTATGTTATACCCAAAGACCAGTCATTCACATGGGATGAAACCAAGGAAATGGAGAATTATTGTTGCCCACATCATGAGATGGATTAGTCCATCTAATACAAGTTATCTTGATTGGGTATTATAGGAGGATGGTCCAGAATTAAACAGAAGGAAAAGAGCAAGATGTAATCCTAACCCTCACTAACAAGAACAATACTTCTCAATTGCTCAAATGCTTGCAAGATCTCATGAATTCTCTCCACTGAGATTAGGATCCCAACCCATCAGTTCCCAACCTTCCAGTAAAACTCTCCAACACGCCTGACACATAAAAGGTGCTTAATCCACATTTATTGACCAATTATCAATTAACCACAGAGGTCCAACCTAACATGGTCCCACCTCACACCCATGAAATTAAATTGGCTAAGCTGACAGAAAGAATAGATGACAAATGCTAGAGGGGATATGGAAAATTAGGGTCAGTAATGCATCCTTGGCAGAACTGGGGACTGATCCAACTAGTCTGGAGAACAATTTGGAATCCTGCCGCAAAAGCAATTAAATTGTGCACAACCTTTGACCTTTTCTGAAGTTCCTCATTAGCCATGTTTTGCTGCTTACCCAAACCCATGATGGGCCTCTCTGTTGCCCTTTCTGTAATGATCATTTTTCGATTCCTCTGAGGTTATGGCATTACCTGGGACTACCGTACAGCAACTCTGGTTGAATATTTCTGTTTTTGAGATGGGTCTTTGTTTCTGAGATAAGCTTGAGATCATTTAAGGAACTTTGACATTTCCTAAAGTAATTTAACCCATTCTTCTTCTATTCAATTGTGGCCAAACAGGTTTTCTGTCTCCACTGTCTTTCTCAGATAAGCATATGGATGAAAGATCTCTTTAGGTTTTCTGAACAAATGAATGTCAAAATCCAAGCAACGTTTCATCCACTTGGACTTTCCTGTGTGGACAGCCAGGATTGGGCTGAAGACTGCAGATCTTTTCAAATGTTCTAGAAATGGTTCTCAACCTTCCTAATGCTGCAACCCTTTAATACAGTTCCTCATGTTGTGGTGACCCCCAACCATAACTTGTTGCTACTTCATAACTAATTATGCTACTGTTATGAATTGTAATGTAAATATATGATATGCAGGATGTATTTTCAGTGTTACAAATTGAACATAACCCACAGGTTGAGAACCGCTGTTCTAGAGCTTGATGCACCAGCACAATGGCCTCCATAAACCCTGAACACCTGAAGGACCTCATAATCCATACTTCCTTGGCCTTGACTCTGCATGGGGCCTCCTCTATCACAGGGCCAAACACCTTTGGGGAGCATACTTCTCTCTGTTTTACTGCTCACCTGATGCTTATGATCAGACAGTCACTGAACAGAGTTATTTCTTTCAATCAATTCTGATGAGAAAGTAAACATGGGAAAGAAATCATAAAGAATTTATCAAAGTTAAATTATTTACATGCCAATATGGAAAAACAATAATAGTAACTTATGAAACTTTTCTTAGCATGAGGATAGGTGAAGGGAATACAAATGTGTATGTATATATATATGTATGTATGTATACTTATACATATGTCTATATAGGAGGCTATATATGTGTAGGAATACATATCTGAGCATGTGTATATATGGGTATATAAAGGGTATAGGATCAATTGAATATGAAGGGATGATACTTTAAAAGGTGAAATTCTGAGGTGGGAGAGGACTAGAATGAGAGGAGACAGGGAGAGACAAAATGGGGTTAATCATCCCATAT
>CM053600.1:200176420-200195867 GCA_028646575.1 Pseudocheirus occidentalis
TAGGCATTCTTCAAGTGTCTTGGAAGCATTTGGTGTGGGTGTTCTGACAGTGTTGTCTTCCTCCCATGCCATGCTTTGATCCTTTTTGTACACAAAAAAGGATTCTAGAGTTTTATTGCTGTTCTTATTTTGCTTCCTTTTCCTCATGTTGGCCAGTCAATTAATTGGTTGGTTTTTTTAGCTTTGTGAAACTCTGCTTCTAGGGGGAAAATCTCTGTTCCAAATTGCTGGGGTTTTCCCAGCTGCCAGAGCTATTAGGGGGGTGTTACAGCCCCCCAGCTTTGGCTTGCTGAAAGTGCTCCCCAGGACCACAACCCAAGACCATGATCCAGATCCAGGCCACTCAATGCAAGAGCACTTGGCCTTGATCAATCGACTCAGCCCCCCTGCGGGGCCACAGGCCAGGGACTCTGAAGCAGCCCAGTGGGGGCAGCCACCAGTTAAAGCAGTTCCTGCCCTTCCCTCACTGCTTCCTTGCCCTGGAGGCAGATTGGCCTAACTGCTTCTCCTCCCCCAAATTTAGCTTGAAAGCTTCACTCACTTTCACTGACCTCTAATCCTGGCTTAGTAGATGTGAAGAGTGCTCGAGGTGCAGTAGATCTTCTCCGAAGTAGACTCACACTGTGGCTTGGGAGGCTTGGCCCCTCCAGACCGCCCTGGAGCCTGGCTGCATGGTGGTTTCAGGCTGGGCTGGTCTTGGCTCCTGGCCTGTAGGGAGCAGCCCCTCCTGCTGAGCTGCCTTTCTCTAATCCCTATTTTTCACCCCTTGGTAGGTGGATAGAAGATAGAAGCTCTCTACTTGGTACATGTGGAGTTGCTGGAGGCGTTGTAGATCTTCCCTCTTGTAGACTGGCTGCAGCTTCGCTCGGCTCTGCTCCTCCTCACCACCCTGGGGCCTGGCCGCAGTTTTGGTTTCTGGCTGGGCTGGCCTTGGCTTGCATCCTGCCGCGATGATCCCCTGCTGCCGAGCTGCCTTCCGCGAAAGATGTGTTTTCTGTATTTTTGTGAGTTTGAGAGCCTTAGAATTTGTCCAGAGTCATATTTTATGTGTGTTTAGGGTGGCTATGTGGGAGCTGCGGGACCTTGCTGCTTCTGTGCTGCCATCTTGGCTCCACCCCCTGTGTGAAGTCTGTATCACTCTTAAAATCTGTTTTTTATCACTATAGGTAGCTCCTCTTATCTCCACCCCTTGCTTACTTCCCAGATAACATCACCTGTCTTTGGCTCTTTCTTTAAACCACAGTGACACTGGCCCTTCCTCCCCATGTTTGCCTTGTCTTCTGTGTCCAACTGGGTTTCTCTTGAATTCCTGAAATCACTTGACTATTGATACCTTGTAGACTCTATTTTACTTTAAAATTAAACTTTAAAAAAGCAACATCAGGAGCTCATGGAATAGTAGTGCCCTTAGGCTATTTCAAAGAATAACTTGGAGTGGTCTGTAATAGCAAGTTTTTTAAAGAATGACCACAGTCTGGATAAAGGTTTTTAGGAGCTTTTAATAATATTTAAATTTAGCAGTTGAATAGCTGGGCTGCCTCGGGGCCAATTAAAAGAAAGAGAGAGCAGCCCCAACACAGAAAGTGCAGGCTCTTATATACCATCCTACCCCAAATTTGAAAAGGATATGTGAGAACATGAGTCCAATGCCTTGATTTTATAGAGAAGTCATGGCCACTGGTAGTGAAGTATCTGGCCCAGTTCTACGGTCAGGAAATGTCTGAGGTGGAATTCCAATGGTCCTTCTTGATCCATGTCCACCCTCTAGCCACTGTGCCTTACTGTCTCTCAAGGAGATGCCCTCACACTACCATCTCCTTCCTCTTCCAGAATCCTCCATTTCCTGAGCATGAAAAACCACTTAGGACCAAGAGAGGGGCCAGAGGAGGATGGTCATGCTCTCTTCTGAGGACTTGCTCAGCCTGGAAAGTTTCCTAGACGTATGGAGGGAGCCTCTAGGCAAGGCTCTCTTCCCTGGTCTCCAGGAAGCTCTTTCTAGGAAAATTAGGCCAAAGGGACATTTTTGGCCTCTCTTCTGTATGACAGATGCATCCTAGAATGACAGCCCCCAAAGGAAGTCTTCTCTTGATACTTTTAGCGTCTCCAGGGAATTTCACTGTTTGGGGACCTAGGACACCTTACTGATTCCTCCCGAAGCCTGAGCTCAAGGCCAAACAGGCTGGTTACTTAGAGGACAGGGATCAGGGTGAAAGTTTTTGGGAAAGTTAGACCCTGCTCCACTCATCTGTAGGGCAGATGCCAGTGAGCCCTTTCAAGATAACCCCTAACTTGCAGGCAGAGGTAGGAGTTGTGCTATTAGGGCTGTTCAAAGTAATGAATTCCAGGAATACCTGGCCAAGGTGCTCACAGTATCTCTTGAATTCTCCTGTAAGGGAAGCTCTTTGTTTGCTAAGGCAGATACAACCCAGAACAGCATGGCCTGATTCAATTCCCTATTAGGATAAAGTCTTCCTCCATCTAAATGACCTAAAAGGGTAAAGGGCATTATGAAGCTGACGACAGACACTTCATTAAGCTATGCTGCTGCTACCAGGAGTGCTAAACATCTAGAATCCCAGCAGAGTTAATCTAACATCTTCATTTTCCAGATAAGGAAATAGACAAGGAAGGGGCAAAGAATTACTCTATTACTTACAGTTCAGTCAATGGTAGAGCTGGGCTTAGTCAATAGCTTACCGCCTTCTCCAGAGCACTATCAGGTTTAAGTAAAGGTCTGGTTCTCAGGGTGTTATGCACATATAAAAGATGGAAGACTTTAATTTTGAATCTAATCATTCACTGCAATTGAGTGGTCACTCAACACATTTCATTTTAAGGTAATGCTAACCCTTTAACATTTTATCATACAATACATACTTCATATCACCTTCATTTCTGAATGTATCCCTCTTTCCTTTTCTGCTAAGAAAGCCAGCCCTGCTAACAGTTTTTTTTCAAAAAGAAATAAATTCTCAACCAAATGAACAGTATATGAGATACAGACCCTGCCACCTCTGCAGTCAAGGAGAAGGGAGTTGTGTCTTCTGTATTCTTTTTCTGGGGCAAAGTTTCATCAGTGTAGCATTCAGTTCAGTTTAATTGTTTTTTTCCCATTTGAATTGTTGTAGAAACCACGTGTATAATTTTCCTAGTTCTGTTTATTTTCACTCATATTTTTATAAACGTGATATTTATCAATTTGTCTAAATCTTCCCATGTGTCCCTGAATAAACTGATGCTTTTTGGACAAGATGGTGGAATGTGAGGGAAATAGTCCATGTATAATCCTTGTCTTTCAGGGTTATTGACTTGTCATTGAATCCATTCTCTCTCTCTCTCTCTCTCTCTCTCTCTCTCTCTCTCTCTTTCTCTCTCTCTCTCTCTCTCTCTCTCTCTCTCTCTTTCTTCTTCATCTCAATCACTCTATCTTTTTTTCTTCCTTCCTTTCTTTATTTCTACTGTCCTTTTCTTCCTTCTTCAAGTTATGGTCGTGACCTCTATTTTCTCAGACTGAAGAGTTCTGCAGAACTCTTGGATCAGTGGAAGCCCCAGAGGTGGTTGAACGAATCCCATTGAGAATGACTAATCCACAAATCCTTCCAATCAAATCAGAAGACTGCCATACTTTCTTCTGGAAAATCCCCACATCATGTTCCTTTTATAAAGAATCTTTGCCCCCAGATCAGGCCTCTCCTTCAGAACCTCTCTTCTTTTCTCAATCCTGAAATTTTGATCCAAACTTTCACGTGAAAAGTGAACTATTCTAAAATAATATGTCTAAGAAGTGACCTTGTAAAACTACAGCTCAGTTTCAAAAAGTCTTAATAGAGTCAAATGTCTTCACCTTCACTTATAGTTTTTGATGTCTCAACTGAATGTAGCTGAAGATGAGGAATTTGAAGACTGCTCCCTAGGTTTGTATTATATGAGCCTTTTGAGTCAATTCAATTCCATGAGAGAATCGCTTATTAAGCTCCCACTAAGTGCAAGACATGCTGTTCAATGCTGGTGATGAAAAGTCAGAAATACAGCAGTACTAGCCCACCCTCTAGGGTATGATAATCTACAGAGTTCCATCAAGCGGTGTCTGGATTCAAAGAGACCATGGAAAGGTAGCCTTTGGCAGGGTCATTTTGTAAGTGTCTGTCCTCATCTACCATTTTCACTTCTACCGAGTCTTGTTTGTAAATGCTCTGAAAACATGCTCAGATCTTCCCAACCCTCAAAAACCTCTCACTTCATACATCTATTCTTGCTAACTTCTATCCCATATCTCTTCTTCCTTTTGTGGTTAAAATCATTGAGAAGGCCCTCTATAATAAGTGCCCCCACTTCCTCTCTCACTCTCTTCTTAGCTTTTGAGTCTGATTTCTGACCTCCTCCTTCAACCTAAACTTGTCTCTCCAAAGTTATGAATGAACTCCTAACTGCCAAATCTAATGGCCTCTTGTTTCAACCCTTATCTTTCTTGGCTTCTCTTCAGCCCTCCATACTGCTGATCACCCTCTTCTCCTTGATGTCCTCTCTGCTCTTGATTTCCTTGGCATTAATCTCTCTTGGATCTCTTCCAAGAGACAGCTCCTTCTTGTTCTCTTTTACTTGGTCTTTATCCAGGTCATGCCTACTAACAATGAATGTCCCCACAGTTCTGTTTTGTACTTTTTTCTCTTCTCTCTCTAAACCATTTCACTTGGCGAGCTCATCAGCCCCCATGGATTCCATTTTTATGTCTATGTTGATGAATCTCAAATCGGTTGTCTGGCCCTAACCTCTCTGCTAATCTTCAGTCTCACATCTCCAGCTGCCTATTGGACATCTCAAATCCTGTGGGCATCTTAAACTGATATTGTCTAATATAGAACTCAGTATCTTTTCCCTGTGCCATACTCTCTTCCAAACTTCAAATTTTTGTCAAGATACCTGCCGTCCTGCCACTTACCCAGGCTTGAAACGTAGGTGCTACATGCATATCTTTACTCTCTGTCCACCTCATTTATAAGTCACTGTCAATGTGTGTCAATTTTACCTTCACAAGATCCTTTGTTTATGTTCCCTTTTCTGTTCTCATACCACTACCAACATTTTGATCCAGCTGTCAAAGTGTTCCTCCTAAAATCTAGATCTAATCATGTCCCACTCCCCACCCCAACTTAAAATTCCAGGGATTCCATATCACCTCCAGTATAAAATATCGTTTTGTGTTCATCATTCAAAGTCCCTGCCATGTGTTATCTAAATGCTACATCTCACATACTTCTATGTTCACTGAAGACATGTGATTAATGTTTTGGTGAATTTAATTTGAAGTGGTTCAGGCAGTGACAGACAGTTGGGTCAAGGTTACTGGGAACACACTTGGGAGATCAGCTACTCAGCTCACCCCAGTCTCTCTTTAGGCTCCTCAAAAGTAGTATAAAGTCTATATGTATGTATGTATATAGATATATATTTTATACACCCACACACATATATATATACACATATATGTATGTATGAGTGTCTGTATATATAGGCCCACTGTATGTGGAGGATTATCTTTCTTCTTTTGCACAAGCAGAAGGGGATGGAGATGGCACTCTCTGTGGAAGGTTGGAGAAAGCACACCTGGGTTCAAATCCCAAAGTTCATTGAGTCTGGGAATAGGCTTAATCATGCGGGATGTAGGGCAAAATTGAGGCTCCAAGAGACGGACTAACCTCTCATGTTTCCACAGCTAATGCATGTGTGGGACAGGGTTCCCAGCTGAGTCTCCTCTCTCCAAGTTCAACATTCTCCAGTGACAGCCTGTCTCCTCATAGTCTTCATGTCTCCAGACTTCATGCCCATGCCTAGTGTATCCCCTCAAATCTGTGCTCCATCACTCCCTTCTCCAGGAAGGAGGATTAACTGGCATTTATAGCTCATTATAAGGTTTGAAAAATGCTTTACACGAGGGCCCAGCTCCCGGGGCCCAGACAATCTCTGCCTGCTGGCTGGGAGGGGCTGCCTTGACTTCTCTTTGTCATCTGCTTCCTGTACTGAGCTTGGAGTTCAGTGAAACACCCATCCAATAAACTTGCCAGCCATTGCCTCAAAAAAAAATGCTTTACACCCTTAGCATTTTGTGAGCTCTGGGAATCCTTGTCCTGACTCCCAATCTCATTGACAAGTCATGTTGCTAGAGCAAGACTACATCTTTCTGAATGGTTCTAAGGACACTCAAGTGTTATGTCCTTCTCCCTGGAAAAACAGTAACAGTAACATTTCCTCTCAACAACAGAGGAACACTCTCTTCCTTCCCTCACACCAGTCCTTAGGAAAGTAAGTCCAGGCTTCAAGTGGTTGCTAGGGACATCAGCCCCGCCATGCTCCCTCCTGTTGGCTTCACCACCGATGAGATACTCCCTTCCAGCCACACAAGGCTTAATATATTTCAGTTGTAAGATGGATTCACTTCCAGGATACATCCCACAAGTCAGTCTTCAGAGCCTCACTAACACTTCTCCCAGCCCACTTTTCTATAAAATCTGTCAAAGACTCCAGCTCCTAGTCTTCTTATAGCTTGTTACCATGATCTTTTGAAACTCAAAACCTCTGTCTGCTATTCCTTTGCTTAAGAGCAGAAAAGAACAAATACAGAGGCAAAGTGTAGATGCGCATATTCACAAGTCACCTAAATTAACTGAGTGGGAAGATTAAGGCACAAGGCCCCTCTTTCTAGAGGCCAGCACCATGGCTTTCCTTGATTCATCCAGGAAGAAGAGAGGAAGAGCCTTGATTGACTAGTGCAGCTATTACTACTCACAGATTGTTGTTCATCCTTCACTCTCAAAGAGGACTAACAGCATCACAAAGGCGATGTCTTGGCTTGTAGGTGAATTGGATTTAAGCGAGGCAGGGCTGTGCAAAATCATTAGCCTCAGTCTCTCCTCCATAGTCATCAGAATCCAGTGTCAAGACATAGGTAAGGTATCCCAAAGAGATCATAGAAGTGAGAGAAGACTCATATGTACAAAAATATTTATTGAAGCTCTTTTTGTGGTGGCAAAAAACTGGAAATCAAGGAGATGCCCATCAATTGGGGAATGGCTAAAAAAGTTGTGGTATATGAATGTAATGGAATACTATTGTACTATAAGAAATGGGGAGGAGATGGTCTTGATATTTACCTGGAGAGGCTTATACAAACTGATGCTAAGTGATCAGAGAAGAACCAGGAAAAATTAGTACATAATCACAGAAACATCGTATGTGTGACTACCAACTTTGATAAACTGGACTCAGCAACACACAGCTATAAGACAACTCTACAAGTCTCAGGATGGAAGGAGATATCTACATTCAAAGAAAGATCTAGAAAGACCAGAGTTTAAATGGAGACTGAAGCAATCTACATGCTATCGTTCTTTTTCGTGTTTGGTTTTCTTTCTTTTTTCCCATTGTTTACTCCATTGGTTACAACCCTTCTATACAACCAGACTAATGTCCAAGGTGTATTTGTGGATTCTATACTTGATTGTATGCTGCCATGGGGGGTGGGCAAAGGGAGGGGAGAAAATTTGAAACTCGAGGGATTGTGGAACTGAATCTTGTAAACCAAAAGTAAATAAATAAATATTTTTTAAAGACATAGGTAAGAACAACTGGAATTGACCCCAGATGCAGTGGGATTCTTTCCCAGGTCTCAGTTTGTCTGAGGCAACACCCATTATAAGTGATTTGAGGTTAGGTAAGAAATGAGGCAAAAAATGGTCTAGTCTGCCTACTCAAAAAAATCAGTTTAGAAGACAAAGACCCCAGGGTTTTTGGCCAGAACAGAAACAGTTTATATTTGTGCTCCCTCTGAGTCATCAAAATCCAATGACCAAATGAGGCTTTGGCTACTCAGTGAGAGCTAAAGTAACTTAAGTTTAAGGCATAGTCACACAGACCCATGTGAATCCAAATGGGCATTATCAATGTCTGATTTTCTCTAGCTTTATTTTGAAGGGGTTGGATTAGATCATCTCAAATCATTCCCTTTTCTGTGGCAGCCTAAATGGAATCTGAAACTTGATTTTTCTTGCCTGAGACAGCAGAGGGCAGCCTTGTCAAACACTGCAGCTCAGCTACATTACTATCCACACTAGAGCTTCACATCAATACACAGGTATCTCTTGCATAAATAAAAGTTGTCTTTGGGAGTGTGGACTGCTATCTGCACTACAAAATGAGTATCTAGGAGCCCCCTAACCCCCCCCCCCACTAAGATGCTTTCTGGGAGCAACACAGTAGCTTTCTGCTGCTTGGCAGCTTTTGCCAAGAGCTATCTGCTCTTGGATTCTTTATCCCTCCTGCCCCTAGGACGCAATCATCCCCTTGCCTTACTTGAAGGTGATGGAAGGTCTAAGACTCAAAACAACAGCTGGCACGGCACAGACAGAACACTGAACTGTCATCATCTCATTTAATACTCACAACAACCTGGCAAGGCAGATATTATTAATCTGCCCCAACCCCTATTTTAAAGACCAGGAACATGAGATTAGAAAGTTCGGTGACTTGCCCAGGGTCATAAAATTCATTTGACCCCCTGACTCCAGGTCTAGCATGCTACTTGGAGGCCACTATTTAATGTTTCTCTGACCAAGTATTTAGCCAGTCCTGACTATTGTATGTACAGATTACATTGTAAACTATATTTCTTTGCTGATTATAGTATTTCCTTGAAATTCTGGTCTTAGCAATTCCACCATTTAGGGCATATTTAGTGATCTCATCAGAAGAGGGATGAGACTCATTCGTTAGTTGGTCATGAGAAAATTGTCCTTCCATGTTAGTGCATTTCTGTTCAACACTGTCTACCTTCTTCTACATGTAACAATATTCAGTTTGGAAAGATATCCAAGGCCAAGTTCTACTAATGAGAAAGGTTTCCTTCAGGGTTCTAGACTCAGTAATTAATCAACAAGGATTTGATAAATGCCTACCATGTGCAAGGCACTCTGCTAGATGCTGGAGATGGAAAAATGAATTAGTCTCTACCTTTGATGAGTTTCTAACTTATACAGCTATGAGGCATGACCTCTCGGTTTGCCCTCTGAGGGAAACTTGAGATTCTAAGGGGTTGAGCATTAAATAGTTCCACTTTCTAGGTAGGACAGACCTAGTACACAAAGGCATGGAGGTGGAAGATGGACTATGTAGTGGGAGGGAAAATCTGCTACCTTTTATCCAATGATAGTCAGAATTAGGGTTGGAGTCAGAATTGGAGTTAGTACATATACTATCATTAGGTTTCCACTACAATCTTATTTTCCTAGGATCACTGTGTTGTCCTAGCTTGCTTAATTCAATGGAACTATGAATTTCATCAAAATTGTACCAGAATGAAACAGAAGTTGTAATAATACCTATCTTATCATGGGTTGAAGCTATGACTTTGACCTTATTTGCAGTTGAGGAATCTCTTACACCACCTTGTATTCTACATATAAAGTATTGTAAAATGTTCAGTGCAGTTTTAACTATTCACATAAAACTGCATCATGTCACAAATCAATTCCGAAGTTCTTGAGAGAGACCTTGAGAGTGTCCTTGTATCACTTCTTCATAAAGAATTCTTCATAAAATTGTCTTTTTGGCAAAGATACATTTTGCATTCAAACAAAGAGGCCAGTCCATCCAAGTTGTGCTCTCTGAAGCAGAATTTGAATGCTTGGCAGTTTAGTTCGAATAAGACCATCTAGAAAAGAAGAAAGAAAAGGAAGGGTTGGGAGATTAGAGTGAGAAAAGGATGGGTGGGGGGAGGAAAGAGGAAGAAAGAAAGCAAGGAAAAGAAACGGACTGTGAGCGGGGAGCATAGCACAGGCTGGGTGGCTGGACACATCACTGAAATGAATTGAGTAGATGAGTCACATGATCAAGCCTGCAGTGAAGGAAAATTAATTTGGCAGCAATGTGTAGACTGGACTGGAATGGTAAAATACTGGAGGCAGAGGGACCAATTCGGATGCTGTTGTAATAATCTAGGTAAGAGGTGATGGGAGCCTGAACTAAGGTGGTATTTGCAGAAGTGGAGAGAAGCAGTCAGATATGAGAGGTATTTTGGAGATAGAAATGGCATGTTGGACAACTGATTAGATATGTGGGTTGAGGGAGAGTGAGGAGATGAGGATAATGCCAACACTGTGAAATGGAAAACTGGAAGGACCATGATGCTTTCAACAAAAAGAGCAAAGTTTAGAAGCCAGCAAGGCTTGGGAGGAAAAATAATGAACTCAGTTTTAGAAATGTAGAGTCTAAAATATCTCCAGGACATTCAGTTTGAAATGCCCAATAGGCAAATGGTGATGTCAAATTTAATATGTTGGTGGGATAGTTGGAGATATTCAACAGGCATTGGGACATGTGGGACTGAAAGTTAGCAGAGAAATTAGAGATGTATATGTAAATATGCAAATCATATATAAACAAGGTATCTGAACCCATGGAAGATAGACTAGGTTATCATAAAAGAAAGTAATTTCTTCTTCCTCCTCAACTTATCTGTTTGGAAGTTGTATCCCTGACAGCAAAATGCATGTTTCTTGAGGCTAGGGACTGGTTTTCCTTCAGTCCCTTTGCAAAATAGTAGTTGCTTCATAAACTGGTTTGGATTTGATTGCATTGGAGAGATCAGATATGGAAGAGAAGACAAAAAGCAGAACTTTGAGGGTTCTAAATATTTAAAGAGTGGGAGGTGAAGGACGAGCCACTAAAGAAAACTTAAAAAGCATATTCTTACAGGTGAGATAACTAAGAATGAGAAGTGTGACAAAAACCAAGGAAAGAGAGAAAGGAGAGTGGAGGCAGGATGTGATCAAATACAGCAAATAATGCAGAAAGGTCAAAGACAATGAGCAAGAAGAGGCAACTGAATTTAACAATGAAGAGATTACTGATCATTTTGGAAAGAGCAGTTTCAGTAAAGTAGTGGCATCAGAAGAGCGATTGTAAAGGAGAAAAGTAAGGATAGAAAGGCAAGGAGGTGTAGGCAAAAATGTGGGCATTTTTCTAGGTATTTGGTAGTGGAAGACAGGGAAGTTAGGGAAGAGAGTTTGAGGTGATGACAGGATTAAATGGGGGAGTTAAAGATGGGGAGACCTGTGTATATGTGTAGATAAGAGGAAATGAACCCAGAGAAAGAGAGAGACTTAAAAAGAGAAAAGTGAGTTGAATAGAGAAATGCAAATCAAAACAACTTGGAGGTACCACATCTCACCAGCCAGATTGGCTAAGATGACAAAACAGGAAAATGACAAGTCCTGGAGAGGATGTGGAAAAATTGGAACTGTAATGCATTGTTGGTGGAGCTGTGAACTGATACAACCATTCTGGAGGGCAATCAGGAACTATGTCCAAAGGGCTATTAAGTAATTGCATACCCTTTGACCCAGTCATACCACTTTTGGGGTTGGATCCCAAAGAAATCATAGAAGTGGGAGAAGATACATATGTACAAAAATATTTATTGCAGCTGTCTTTGTGGTAGCAAAAAACTGGAAATTTAGAAGATGCCCATCAATTGGGGAATGGCTGAGCAAGTTGTGGTATATAAATGTAATGGAACACTATTGTGCTATAAGAAATGGGAAGGAGATGGACTTCATAATTACCTGGAGAGGCTTATACAAATTGAAGCTAAGTGAGAAGAGTAAAACCAAGAAAGATTTGTACACAATCACAGACACATCGTACGTGTGACTACCAACCTTGATGAACTGGGCTCTTCTCAGCAACACACAGCTATAAGACAACTCTACAAGTCTCAGGATGGAAGGAGATACCTACATTCAGAGAAAGATCCAGAAAGACCAGAGTGTAAATGGAGACTGAAGCAATACGTGCTATCATTCTTTTTCACATCTGGTTTTCTTTCTTTTTTCCCATTGTTCACTCCATTGATTACAACCCTTCTATACAACCAGACTATTGTACACTGTGAAAGTATTTGCAGATCTTATACTTGACTGCATGCTGCCATGGAGGAGGGAGGGAAGACAGGGGAGAAAATTTGAAACTCAAGGGATTGTGGAGCTGAATCTTGTAAACTAAAAGTAAATAAACAAGTCAATGAAAAAAAGAGAAAGTGGGAAGGCAATATCCCCAAAGATATGGCAGGGAATGGATCAAGGGAAAAGCAGAGAGACTGACTTTGATAAAAGGTATAGCTACCCCTTCCCTGAATGCTGCAGCAAAGGAGGGAGGAAGAGATGGATTTGAGCTGGGGTATAAGTGATATAAGAAAAATATTCTTTGATATTTTTTTCTCAATAGAGTAAGGTAACTGCCTATGCTTACCAGGTGGGGAACTGAAATCCACCATAAGGTATTCCACCCAATTTGGTGAAGGCCTTCCTTGCCTTCTCATGATATTTCATGGTTACCAATAAAGTATGTGGCCTGTTGATTAATTTTTTCCTCAGGTTTTGGGAAATATTACAAGACCAATTTTTTTCTGGTTATAGATTTTTCTAATGATATCCTTTATACCATTTTTTCTGTCATTCTTTATTTAGAATGTTACAGCTTCTTTACACCCAAGATTCTTTCCATTGGTCTTTAGATGAGCCTACATTACAATTATTTGGAGCCTGAAGATGACTCACAGTCATACAACTTCATCAATGAATATTGATAACAGAAGAATAGTCTTTTATTGCAAGTGATATTTTGGAGTCATTAAGAGAACTGTGCTATTTCCCAAAGTCAACCCAGCCCACTCTTTTTATAATAAGCAACTTCTGCTTATTACTCTGAGTCCTGCTCTCTAGGGTCAAAGAAGACAAATCTAAACTCCCCTTCTCAGGACAACTTATCAAATGCTTGAAGACACTATCATGTTCCCCATATGTCTTCTCTACTCAAGGCTAAAAACTTCTATTTCTTTTCATCAAAACTTGTATAGCAAAAACCCAAAGATTTTCACTATCCTAGCTTCTCTCCTCCAGATATTCTTCAATTTTCTCATAGCCTTCCAAATGTGGGGTTCAGAACTGAGCACATTACTCCAGGTTTGATCTGATCAAGGTTAAATATATCAGGTCCACTTCTTCTTTAGTCCTGGGAACTATATCTGTCTTAAGGTAACTAAAAATTTTATTTTGGGGATGCCAGATCACTCTGTAAATTCAGTTATTTTGCAGATTAATAAAGCTACCAGATCTTTTTTCAGACAAAGTGCTGGCAAACCAAAACCTTTCCCATTATAATCTTAGAGTTAAATTCTAAATTTTTTTGGAGGGGTGGAAGGCAATGTATTTGGGGTTCAGTGACTTGCCCAAGGTCACGCAGCTAGTAAGTGTCAAGTGTTTGAGGTCAAATTGAACTCAAGTCTTCCTGACTCCAGGGCCAATGTTCTATTCCTTATGCCACTCAGCTGCCCCATAGAGTTAAGGTTTTTAACCTAAATGCAAGATTTTGTATTTATCCTCATTAAATTTCAGCTTATTTGATTTGAGTCTATATTCACATCTGTCAAACTCTTTCAGATTCTGGACTTTATCACAATCTTGCATAGTTGGCATTTTTTCAGCTCGATGGTACCAAAGTGTATAAGAACATCGTATTGAGTTTAGGATTCGATGCTAAAGTGCTGCACTGCATTCAGATCTCTGGGGCCATCTCATGGAAACTTCTCTCCAATCCATCACTGAATCATTAGTAGGTATTCACTGGCCATTCACTGCTTCTCACGACACCTGATTATGGAATTGTCTGCCAACATTTCTCTATCTTTTTCAGGACAATTACACAAAAGACCTTGTTAAATGTTTTGCTAAAAATCTAGGTAAGCTACATAAACAGTACTTCACTGACATACAAGCCTTTTAATGCTTTTAAAAAAGAAAAAATCTGTTATTTTGTGATATTTGTTCTTTTTTAGTCATTTCCCCTGTCTTTGGCTTTTGCATAGCCTTAACTTTCCCTGTGTCTTTGTTTCTCCTTCCTTCCTCCCAGGCAGCCATCTCATATAAGGGGTAAAAATGTCTATATCCACAAAGATCTGACAATGCATACAATGTTCCTTCTCTGTGAGTACCCTCCCCCACATGTGCCAAGGGCTGAGGGGTGCTGTCTTCTCACATCCCTTCTCTGAAATTTCGCAACATTCAATTACTTCATCATCTATTGTGTTGTGATTATTGTTGCTTTGATTTATATATTTTGTAATAACCATGTACAATCCTCAACATTCATGCATTTAACTCCCACAATTTCAAACATTCATGTGATTTTATTAATAAAGTCATTTTTACTTTTGCCTTGGAAACCTGCCTATTTGTATCTATGAGCAGTAGAGAAAAAAAAATGAGAGGTGGTATGTGCCAGAGTTCATGGACTGCTTGGTATCCTACTAGGCACTTCACTGGCCTTGTTCACTTCACCAGAGAATAAAAAATTCCCCATGTTTTGGTTTCATGTTTTCATTGTTTACCTTTAAAACTCAAGTTTTATGCTGCAGTTATGCCCACAAAGTGGAGTGAAAATCCTCTGGGCTCTAAGGCTCAGCCCAAGCGTGTAAAGTCATTGATATGGCTTAAGGAGAAAATAAAGGTGTTAGATAAACTTCACGGTGGAATGTCTGCAGGCTCCACTTGCTGCAAATTTTGCGTGAAATTGAAGATTCATTATATTCACAAAAAAGAAGAAAAAATTTATGGTACAATAGATTTAATATGTTATGAAAAGTGAATATAGTCTGAAATCAGTGGTTTTTATTGAGATATTAACCCAAAACTTTACAGAATTCTATAAAATTCCTAGTGAGAAAATTTGTTCTTCATATTACCAATTTTATTTTGTGTACTGCATTTTATGGGTTATTTCAGTGGTTCTCAACCTGTGGGTCGTGACCCTTTTGGGGGTCAAACGATCCTTTCACAAGGGTCACAGGGGTCACCTAAGACCATCGGAAAACATATTTCCAATGGTCTTAGGAACCAAGACACCGCTCCTCTATCCATCTCCAGGCAGGTCCACCCACATGCAGAAACGCCCACATACAAGTATTAAAGGGTTGCAGCATTAGGAAGGTCAAGAACCACTGGGTTCTTTCATGGTTACCTCGTTAGGAAAAGTGCATATAATCATAATTAATGTTTTGTAATTAAGAATTTAATGTAGGATAGTATATTTTTAGCAATTCTAGTGAAAGATTAGTTTGTGGTGGTTGCAGGAGACTACTTCCTTATTTCCTTTAGACTCTATGTATTAACATTCATGTTTTTTACTTTTCTGTCATTTTCTAGGAATGTTATCCCTGCAAAAGCTGAGGACTGACTGCATATTATCTTCTCTTTCTTTGCTTTTTTTTTGGGGGGGGAGGGCAATTGAGGTTAAGTGACTTGCCCAAAGTCACACAGCTAGTAAGTATATTATCTTCTTCACTCTGCTTTTTTAACTTTTCATACTTTTCTTAAGTTAATGTTAGTTCTGACATGCTTTTTGTGTATTCATCATACTTGGACTTTTTCCAACACCACAATATTCACTATGTTCATGTAACATAATTTATTTAGGCATTTCTCAATGAATTGGTAGCTTCTGGGTTTCCATTTGCTTATAACCACAAAAAGCATGCTATAAATGTTGCGGCAGGTGTTTTTGTTTTAGCTAATGAATATATACCTTCTTGGAATATATACCTTGTAAAAGAGCTTCTGAGCTATGGGCATTTTTGTCACTTTATTTGTAAAAATTCCAAATTGCTTTCTAAAATGACTGAATTAATTCTACCAACAATGCATTACTAGCTGAGGGGTGCTATAACCTCTCCAATACTTAATATTTTTGTTGTTTGTTTTCTTTGGCCACTTTCTGGGTATGGGATATTTTAACTTAAATTTCTTATCATTAATGATGGTCATTATTTCAAATGGTTATTAATCATTTGACATTCTTTTGAAAACTATTTAACTATTAATTCTTATCCTTAGATCACTTATGTGTTGGGGAATGGTGTTTGCTTAAATTTATAGGTGTGCACATATAAGTATATACGTATATATGGTACATACGTGTGTACATATACATATATACATATATAAAAACCATTAACCAAAAGATAATATATATGTATTGTGTCTATGTGTTTATATGTGTGTGCATATATTAGCTGTCTATATATGTTAGGTATGAAACCCCTATCTGCTGAATTTGCTTAAAGCCATGACCTGTTTTGGATAAAGAGTGGCTAGCTCTTTGTGATAATTTCTGACTTTTCTAGATGTTCACTAACAATTCCTCTAATGATGCTCTCTAGAATTTGGCCAGAAATCAAAGTCAATCTCATTGGTCAATAGTTTTTAATTCTATTCTCTATTCTTTATTTTTAAGGAGCTGCTATATCTCTTAATGAATTGCCAGATGTCTTCTTCATTCTCCAGGTCTTTCGAAACTCCTTGATAGTTTAGCATGAACATAGACTCAATTCTTCCATTGGTTGAGGATGTATTTATTCTCGCTCTGGTGACATAAACTCATCAGAAAATCTAGATATTATTCCTGTCTTCTTAATTTGGGGTGAGGGAATGCATTCTTTAATAGACAGTTTTATTCTGGTCTTTCTGATCCAAATGTTATTTCCTTTGGCAGACAAAATAAAAGCAAAAGAATAGTTGACCACACATCTATGTGATCTTTTCTACTGTCTCATTCACCCTAAGAATAGGCTCATTCCCTTTTTTGCTCCATCCCTTTTCTCCAACATTTTTGTTGTCCTCAGATTTCCTCTCCTGTTTAAGTTCATTTTGAGTTTTAACATTTCTTATCCTGTTGTAACACCTTTTCTGGTCTGCTCCATCACCTTGTCCTCCACCATTAAGGTTGGGTCTCTAGATAACGGCTAATGACTTAAATTCTAGAAACATAACCTTGGAGGTGGCTCTTCTTACTACTATAATTTACAATCCCCTTCTTGTATGATTAACAAGCAGGGTAGACTAAATTCTCTTTCAGCTCAGACATTTACTAAAATGGTACGGTAAGGGTGATTGGCACAAAGATTTCCCCAATGTTTAGGGTTGGTGTTCAATTGTTTCAGTCAGAAACATGACCCCATTTGGTGGGGGGATGGGTTCTTGGTAGAGATACTGGAGTGGTTTGCCATTTCCTTCTCCAGCTCATTGTACAGATAAGGAAACTGAGTCAAACAGGGCATAGTGACTTGCCCAGGGTTATACAGCTAGCAAATGTCTGAGACCAGATTAAAAACTGGGTGTTCCTGACTCCAGGTCTGGCACTCTATCCACTGCATCACCTAGCTTCCCTGTTCCCTGTTCCTATCATCAGTGGGAATAGTAGCTCAGATTTAGAATACAGAGTTACTGTGCCATATTGGTAGGATATACATAAGGTAATTCACAGCTCTTTATGTTAGAAACGCTTTGTCTCTTTGTAAAATCTTCTTGAAACTCACATAGTGTTCATTTCTTTGCTGAGGGAAAATCCACCAGACTATCATACTTCCTTTCTTTGAGGTCATAGATGGGGTTCTTCTCTGCCACAAGAGATCATGTTTTGGGGGTCTGGTTCCCCTCTTAGGCGGATGTCTCTCAGTACCCATGTCTCATCCCAATGTGTCTTTCTACTCCAGACTGAATGCATTGTTTCTTACCAGTCCAGGAACCTCAATATGCTTGGCATGGAGAAAAAAGAGGGTTTCATCCTTCTTTCATCTGGTACATTTTATGGGATCCACTTACACAAAACCCTATCAAGCCTAGAATCTTCCCACTCCTACACTAACTTGCTGTTTTTATATGTAAGGCCAAAGGATGTGACTCATTTTTTTTCTCAGCCTATCACAAGAATTTCCCTGTGATGTTATTTGGATAAAAACATTTATTATGATACTACATTATATAATTTTTATATTATACTATATATGATTATATATACTGGGGCAGTTAAGTGACTAAGCCTAGAGTCAGGAACATTCATTTTCATGAATTCAAATCTGGCATCAGACACTTACTAACTGTAGCTCTGGTAAAGCCATTTAACCCTATTTGCCTCAGTTTCCTCACCTATAACATTAGCTGGAGAAGGAAATGACAAACCATAGTTGTACATGACTGAAAAATAACTCAAAACAACATGATATTCAATTTTATTGTGTTTGTGTGGTGTGAGATTTGGGCATAAACCTATTTTTTTGCCAGACTGATCTCTAGTTTTGCCAGAAATTCTTATCAAATAGGTAGTTATTTCTCATATAATTTATTTTTTGAAGTTCATCAACTACCAGATTGTTTAATTCAATCCTTTCTAATTCTTCTTTGTCTGTTCTGTTCCATTGATCTTTTTTTCATTGATTTGTTTCTTTACTTTAAGGTTACAAGATTCAGTTCCACAATCCTTTGAGTCTCAAATTTTCTCCCCTCCCTCCACCCCCCCAATGGCAGCATGCAATCATGTGTAGGATCTGCAAATATTTTCACACTGTACAATAGTCTGGTTGTATAGAAAGGTTGTAACCAATGGAGTGAAGAATGGGAAAAAAAGAAACAGAACCAAACATGAAAAAGAATGATAGCATGCATTGCTTCAGTCTCCATTCAAACTCTGGTCCTTCTAGATCTTTCTCTGAATGTAGGTATCTCCTTCCATCCTGAGACTTGTAGAGCTGTCTTAGAGCTGTGCATTTCTGAAAAGATTCCAGTTCATCAAGGTTGGTAGTCACACGTACGATGTGTCTGTGATTGTGTACAAACCTTTCTTGGTTTTACTCTTCTCACTTAGCATCAATTTGTATAAGCCTTGCCAGGTAATTATGAAGCCCATCTCCTTCCCTTTTCTTATAGCACAATAGCATCCATTACATTCATATACCACAACTTGCTCAGCCATTCCCCAATTGATGGGCATCCTCTAAATTTCCAGTTTTTTGCCACCACAAAGACAGCTGCAATATATATTTTTGTACATATGGGTCCTTTTCCCACTTCTATGATCTCTTTGGGATCCAACCCCCAAAGTAGTATTACTGGGAGAAAGGGTATGCAGTTACTTATAGCCCTTTGTCCATAGTTCCAGATTGCCTTCCAGAATGGTTATGTCAGTTCACAGCTCCACCAACAATGCATTAGAGTTCCAATTTTTCCACATCCTCTCCAGGACTTGTCATTTTCATGTTTTGTCATCTTAGACAATCAGACTGGTGAGATGTGGTACCTCAAAGTTGTTTTGATTTGCATTTCTCAAATAAATAGTGATTTAGAGCATTTTTCCATATGCTTAAAGATATCTTTAATTTCTGCCTCTGAAAATTGCCTGTTCATATCCTTTGACCATTTATCAATTGGGGAATGACTTGTATTCTTATAAATTTTACTTAATTCCCTGTATATTTTAGAAATGTGTCCTTTATCAGAGACACTGGTTATAAATATTCTTTTCCAATTCCCCACCTCCCTCTTAATCTTGTTTACATTGGCTTTGTTTG
>CM053600.1:200196367-200212085 GCA_028646575.1 Pseudocheirus occidentalis
TATAAAGTAATTTTTTGGTAGATTGATTGATATTGCACTAAATATGTAATTTAATTTAGGTAAAATTGTCATTTTTATTATATTAGCTCTACCCAGCCATGAGCAATTGATGTTTTTCAAATTAGTTAGATCTGATTTTATTTGTGTGAAAAGTGTTTTGTAATTGTGTTCATAGAGGTACCAGGTTTGTTTTGGCAGGTAGATTCCCAAATATTTTATAATGTCTACAGTAACTTTAAATGGGGTTTCTCTTACTATCTATTGCTGTTGGACTTCATTGGATATATATAGGAATGCTGAGAATTTATGTGGGTTTATTTTATATCCTGCAACTTTGCTAAATTTATTTATTTTATCCAGAAGCTCTTTACTTGATTCTCTAGGATTCTCCAGGTATATCATCATATCATCTGCAAAGAGTGATAGCTTAGTCTCTTCTTTGCCTAATCTGATTCCTTTGATTTCTTTTTCTTCTCTAATTGCTACTGCTAACATTTCTAGTACCAGATTGAATAAGAGGGGTGATAGTGAACATCCTTGTTTCACCCCTGATCTTATTGGAAATGCTTCTAGTTTATACCCATTGCATATAATACTTGCTAATGACTTTAAGTAGATGCTACCTATTAGTCTAAGGAAAACTCCATTTATTTCCTACACTTTCTAGTGTTTTTAAAAAGAATGAATGTTGTATTTTGTCAAAGGCTTTTCTGCATCTATTGAGATAATCATATGGTTTCTTCTAGTTTTATTGTTGATATGATTAATGATAGTGATGGTTTTCCTAATATTGAACAATCCTTGCATTCCTGGAATAAATCCAACCTGGTCCAAATGTATTATTCTTGTGATAAGTTGCTGTAGTCTTTTTGCATTGATCTCTTTTAAAATAAAAATGGACTGAGCCAAGATAGCAGAGAAAAGGTACCAACTCACCTGAGCTTTCTCCCAAAGCCCTCTGAATTCCTTTAAATAATTCCATAAAACAATTCCTAAAGTGGGAGAACCCACAAAAGGATGGTGTGAAATAATTTTCCATCCAAATATAACACAGTCTAGCACAAATCATACCAGTGCAGACCAGTCCCTAGCAAACTGGGAGCAGGTCTTGGGAGCCACTAAGTTATCAGTGGCTTCTTTCATAGTTCTCAGTCCACAGACAGTAGTGGGGTTAAAGAACTGATCAGAAGATTACAGGGATCACTTTACCGGCACTGGGGATATGATTCTGTTTCTTTATCCATACTCAGGTCTGAATCCCAATCCTAGGTGATAGTCCCAGGGAAAGGAGGAGAAATAGCATACCAGATCTTGTAGCCACACAGGGACCCTCCTCACAGTTCCAGGGCAGAATAGAAGGCTTGTGGTCACTCAAAGACCTTGTTCAGGCAAGGAGAGTAGTAAACACACCTCTCCCTAAATCATACCACCTTGGAAGAATTGAAAACTTATAGGTCCCTAGAAGTATCTCAGAAAACAATTGCACAAAACCCTTGAAGCATGGGACAGTGTGCCCTCCTCCCTGGAAGCAGAGCCCTACTTTAACAAAGAGTTAAAAGTCAAGAAACAAACTGGGGAAATGAACAAACAACAAAAATTCTGACCAAAGAAAATTACTATGGTGACAAGGAAGATCAAAACACACACTCAGAAGATGATAATGAAGTAAAAGCTACAACATCTGAAACCTCCAGGTAAAATGTTAATTGATCTCAGGCCATGCAAGAGGTCCGAAAGGATTTTTAAAAACAAGTAAGAGAGGTAGAAGAAAAAATTGGAAGAGAAATGAGAGTGATTCAAGGAAGGCATAAAAAAAGAGTCAACAGCTCAGTAAAGGAAACACCAAAAAAATACTAAAGAACATAACACCTGAAAAAACAGACTAAGCCAAATGGTAAAAGATGTAAAAAAAAAAAGCCAATAAGGAGAAGAATGTCTAAAAAGAAAAATTGGCCAAATGAAAAAGAGGCACAAAAAAATCACTGAAGAAAAGCTCTTTAAAAAGTAGAATTGGCCAAATGGAAAAGGAGGCACAAAAGTTCACTGAAGAAAATAATTACTTTAAAATTAGAATTGAGAAAATGGAAGCTATTAACTTTATGAGAAATCAAGAAAAAATGAAATAAAGCCAAAAGAATGAAAAAATAGAAGACAACATGAAATATCTCATTGGAAAAACAACTGAATTCAGGAAAGATATTTTTAAAATTATTGGATTACCTGAAAGTCATGATAAAAAATAAGAGCCTAGACATCATCTTTCAAGAAAATATCAAGGAAAACTTTCCTGATATTCTACAACCAGAGAGCCAAATAGAAATTGAAAGAACAGACCAATCATCTCCTGAAAGATGTCCCTCAATGGAAACTCCAAGGAATATTATAACCAAATTCCAAAGCTCCGTGATCAAGGAGGAAATATTGTAAGTAGCCAGAAAGCAACAATTCAAGTCAGGATAACACAAGATTTAGCAGCTTCTACATAAAAACAGAGGGCTTGGTATATGATATTCCAGAAGGCAAAGGAGCTAGGAATACAACCAAGAATCATCTGCCAGCAAAACTGAGTATAATCCTTGATAGGGGAAATGGACATTCAATAAAATAGAAAACTTTCAAGCATTCATGATGAAAAGACCAGAGCTAAATAGAAATTTCAAATAAAAGACTCAAGAGAAGCATAAAAAGGTGAACAGGAAAGGGAAATCATAAGGGACTTAATACAGTTAAACTGTTCGCATTCCTACATAGGAAGATGACACTTGTAATTCAAAAAACTTTCTCATTATTAGGGCACTTAGGAGTATATGTAGACAGAGGGCACAAGTGTGAGTTGAATATGAAAGGATGATATCTAAAAAAATAAAATAAAGAAGTGAGAAAGAGGAATGCACTGGGAGAAAGCAAAAGAGAAGTAGAATGGAGTAAATTATCTCACATAAAAGAGGCAAGAAAAAGCTTTTACAGTGGAGGGTATGATGGTGGATGTGTGTGTGTGTGGGTGAATTAATCTTACTCTCATCAGAACCGACTCAAAGAGGAAATAACATACACACACAGTTGGGTATAGAAATCTATCTTACCATACAGGAAAATAGGAGGGGGAAGGGATAAGAGAAGGGGTGTGATAGAAGATAGGGCAGATTGCGGGAGGCAGAAGTTAGAAACAAAATGTTTTTGAGGAGGGATAGGGTGGAAGGAAAGAGATAATAAATAAATGAGGAGACTAGGATAGAGAGAAATATATTTAGCAATCAGAACTATGAAAAAATTGAAACAAGTCTCTCTGATAAAGACTTCATTTCTCAAATATATATAGAATTGAGTCAAATTTATAAAAATAGGAGCCATTCCTTAATTGAGAAATGATAAAGGGTTATGAAAAATTTTCAGATGAAATAACCAAAGTCATTTATAGACATATGACAAGGTCTTCTAAATTGCTTTTGATTGAAGGATTGCAAATTGAAACAATTCTGAAATACTACCTCATATCTATTAGATTGGCTAATAGGGCAGAAAAGGAGAATGACAACTATTGGAGGGACTGTGGGGAGAAATGAGACATGAATGCATTGTTGGTGGAGTTGCTAACTGATTCAACCATTCTTTAGAGCAATTTTAAGCTATGCCCAAAGGTCTATAGAACCATGCTTATTTGACCTAGCAGTGCCACTATGAAATCTATGTCAAAAAAGAAATTTTAAAAGAAAAAGGATCTGTATGTACAGAAATATTTATAGCAATTTTTTTCTGGTGGCGGGAGCAGCAAATTGGAAGGATGCCCAACAAATGAGGAAGGGCTGAATAAATTGTGCTGTCATTGTGATAAAAAATACTATTGTGCTATACAAATGATGAACAAGAAGCTCTCAGAAAAACCTGGAAAGAGTTACACGAGCTGATGCAAAGAGAAATGTACTGTATACAAAGTAACAGCAATATTGCAACATGATCAACTGTGAATGACTTGGTTATCCTCAGCAATACAATGATCCAAGACAACTCTGAAAGATCTATGATGAAAAATGCTATCCATCACCAGAGAATCAATGGTGTCTGAAAACAGATTTAAGTATACTTTTTTCACTTCCTTTATTTTTCTTGAGGTTTGTTGGTGGGTTTTTTTTTGGTCTATGTTTTCTTTCACAACATGACTAATATGAAAATATTACTACACATGTACAAGCTATATATTATGCATATATAACCTATATACCACACATGTATAACCTATATCAAATTGTTTGCATTCTCAATGAGAGGTTGGAAAGGGAGGAAAAGGGTCAAAGTTTTAAAAATTAATGTCAAAAATTGTTTTTTTTAACAAGTGATTGGGAAAAATAAAATATAAATGATTTCTTTAAAAGGGGGAAAAGGTACCACTGTTAATAATTGCTGTTTTATGCTCGAGTGTGATGTCTAGAAGTGCTGTTCCCTCTTCATTCTCATTTTTCATGATTTCCCTCCACATTCTAGATCTTTTAGTCTTTCATGTGAAATTTATTATTCTGTCATCTGAAATATTCCTTTTATATTTTTGATTGGTATCACATTAAGCATGCAAATCAATTTTAATTTTTGCTATATTAACATAGACCTATAATGAATACTGAATATTTTTCCAATTATTCAACTTATTCTTTACTTCTCTATGGAGAATAAAAATATTTTGTGTGTTTTGGCAGACTGACTCCATGATACTTTGGCAAATAAAATTATTACCAACCCTTGTTACACTCTCTTCCTTTTGAGACGTAGCTGTATTTTAATTCGTGGCTTAGAAATACAAGTCCTATTCTGTGACACCACAATCTTAATTAGATTTTCCCTTCCAAAATCTTCTCTTCTCTATTTTATCTATTAGCTTTCAATAAACAGTAATCATATGCCCTCAAATTCTTCATTGCCCAAGATTTTATAATCTTTAGCAATGCTTCTCGGGTGCTTTCTACCATTATCATTTGTGCATATATGAAATCACTACGAATAGAAAGGATTTGTTCATTTTGCCATATCTTGATAACTTTTGTCACATTGTGGATATATGCCCTGGGATCACAGCACACTGCTCCATGTGTTATGGAACTCACAAGTATCTGTCTCAGTACCCCTTGACAGGGAGTTCTTCAACTGCTGTTACTCATTTCTTTTCCTATCCCTCTGGATAACCTTACCTGAGAAGATTTATGGATTCAAAAGCATTTGTGAAAGCAACTCATTCCTATTTAGAAGATACAGTTCCCTCATCTTTGGTAAATCTCTGATCTGTTTCTTAGCTTCCAGAGTTTAGTGACCTTCCATCCCTTTCTTTACTGTGTAGCATTTTCCCACCCTACAACCTTCTAACAAGGGTCATGGTTGTTCTCTGCATTTTTGTATCCTTTTCTTTCTTGACTTTCACATTGAAGTCATTCTTCCATTTTAAAGTAATGCTTAATTCTCCCACACAGTCTGGAGAGTTGAGATATGTTCCTTGAGCTACTTTTCTTCTGGGCAGGAGTCCAGCCTGTACTTTGAGCACAAATAACACTCACTTGGCTCTAATAGGAATGGAAAGATCTCAGTATGAAAGTTACTGCAAAACTCACCCAGTAATCCATACTTAGTAGATGTGAGACCCTAAGTCATTAGCTTACTTTCAAGCAGCTCCCTTTGGTGATAAAATGATTTGTGAGGGTCTTTACTCTCCTCATCTCCTTAGCATCTGAGATGTTCAAGTCCCTTCTAGTTCCAGTCTGTGGTTTGGGAAACCTGAGGCTCACCTAGGTTGATAAAGCACTTTTCCAAAAGGAGAGAGCGGGTGAATCATGGCCCAAGCTAGGGTGCAAAATACTCTCTTGCTTCGTACAGATTTTGCTGCCTAATTGAAAAACCAAAGAGCTGACTGACATCAGAGATGGAAAACAAAGATAACTTTCTAGTGACCATATAGTGTGTTCATGGGAGGGAGGGGGGGAGGTGAATGACGAGACATTCCCATCTTGATTCAAATCACACTTCCCTTGAGAGATGTGAGAAGGTAATATTCTGGTTTTAGAATTACAACCAGAATAAATAATTTATTATCAGTGTGTTTTAAAAGATTTCTTCTGCTGCATTTGAGATGAGAAGATAGGAATTCAGAAAAGAAAGAAGGGAAGGGAAGAAAAGGAAAAAGAAAGGAAGGGGAGGGACAGAGAAAAGGGAGGAAAAGTGAGGGAGGAGGAAGAGGAAAAGGTTAAGAAAATAGAGTGGAGGAAAGAGAAAAGAGGGAAAAGAAGAGTTGCTGAAAATGAGGAGTGGTTATCAGGGGAGGCAGGGTCCTTAGGACTGTAGAAAAAAGAAAAGGACATTGAAGTCTTGAAAGGCAAAATAATTTTTTTTTCTTTTCCTCTGCTGGTTCAGCAGTTTCTGAGAAATGCCAGAGGTGCCTCCCAAAAGTGATTTTTCTGGGAGTTCTCTGTCAGTTGCAGAAGACTAAGCAAACCTACTTAAGTTATCTTGACTAGATTGCAAATGGGAGGAACTGGCCTGAGTTCAGGTTGGTGGCACTTTTGCCCTGAGCTCCACCAAGCTCCAAGGAACCTCTCTCAGGTTCCCTGAGGTCTGCTCCTACCTAATCTCCCAACCAGCCAGGCTCTTCCAAGATAGCAGTTTTGCCCAGAGTTTGGTTCTGAAAAAACATGACCAGCCTGAAGATCCCTGCTTGGGGACTGGGTATTTGCCTCTTCATTGCTTGTGCTGGAGCTCCCACCTCCTCACCCTCCTCCTCGGTCTTCAAAGCTTCAAGCCCAGCCCATTCAATCAAAAGACATTTATTACAGAATTACTATGTGCCAAGTACTGTGATGTACCCTGGAGCTACTGGTGGGGCATTTTGAGAAGTCTTGGGATTTATACCGTTTGGGATTCAGAGCATCGATTCTCCCCCTCCAATGGAGTTTCTCATTTCCCCCTAACTGCAATGTTTAGGCAAGGATTTGTCTTGCCTGTACAACCTTGCATATAATCCAGAGGTGCAATTGGGAAATCTTTCTTTTAAACTAAAATGGAAATATTGAAGCTAATCATCCTTTTATAAGTTTCCCAGAGGGACAGGAAGACAATATCTGGGAGTTACCCGCACTAAAGAGAGCTGAGGACTTCAGAAAATACAGAAGTGCAGAATATCCTCGGGGGATAGGAGAGCGGGAAGAGTGACCGGTTTCACGTTTACATGCAGAGAGTTAAAGCCCCTTAACAACCTCTCCATACCATTAGGCAGAAACATCTCCCCAGCATTTTTAAAGTAGCATTTTCCACACTTGGAGTAAGATGTACAGTTATCTTTCCTTAACCTGCACCATTTAACGGCCCTCCCTCCTAGTCTCTCATCTACATACAAGGAACACATGATGAACCTCCAACCCTGTATCATACACAAGTCCTCTGTATTCATAGAGCTCCTTTCTCGTGGCACACAGAAGAGCTTAAGTGTCTATGTGTATGCCTGAGTGCTTGCCTGTGTAAATGTGTCTGTGCATATAACCGTGTGTGTGTGTGTGTGTGTGTGTGTGTGCGTGTGTGTCCGCCTGTGTGTGAGCTTGTTCGATTTTTTAACTAAGCTTCTTTGGATGGTGTCATCTTCCATCACCTCTGTGATTGATTCCGCGAAGCTAATGGTGCGTAAAAGCGCTAGTGAGATCCGGGGCGCCTCCTATCCTGACGTCAGGAAGAGAGTTTAAAACCGGGGGAATGCGCCAGGAGATCCCACAAGCGGCTGCGGGAGAAGAGAGGTGGAAAGCCTCGGTCGTGCCCGTCGCTCCTGAAGATTCCAGAGATTGGCGAGCTGCACCCTCTTCGCCCTCTCAAGTGCAGGGAAGATGCTGTCCTGCCGCCTCCAGTGCGCGCTGGCCCTGCTCTCCATCACTTTGGTGGTGAGCAGTGTCAGCGCTGCTCCCTCGGACCCGAGGCTCCGCCAGTTTCTGCAGAAGTCTTTGGCCGCCGCAGCAGGGAAACAGGTATGACAAAGTCCACTTCTTGTCTTTCCCCCCCACCCCCCACCCCCGCCTCCATGCAAATCCCCAGGCTCCTGCAAACGGGCATACGCTTCCTTCCTGGTCCAGGTAGGTTCGAGGAGGTGCCCTGTCAAGTTTCACTGGGTAAGTGTCCCTGGACGATGATAAGGAGGAGAAAGAAGGGAAAGGAGAATTTTCAATCCTGTGGTCTTAAAGAAAACACTGACCCCGAGACCTAATGGAAGGAGGGAGGAAGAAGGAGGGGAGGTAGAGTGCTTTGCACGCGTGAAAACACACCTGAAGCCAGGAACTTCCCCAGTCAGTAATTTCCAACTCTGCCTTTTTGGTCCTCTTAGGAGGTCCCATGCTCCTCCAGAGAGTGCTGGCCAGTACCTCCCAAAAGCTGTGTCGCAGCTTGGGGGACGAGCTGACCAGTACCTTTGAGAATAGGGGTGACAAGGGAAACAGGAGGTCCCAAGGTCAGGGCTAACCACTTGCATCCTGAGGGGAAAGTAGAACTGTCCTCGGTGCTGAAATAGCTGTAACTGGTGTGGGGGCTGACCGCGCCCTTCAGGTGCACCAAGCAGCCCTGGGAAAGGTGGAAAAAGCTAAGTGAAGAGGAAGCCACCCTGACACACTCGCCACTGCTAAGAGTCCCCTCACGTGGCTTACAGTTGAATGTGAGACTCTCTCATAAAGGTACTTAGTCTTCTTTGGGGCAGCACTTAGTTAAGCATTGAGTTAAAAATGATTTTAATAAATTATTTACCTTTATCTAATTGTGAGTTGTTGTTGTCCTTGCTTTTGGTTGGTTAGATTATCTATGTCTACTTCTAGTCTTCAGGCATTCTAATATATCAGGAGATAAAAAGATCTAATGAACCTGAATGCTCGAAAGAGATGGAAATCTCAGAAGAATGGTCACTGTAGTAGGATATGATTCAACAACTACAGTGTATAGAACTTGATAAAATAAATGCTTATTATCTCTTTTTAAAGGAACTAGAACACAGTAGCAAACATCGAAATCTACTTTTGATTTTTATTCCTGACTAGATTTTAGGTTCAAGTGTCCAGTCTTGGGAATTTGATAAAAACCACAGGTATTTGGGTTGAGTTGACTTATTCCCAATAACAAGCTTTGCCGTGAATAACAAAGTTTCTAGATTTTTTTGGCACCATATTCATCTTTTCTCTCTTTTCCTCTCCCCTTCGTCCCTTCTTTCTCTTCCAACCTATTTTGTTTTCTCACTCCATTTAGGAACTGGCCAAATACTTTTTGGCGGAACTGCTGTCAGAACCCAGCCAGACAGAAAATGAGGCTCTGGAGCCAGAGGATTTGTCCAACGATCCTGAACCAGATGAGATGCGGATGGAGCTTCAAAGATCTGCTAATTCAAACCCAGCCATGGCACCCAGAGAACGCAAAGCTGGTTGCAAGAATTTCTTCTGGAAAACATTTACATCCTGTTAGCTTTAGAGAATTCTTCTTTCCCATTTCAGACCTCTGAACCCTCTCCTCCAAACTCTCACCTTGTTCCCCAGTTCCCTGAATCCTCAGCAAGACTATCACAATGAGAGCAGATGATTGTACATATAAAACAAACAGTCGTGGAGAAATTTAGAAACAATTACATTTGATTTCAGATTGCTTTGTTAAACCTTTCCATTTTATTGTACATGATTAACTTGGCTTGTGATTCCAGACTAGTTCTTTACAGTATACACTCCAGTTCTCACAGATGCACTATTTTTAATTCTTTGTCACAATAAAATTTATGTTTCAAATTGTAACCCTCATATTTTTATCATTTACAATTGAAATTGCTTTTTAAGGAAAGTTATGCCTTTAAATTTGCATATTTTGAGGATTTCAGATGGGGAGTTGCAGAAAATATCCCCAGTAAATAAGATACCCCCATTTCAAATTGTGTTTCCTTGTGGAGCTTGGTGTTTGTATCTCTAGGTAGGCATGCTTGAATACACACTTGTCTGCCAAGCTGTTATGTGAAATATCCAATGTTCAAAATATAAGGTGGATCACTTTGGAGGTCTGGGAACAGAACTTTGACTTGTGTAGCTCAATAAAATTCTGCACTTTCAAATGATGTCTTTTGTCTCTTAATATTTAGATAAACGCCGTCTAATGGTTTGCTAATTTTACAGAATCTTCCTTCACTGTTTTCATGATAACTGGCAGAGGAGGATGTCTGCCTGACACACTGACAATTTAAACCTGACTAGAGTTTCGAACTTACTCCCTAGACATGTATATGTAAATGCCTTTTGTATTCCAATTGCTGCAGAGCTCCAACTTTCCAGTGACCACAGCTGAAGGCTGTAGGTTTTATTTTATCTCATCACTTAATCGGAAAGCATCAGAGCTAACACTCCTCATTCAGATCTTGAATAACAGTCCCTGAATTCTCACGATTCTTAAATTTACAGGGCAGTCAATTGATAAGCATCCTCTTTTGTTTCTGTATCTGAAAAGCAAATCCATTTTTAAAAATTCCAAAATGGCACAGTTCAAAGATAAAAATCAGAGAATTCTAAATACGGTTACACAGAATATTTTCGTAGGCTAATGATGGGTGGTTTCCAAATAGATGGTGATTCAGAGAGAGACTGGCCATCCACATAGATAGTCTGCTTGCATTGAATTTGGAATCAAATCCTGACCATAAAAATAGGACTTCACTACCATGGTAATAACTACTTCTAGCAACTTGCACAGGTCTAATGGGAGATCCTTGTTTAATAAGCAAAACATTAAGGTAGAGAATTGATCTTTGAACTGTGTACGTGGGGTGCTACTGAAGTCCACCCTGGGACACAGAAACAGACATGGAAGATTCCACTTTAGAATACCAAGCTACATGAAATGAAAACATTCTCGAGTCTTTTGTGTGAATCTTTTATTTAAAAACTTTTAAGGTGAAATAATGCATGTTTCCCTCTGGGGAAGTGACCAAATTAAATCCTCTGGTTCAACTTGGATAAATAATGTCACTTCCTAGTTATGGTTAAAGCAGAGAAAAGAATTTCCCAAGCTGAGCAGAGATAGGGTGAGCTGGGAATGGGGTGTGATGGAGAGTGTTCATTTTTCAACAGAACCTTTAGTCCAGTCTGTTTCTTAATCTGCAGTATAGACAAACAACCATTGTTGTACATGCAGTGATATGGCCCCTTATTAAGCAACAGCTTGTACTTGCAGCACAAAGGAATGGAACATTGAATGTAATTAGTTATATTCACGAGCATCCTGAGGGTGCTATATAGGTGCTGAATTTCACCCATGTCCTGTTCTCCTTGTCTGCTCCTAATTATATCAGGAGGCTCTTTCTCTTTCAGAATCTCAAACCCATTTGGATTCTTCCCAAGTTTTCTACATTTTGAAAGATCAATGAATTTAAAAGCCAAACCAAAACAAATCCCTTTACACTCAGGCAGAGCTTCAGGTTTGGTTTATTTTTTTTAAGCAAAGGAAAAATAAAACAAATATTGTGTGAAATGGTTGCTGTTGGAATATTCTATATCACCCAAAGTGTTTGCTATCCAGACATAATTCAAAGAACAATGAAGCCCAGTTCTGCCTACCATTAGGGAGCTTGACTGAAGGTTAGGACTAGTAAATTTGGCCCAGCTAATCTCCACAGCCAGCCTGCTTGATTATGGATTTACCTTTCCCCCCCTCCCCCTTGCCTGCTACCCTTAAGAAATTCATGCCAGCTTCCCTTTAAATTCCTTCTGGGAATCCCTTGCTTCCTTTATGGCTCAGCTAAACTGTCATTTACTATAGGAAAGGTGCCCTGATCTCTCTTCCTACTGACAATGTGATCTAGTGGGAAGTTTCAGAGGCCCTGTAGTGTCAGGCACCACAGCCAAATTCTAAATCTCTAATACTTACTGATTCTGCGACCTTGGACAAATAGCTTAACATCTGTGGGCCTCAGTTCCTTCACCTGTACATTGAGGAGGTTAAATAAATGCTCTCTGAGGCTCCTTCTGTCTCTAGATGTATGTTGCTGGAGGAGGCTCTGTCTTTATGCTTTCAGCACCTAAATTCCAGTGCCTTGAATATAATAAGGGCTTAACAAATGTTGAATTAGATGGGTTAAGTTCCCAAGGTACAGCAAATTAGACCCACCAAATCACTGGTGGCATTCAATCATGTCAAAGCCCAGAAAATCTTGACAGTACCTTGAAAGTCTACATTTTATGGTTCTGGAAGCTATAGTTGCTTTGTTTTGCTTTTAAAGAGATTTTTTTTGTTTTTGCCACAACAGACAAAACCAAATGCATCATAAATGACCTTCAAGCCTATTCTCTAAACACAGTTAAGCAAAACCACATAAAGCAATGATTGCAATGAACAGCACAGGCTAGTTCGTGCTTTTGCAGTTGACCATTTGTTTAAATAAAAGGCTACCTCTAACAAGTGAATATTCATGCTTTCCATTGGTTTTGGATGGAGTTTGATTGTACATTAATTTCAGCCTCATTTACAGGCAGCATGGCCCAGGGTAAAAACCACTGGTTTGGGAGCTGGAAGGTGGAAGTTCAGTTCTCCCCTTGGTCCACACCTGTGTGACCTTGGGTAAATAGCCAAAGTTCTTCAGGTCTGTACAAGGAAAGGGTGGATTTGAGGCTTCTCTGCACCTTTCCAGCTTTCAATCTGAGACCCTCCAGAGCTGAAGCAAACACAGAGATTATTCTTTTCTGTTCTGCGTCACTTCACCCAAGGCTCCCCACATTTCTTCCAGATTCCTCATGTTGCTCATTCATTACAGCATGGTAAAATTCCATTACATTCCTCCATCACAATTTATTCAGGCTTTCTCCAATTGTTGGGCACAATTTGTTTCCAGCTCTTGACTGTTTTATATGTAGTGAATGATGCTTAGATCCAAGCTTTATTAAATTGTTAGGAAAAACCCAAATATTTATTAAGCCACCATTGTATGCAAGGTACTGTGCTGAGTGCTAGACTGATCTGAATTCATCTTGCCTCGGCTCAAACTAGTTCTAGGAACCTCTTAGGGAATTCTGCACCACAATATATGCAGACTTGTATATGTATACATAGTTTTGTGGCTACTGAAATGTATATCATTGTATATCATGTATATCATTAAATGACATATATCATGTCTATAGAATATTCATGTGGTACCTTTCCTCCTAAAGAAAAATGGAATGCTTACAAATTGATAGTGAGATGCTAATTTTATCCCTGGAGTTGCATTACCTGCAAGTAAAGGGATAGCATTAACTCTGATGAGTCAATTGCATGAGCATTTATTGAGTGTTTTCTGGGTACCAGTCATTGTGGTAGGGGAGGGGAGGGGTCTGGAGTTATGATGTTATTGGAATAAGGAATTCTGCAGTGACGACATTCCTTCTACTAATGCAGGCTAGCACTTTCTCTGCAAGTTACAGTTGCAGAGAAGTGCCAGATCACTGAAAAATTGAATAACTTGTCCAGGGTCACTCAGATAGCTAATGTTAGAGACAGGATTTGACCCCAGCTCCTCCAAGATCTGATCCCACTCTCCTTCCATTACAACTGCAGTACAAAGACAAAATCAGATTAGTCCTTGATGTCAATACATTCTACCAGGGACAGAGAAGCAGTAGGAAGATGCTTAAATATACTTAAATATTCAATTACAACTGGGTCATTCCTTGTTTACTCCAAGAAAGCAGACACCCAAATCATCCCTACCTGCCCACTCTGTGCTCTCTTTGTCACATGCTCCTATCACATTATCACAGAGTTCCCACTCCAAATCCCAGGGACCTTGCTTGCTTTGTGCTAACATTTCAAGGGTATGAGTGGAGTGCATGGTCTGTTTACCTGGCACCTCTTGCCTCCAGATGTGAACAGCCTATCTTCTCTTTTGATCCAATGTTTCCCTAATGATGCCATTCCCTCCATTTCTTCTTTGAAGTTCCTACTTTGGTCGACATTGCACGTGCCTCTCCATTGTCCCCTGTGCAGTGCTTAGTATCCTATTATTCAGGTACAGATAAGTAAATACAGGAAGTCTACCAAAGAAAGAGAACTGCCTCCATGCAACAGCCCAGACCATGAGCTCTTGGTGAAGGGAGAGATTAGGAAAGGCTTCAGGAAGAAGAATGCTGAAGGAAGCTAGAGATTTCAAAAGGCCTGGCATCAGGAGATCAGATGATAAGTACAAGGCACAACAAGATGATCAGATTGCCCAGACCATAGAATGCTTGCAGGAAAGTAATGAGAAATAAGTGTCAAAAGAGAAGTTAGCTCCAGATTTTGAAGATCTTTAAATGACAAATAGAGATTATCTTTTCTCCTAGGAGCAATAGCAAGCCACTGTTGATTTTTTGAAATTTTTTTCATTGACTTGTTTATTTACTTTTAGTTTATAAGACTCAGTTTCACAATCCCTTAAGTTTCAAATTTTCTTCACTCCTCTCCCCCCCCCCCAATGGTGGCATACAATCATGTATAGGATCTGCAAATATTTTCACATTGTACAATAGTCTGGTTGTATAGAAGAGTGGTAACCGATGGAGTGAACAGTAGGAAAAAAGAAAGAAAACCAAACATGAAAAAGAATGATAGCATGTATTGCTTCAGTCTCCATTTAAACTCTGTGGAGTGCCAACCAAAACCTGTGCTTTGGGTTGGTTGCCCTCCTTTGTACTTAAAGAAGACCAGAGTGACATCACTTTAGAACCATCTGTTGGATAGCTTTGTGTTGACAACCTGAGTTTTCTCCTTAATATAGTACAGGGTTGAATTAGCTTACCCTTAGGCACCCTACAGCTCCAGTTTTCCATTATGTTAAGTCCATTATCAAAAAGTGACTCCATATCACCAAAGAAAATAGGAAAATCCCAGCTAAACCCATGAAGGATAATTCCAAGACTAGAAGAGTGGTGCAAAGAAAATGTCTGACTGCATCAAGACCAAGAGAACTAAGCAGTACAATTGTGATGTGTGCAGATGTGAGGGATAATCAATAATGCTGCCCCCATGTGGCTGTAGTCAAAAGACTGGAATAAGGTATGCATTCAGGCATCAGAAGGCAGAAATCCCATGGCCAGATTTTATTTGAAATACAACAGTAAGACCTCTTTATACTGAATTAACAAGTTCAAGGAAAGACTATTACTGGGGGATTCAAGGTGGGGTGGGGAGAAAGAAGGAAAGAGTTATCACTCACTCCCTTTTTTATCTCAACTCCTGAAATCTCTGGGATTTTATTTTGTAGATCAGTAGTTAACTGTTTGCCACACGCTCCATTGTATGTGGATGTATATGTGTGTGCACACATACCTGCATGTTCTGAAGGGGGTGAATAGGGGAAACAAGGAATAGAATTAAAGGGAGTCACTTCTTGTTAGAACTAACAGTTCAGCTCTCCTCACTGTTTCTATATCATGTTTTGCCCATAACATAACAATTTTTTCTCTTTCTTGGTCTCTTTACACAGTAGAATTTCACCCTGTACATCCAAAGGGCCACTGGATTTTTTCATCCTATCTTACACTTAAACTCTTTTACATATATTGTCTCCTACAATTAAAATGTGAGCTGCTTGAGGGCAGGGACTGCATTGGCTTTCTATCTACGTAACTAACAGGTCAACACTTGGCATATAGCAAGTTTTTGATTAAAAAAATTTTCTATTCATTCATCTTAATCTGGGGTTAGATTCTAAAGTCAATATGCAAGGTCATAATCCTACATA
>CM053600.1:200212585-200256171 GCA_028646575.1 Pseudocheirus occidentalis
TTTTCTCACTCTTCCTCTCTCTCACATACATATACACAGATACACACACGCACACACTTTTTATAGATCTGTGATCTCAGTGGTATATTACTCTTTCCATTGATGAAGATCTCCAACAACTGACCTTTCTAATTCTTTGTGATTTTTTTTCCATCCTTCCCTCGAGTCTGATAAGGAATCCACTAATCTACCTCTTTGTATGTCTCCAGCTGCATCTTTACGAAAAATATATATTGTGAGTACTGATGCAGCAATTTGTCTGTGAAATCTTTCTCTTCTTACATAACCTGCCTACATCCTTTTCTGATCATCTTTCCTTGATTATATCACTAATACTACCCCTTGCATGAAGTGATCACTAGTAATATGCTGAAACCTATGTACCTCTGCCATGGGAAATCACTCAGTGTTCTCAATTATTACACGTTGCTTCCTCAAACAAGAACTAATCTTTTTAATTCCAAATATCTCCCTAGTGATGCAAAATAGTTGCAAATCATGGGATACCACTGGCACTGGAGAAAGAAATAAAAATTCCCTAAGCTCTCAACAACCTACATCACACAAATAGATGTAAACAAAAATTCAAAACTATAAAATGTTTACATATTAATGCCACAGTTATTCCAATACATTAGTTGTTGCTGTAATATCTCTGCTTGCTTGGATATATTTGAGGTTGTGAACTGTCATCATGAATATAAATGAGCTTTAGTATTCATATTTGCATTTGAAAATGGCAACCAACCATATAGGCTGGATGTATAGAGCATGCTATCCCTCCCTAAGGGGTCATGAAAAAGTAGCACAGGCCATGAGCCCAACTCTTTAATCTCTACTGGTTCCACAGCAAGCTGAGGCCCATTAAGATGAGTAAAGTACCCTTTGAACACTAAATGATGTTATTATAGTAAACATAATTTGAAAGAAACTCAAGACATTTAAAGTAGAGTTCACACAATTAAGACATAATGCACTCTGGGTTAATTGCTGCATAATTCTATCTTTTGTAGAGAGAAAATAAAATGTTCTCAGATAAAACTGGGTTTTATGTTGTGTGGGGCACTTATGAAGGAAAGCATTCAATATTGAATTAGGATGACTGCCTTTGCTGAAGCATTTTGTTCAACCAGAAGGATCTTACCAGAACTGTGTCATGCTGTGTTTCAATATAGATATTTTGAATGGTGGAGAGGAGGAAGAGCTCTCTAGACATCAAGTATAGGATGTCTGAATTCCCAAAATTGAGACCTGGATTAAGTTTAGGATGCACTCAACTAGCTAGTCAGTCAATACACACTTATGGACTAAGGACCTACTATGTGCCATGCACCTTACTAAACTTAGGGAATACAAAGGAAGGCACAAGATGAATACAGTGTCAGTGGGAGGAGATCTCACAAAGGCAGCCTGAGGGGGAGGGGAAGAACTAGTTTGATTTCAATTTGGAGTTCACGAAGGTAGGCATATTTCCTGGCATGGGGAAACAGAGAGGGCCCAGGTCCAAATTCTATCTGACACCATATGACTCAAGGCATGCCTCCTAAATTCTGCCCCAATCTGTAAAATGAGACAATTTACTTCAACAGCTTCTAATCTTCCTTCTATTTCAAAATTTCTGATCCTATGAGTCTTGTGAAATAAACATAGATGGGTAGGGAGGAACCATATTGGGAAGGGCAAGGTGAGGAGAGGCAATGAGAACAACAGGAAATTTCTGAGTAGGAAGTCATGGGTTCAAACCTATGCCTTAAAAGGGGTATTGTGGTTGTTTCAGTAACCAGTTCTTGCTTCCTTTATTTCAAAATATTCCTTTACAAACTTACTTCTTTTCCATTACACACTCTAAATCATTCACTAATCACCTTCACCACCATCCCCTTCCAACCTGAGAAATCCTTTAACTATGGAAGACCCCTCAAAAGTCTGAATTCTACTTTAGGAAAGCCTTGGAGGTTGTTTCTAAAGATGGAACTCTGACTAACATCAGCAAATGCATAAAGCATAGACTTGTTAATACTTTTGCTGTAGAGGAGAATCTTTGAGTGCTTCAAGCCGGGCCTTAAGTGCTGATGCCTAAAAGTGTTGGAAGAACATGTATCTCTACAGGAAAAGAGGATACAGGCAAATTCAAAGATGTTTTCATTGGTCAATGGCCATTGATAGGTTTAGTCAACATGGCGAGTCTTCTTTTAAACTGAAAAATGAAGTCTACATTAGAGTATCATAGCAAATGGCATTTCATTGTGGTGGCTGTTAGTGCTGTTAGTGACAACCATACTAAGAACTATACGGCCTCTGCATTGGATACACTACTTCTTCCAGCAACTAGGGTTTTATATGCATCAAAGAATGACTATGAGGAGCACTAATGATATGATATGAAGGCAATACTATGTGGCAACGAAATAATGCTGTAGATGGAAAAAAATGGTCTTCAGTCATAGGGCAATTAAAGGGAGCAGAAGAATTATGGAGTCTGGGCACAGAGAAAGCAGTCATTTTAAGATGAAGTTTGGAAAGATAAGGAGAATGGATGAGACAAAGTAATACTGCCCCTTAAATAGGTTTTCTCAATGTTCCAGGAACTGTGCCCCATTAGATCTAATTTGCAACCACACCACTGAGCAAGAACGGGTCTTATTAACTCTGTTATTTTGATAAATGTACCTAGAGCCTCCTGCTCAAAGTTTATGGAAACACCATCTTTCCTATTGACCTAAAAGGCCTTTTTGTTGAAATATAATCTTTTCTTTTTTTCCGTTCTTTCTTTTGTGTATCTGTTTCTAAAAATGTAGGATGTACCATTCCATCCAGACTCCAGCTTGTAAGGATTCGCTGTACATATTTCCTTTTTTTTCCCTAGTTCTGCATTCATTCCCTGGGCCTGTGTTCTTTTTTTCTATTAACTTATTTATTTTCTTTTTACATCATTCATTTCCACAAAATTTTGAGTTACAAATTTTCTCAACATCTTTCCCCCACCCACCACCCCAAAACAGCAATCTCACTGTATACCCCCTCCCCCAGTCTTCTCTCTCCTATGTCCTCCCTCATCACCCCTCTGACTTTCCAGTAGGGTAAGATGGATCCACCTACCCCAGTGCCTGTACATCTTAATTCCCAACTGCATGTAGTTAATAATAATAATAATAATATATATACATATATATTTATGTATGTATATATGTATATATATATATTAAACATTTGATTGTAGAACTTTAAATTCTAAATTCTTTCCCTTCATCCCTTGTCACCCACCCCCACTGGAAAGACAAACAATTCAATACAGGCCACACATGTGTAGTTATGCAGAACATCTCCACAACAGACGTATTGTGAGAGACTGATTATATGTCCCTCCTTCCTATCCCACCTCCCCCTGCTGTTCTATTCTCTACCGTGTCCCTGTCCCTTTACAGAAGTGTGTGCTTCCAACAACCCTCCCCCCAACCCTACCTTTCCCTCCATCTTCCCTCCTCTCATCACCATCCCCCCTACTCTCCTGTGTGGCAAGATACCCAGTTTAGAGTTTATGTCATTCCTTCCCTAAGCCAAATTCAATGAGTGTAAGGTTGACCCTTTCCTTTTTGCCTTCCAGTTTTTCCTCTCTATTGTAACAGTTATCCCTTTCCTGGGCCTGTTTTCTGCAACCTGTTCCCACTCAAACACACTTAGGTAAGGTCTACCTATATTTTACTTGTCCTTATGCATAAATTGAACTAGGTATCTGAATCAAGGTCAGTTTTGCAATATATTGTTCTTTCCCTGTAAGTCAAAATGCTCTAGTATATATGAGCACAATTATGTGAAAACATCTTCACTACATCAAGGAAGAGTTATTATTATCCCAAGGCTTTTGGAGACCTAGTCCAGTCAGGGACTATGCCGAGGAGCATGGGGCCCACTGTAAGAACTTCATTAATCAGTCTAGGAAAGTTAATACAAAGCTCAGGTTCCTAGACTTGAAGATAAACCTAAGTGTCCCCCAAAGTCACTGGATCAACAGATAGTGAAATGTCAAATCTGCAAGCATGGTTTTCAAAGCTAGTGCCCCTTGAAAACTGTACAAGGGAACATATGAAACCAGTAGCAAGCACCATCCAAAGAGTATAAATCAGGAGGCATGAATGGGATGATTATGTCAGAGTCAATATATCTTCTTTCTCAAATGTGGAAAGCAGAATTCACTCCTGTACACAACATTGTTCACGTGTACCCTTGACATGAGTTCCATACTCAGCTGCTCCCAGTTCCATGTTATTGTTATTGTTGTTTTATTAGCATCTGGCCTTTTTTTCACAAGCTTCTGTGCTTGTCCCACTGAGACAATGAGTAAGACCTACAGTGTTCAACATGAATAAATCAACTCAGCATTTGTGTCCCTGGTGCTGAATCCCATCTCTGCCCACTTCTTGGCTATTTGACTTTGGGTGAGGCACCCGCCCAATGGGTCTGAAATTCCTCAGGTGTAATTAAAAGAGATGCTGTAAAAGAAGATTTCTTAACCCAGAGTCTGTTAACTTGTGTTATTTTTTATTAGTTGGTAACTAGAGTTTAATATAATTGGTTTCCTTTGAAATTCTGTAAGATTTATTTTATGCATTTACAAACATTATTCTAAGAGTGCATTCATAAACTTCACTAGGTTCCCAAAGGGATCCATGACCCAAATAAAGTGAAGAATCTCCAATTTAGATGATCACTAAAAGTCTACCCAAAGCAAAATCCTAAGGACTTTGAATCTGAAATCTTGGAAGAGAACAATTTACTATACAAATAAAGTTTTCAAACAACCAAATATCACTCCATCAAAGTACTGCACAAATACCCCCCACAAAAAAAGGCATTTTAAATTGAATTTGTCTAAAAGGTTACACATATCCTCTTAAGGGTAATAACAATGGATCCCTTTATAGTGATTAAAACTTAAGAAATTCTATTCTAATAAACCTGTGAGGCATGTGATGAAGATTTTATTATTCTCATTTCTTTTTTTTTTAATTCTCATTTCTTAGATGAGGAATCTGAGTCTCAAGGAAGTGAATTCATTTCCCAGTAGGCACTCATCCAGTAAATGTCAGCCAGATTTCCAGATTCAGCCAATCAATCAACAATTATTTCATCTATCTGCAAATAACTAGACAAAACTCTGAGAAGTAACACAGTAGTGTGAAAATATGGCCAAAGAATCCAGGGTGACCTTCAGACACAATAAGCAAGGCAGATTGTCCGGGATCCTAGTGCTTTCTGCTCTGGACAGGACATCCCTAAAGGGCCGTGATCAGGTTTGGGAGTTGCATTTAGGTGAGACATTGATAAGCTAGAGAGGGTCCTGAGAAGAACAACCAGGACTTGGAAGATCTTTGAATATAGCAAATATGAAGAGCAATTGAAAGAACTAGTGACTGGGAGAGAAATGATGGGAACTTGAGGGAGAAGTGGTCACTTCATTCTATGGCCTATGACAGGCAAAGAAGAGAAATCCAGGCTGGGTTTGATATATACACTAGCTTTATGGAAAGCAAATTTCAAAGATTTCTGAGAAAGTGTTGGTAAGATCTCATGGAGAGGAAGTCAGTCCAGGAAGGATGGGAGATGCTCAATTCCGATCTGAGGAACACAGAGGGGAATCATTCTGGAGATAATAAGGGAAAAAAGATGTGGTTTCAGAGACTAATGGGGGTACATAGGGAACTCATTATCTGACTTCAATTTTTAAAAGAAATGTCCAGAAGAATACTATTGTTCTATAAGAAATAACGAACAGGCAGACTTCAGGAAAACCTGGAAAGACTAACAACAACTGATGCTGAGTGAAGTGAGCAGAACCAGGAGACATTGTACACAGATACAGCCACAGTGTGTGATGACTGATTTTGATAGACTTAGCCCTTCTTGGCAATGTGAGGACCTAAAACAATTCCAAAGGACTCATGCCATCCACCTCCAGAGAAAGAAGTATGGAGTCAGAATGTGGAACAAAGCATACCATTTTCTTATTTGTTTTGTTCTTTCTTTCTCATGGTCTTTCCCATTCATTCTAATACTTCTATGCAACAAGACTGATGTGAAAATGTGTTTAATAGGAATATATGTGTAGAACCATATCATATTTCATGTCGTCTTTGGGAGGGAGAGAAAATGAAAAACTTAGGGAAATGAATGTTGAAAACTAAAAATAAATTAATTAATAATTTTAAAAAATATTTTCAGAAGTTAGAAACAATTTTATGTAATAAAGGAAGAATTTAAGAGCTTGGCATGGTCTTGTAAAATTGTGAGGAGAGCTATAGCTCAGAATGAGGTGAGGCTGTCAACAGAAGTTATGGGGCGATTATGTGGTGCAGTGGGTAGAGCTTGGAGCCTGAAGTCAAGAAGGTCTGAGTTCAATCCTATGAAGAAATATGTTATATGAATCCAGACAAAAACTGGCACACATACATATCAATATGTGGAAATACATACATATTTGTTTGTGATGGTAGCCATCTTTAGGGTGGGAGGGAACAAAAAGAAAGTCACATGATCATTTTGTCACATATTTGAAAGGAATTGTACAAGTTGGACATAATGGATCTGCAGTTTCAGGTGAAAATGTCTCCTTTTTTCTGTTCCACTTTGTTATAAAATGCATGTTTTACTTCTTAAGTTCAGAATTTTTTTAAATGCCTCTTTAAAATAAATATAAATAAAAAAGACTTGGGTCCAAATACAGCCTCAAACACATACCAGTCATAAGACCCTGGAAAAGCTACTTAACCTCTGTTTACCTCATCTGTAAAATGGGGATAATGATAGAACCTACCTCCCAGTGTGGCTGAGGAACAACTGAGATAATTATCAAGCTCTTAGCACAATGCCTGCATGTACTAAACACTAAATAAATGTTAGCTATTGTTATTTTTATAATGACAGCAACAAACCAAGCCTTTTTTTTTTCAACTACATTGGGAGAAAAAAGAATATCAACAAGAGGACAGGACCTTTGCCTGGGATGGAGAAGATGAGAACCGGCAACAGTGAGAAGGAAGAGCTGACTTCCCAGTTCATTTTTTCCCTTGATCTCTGCATAACAATGGTCAAAATTAAACTGCTTCTGCCTTCAGGGAGCTCACATTCTAACTGGGGGAAAACCATGCACGTCAACAAATAAATATGAAGTGAATTCAAAGCCATTTGTTTTCCATTTGTTTTACGTTGCCGCATGGATTAGGCTTGTTTTATAGATGAAGATCATGAGGCTTACAGAGGAGATGGGCCCCCCAAATAGAATCAGTATTAACCTCAGAGACTACCTGCTTCAACTCCTTTATTTTCTATCCAAGAAGAGAGAGGAATAGGGAGATGACCTGACTTCCGTGGGGTAACACAGGTAATAAGCCACAGGGCTAGGACTCCAACACAGCCTTTATTCTTATTCAAATCTCTTTCCACTGACTCTCTTTGCTTCTGGACCACCAGTGAGTGTCAAACTCAGGTCCCTCAGCTAGAATGTCATTCCACCTTCCACCATCACAGCCTCTGTCCCCAGGCTGTCATGGTAACGATGGATGTCAAAAGAGAGAAGAGAAACTTGTGAATCTGCTGACAGAAGAGCTTTTTTCAGCATAGGGCACCACAGTGGCAAAGATAATGATGAGGGCCAAGGTGAGGACATGGGGCTATGATACATAGCTTTTCAACCAGTAGTTCAGGATCTATAAGAGAAGCAATGTATCTACAAATCACTCAACCAAGCCACAAGCATTTATTAAGCACCTACTGCAATCCAAAAAGTGTGTTAAGCAATGGGTCTTGAAGAACAAAGATGAACACAGATTGACTGGTCAAGTTAGTGAACGTTTGAAAATCAGGCCAATCAGTTAGACAATTGATTTGACCAGTTTGGTCAAAAAAAGAAACAGCTGATTGAATGTGGACATGATAGAGGGGGGATATTAAAGGATGATTTTGAGGTTAATAACCTGAGTAACTGGGAAAATATTGATGCCTTGGACAGAAACAGGAAAATCTGGGAGAGAGTGGGTGATGTGGGGAAGATCATGAACCACATTTAGGACATGTTGAGTTTGGTATCCCACTGATATCCCACTGATACCAATGGGATGTCCAGATAGAGATAAAAAATAATTCATGAATTTTCTAAGAAATTGAATTTGTGCATATTCCCCAGAGTCAATGATTGGGAAGAGGTAGGAAAGATTGCATGGAAGAGTTTTCTGGTGAAATCAGAAGACAAATGCCACAAAGTCATCTTCCTGGATTACTTCTGAGTCTAGCATCTAGGCAAAAGCTGCTGGAGGAAAATAAAGCAATGAATAACACATGCCTTGACCTTTGGTCATGACTTTTACAGAAATACAGCAAGTAGAGTGAACTCTTTCCTTCTGTTTTCAATCTTGCACTAGAAATTTAACTGACCATGGTTAGCATTTGCTGATCCCTCTTAGAAGGGAGCTCCTGGATGGCAGGGTCTGGCTCAAGCTTGCATTTGTGGTAAAGTGCTTGATGCAAAATATGTGTCAAATAATTTATACATTCATCTACATAGATGACTTAGTTCAACATACTCATTTTAGGCAAGGAAACTGAGGACCAGAGATGTTAAATAAGTTTTGTAGTTGTGCATTTGTTTTCAGTTCTGTCTGATTCTCCATGACCCCATTGGGGGTTTTCTTGACAAAGATACTGTAGGGGCTTGCCATTTCCTTCTTCAGCTTATTTTGTAGATGAGGAAACTGAGGCAAACAGGGTTAAATGACTTGACCAGGATGACACATCTAGTAAGTAAGTGTCTGAGGCCAGCTCAGGAAGAGGAGTCTTCCTGCCTTCAGGTCTGGGACGCTATCCATTGTACCACCCAGCTGCCCATTAAATAAGTTGCCCAAGGTCAAATAGGTAATAATTGGAGAAGCAGTACTTTACCCTGAATCCTGGATGTTTTCCTATGCACCATGCTGCCATAATGCCAGAGAAGTTATGCACCTCCCTCTAGTTTTGTATTTCCTGGTGCTGGAGAGAAGGGAAGATCGTACTCAGGACCAGAATTATGGGATTTGAATGAAAGGGACTTTAGAGGCCATTTACTTTACTTACTTCTATTTATGAATGAGAAAATCAGGTCTAGACAAGTGAAAAGCCTTGCCCAAGGTCACCCAGGCAGTGGAGAGGCAAAACTGGACTTTGAACTCTGATCTTTTTGTTCCAAGTCCAATGCTGTGTGTTCTATGACACATTGTCTCTGGACTTCAGGAATGGAGGTCCAGATTGAAATTGTGGATTCCCACATCTAAACTAGATATTTATTTAGCCTGTGCTACATCCACATTTGCTGATGGTCCCATTAAAGAGGAAGAATGAGAATACAAAAAACATTTTGTTCCCCATTTCCCCCAGTAGGTAATTGCTGTTTCCCATCCACTCCCACTCTACTAAATATTTATTGGAGGGATTTTAATCCTTTTAAAAAGTCTACCACAGTTTTATGCCCATGATGGAGTCACACACTGAGGACCTGGAAGTGCTTATCTCCACAGTTTGTGGTCATTCACCCAGATAACTGAGCAAAAGAAGGTGAAGAGCTTTTTCATTCTTCCCTAGGATAAATTTCTCTGTGACATTAAGTATTTGACAAATGACTCAAGAAGAATGGCATGGTGGATATTTGTCAAAGAGACCTCAAAGTTTTCATAAAACCAGGGAGAAAGAAATTCTTGTTTCCCTCACTCCAAAGTGAGGGTCACATACAGTTATGCGTTTTATTTGGGGGTTTGTTTGGGATTTTTGGTTTTTTGGAGGAAGGAAGGGCAGGGCAGTTGGGGTTAAGTGACTTGCCCAAGGTCACATGGCTAGTAAGTGTTAAAAGTGTCTGAGATCACACTTGAATTCAGATCCTCCTGACTCTAGGGCCAGTGCTCTATTTACTGTGCCACGTAGCCACCCCCCAGTGATACATTTTAAAAGTGAAATAGACCTCTACACCAGCATTCACTTGTATTAATAAAGGACTCTAAAAGGTAGCTTTGGGTGATATGTTTTGAGGATAACGCAGACTGGAGAGAGAGAAAATGATGTGGCAGGAGCAGCTAAGTTTTTCTTAATAATATGTTACACGACCTGAAGTCCATGCAAATGAAATACTTATAAAAACAAAGACATGCTTACAACAACACATACAGACTTTAAAATGCCTGTTGACTTGACTTACAATTACCAAATGCTCCAAACCTACCGTCATGACAGCTGGAGGTGGTATTATTGTAGTGTTGGGCTGAAACCGAGCACTTTCTGGCCTCCTACTCATATATTAAGAGTTGAAAATGATGTTAAAGACAATTTAGTCAGGCCACCTCATTACGGATGAGTAGATTAATGCTCAGGGAGAGAAAAACGACTTGTACAAGGACATACAGGTAGGAGAACTGGTCCAAGGATCTACAGATGCCAAGTAGCTGAGCCAGGATCCAAACCTAGGGCTCCTAACTCCAAAGCCAGTGTACTTTCCATGGTACTATATTTAGAATAATTGATTTGGGGCTGCATTGGAGCACATCTGCATGGAGGTCAGACCATTAGGAAGGATCACTTTGAAGGAAGAAGCTAGTTTTGCCTTTGGTTATATCCCCAGAGTTTAGCAAAGTGCTTGGCATATAGTAAGCTCTTCATGAATACTTGATTTAGCTTGCCTATAGTCTTCCTTTGAATGCTTATTCATAGTTACTTATCTCTTCAGACATGGATGGAAGGAATTTAAGATCATAGATTGAGAAGTGGATTATGTTGTTCAACTCTGTCATTTTACAGATGGAGAAATTGAGGCACAGAGTTTCCAAACTCACTACTCTTTCTACTATACCACACTGCCTCCAATGTCGTGGAAATCATTAGTGGGGCTCCATGTGGACATTTTCAACCACAGTTGCCTTTGTCAGACTATGATAGTGGTCCTGCTCTCTCTCTCTCTCTCTCTCTCTCTCTCTCACACACACACACACACACACACACACACACACACAGTATGTGTACCCATGACTTGAGAAGAGAACCTCAGAGTGTACCTCACATAATTATCAATGCCAGGAAGGTCTATCTATCACTGGTATTTTATAACATTCATTTCTTTTATAAAGCCTTTGTAACCACTTTGATTTCCCCCTCCTTTCATTTCTCTCATGTTTTATCTGCAAGTATCCTGCCACCTCTGGTGAGATCAAGCCATTCACGATTGCTCTTCAGCACTTCTGAATGTACCTTAACGTTTACTCTCTTCTCCTACATCTCTCTGTCTTGTCTATAAGAATACTATGAAAGCCTTTGTCAAATGCTTTACTAAAACCTAACCCTACTGAAGCCAGGAGGGACTGGCATTTGTAGTAAGAATCCTACATCACAGAAGGCTGAAACTGCAAGAGTCACTATGTTCAATCATCTTACAGAGAAAGAAACACAACCCCAGTTCTTTGCTCAAGGTCACAGGGCTGTCTGGTGGCAGTGCTAGTACAGATTTGTGCTTTCCATTATGCTGACCTACTCCTAAATGGACTTTTTTCTACTGTTCCCAAAAGACAGGGGATGATCTTGATATTGCGTGGAGAGATGTCAAGAATGTTGTGACATTGTGAACATGGCACTTGGGTTCCCACTGCTTATTTTCCTATGTTGTCCCATTGAATGACCCAGGTATTAGGACTGAACCTCCTTGATTTATAGGCTCAAAACCTGATGAATCATTCCTCCCTGGAGTAGGTACAAGGCATTAAAAGCCTGTGGAATAAAGACATAGCTACTTACTGACAAACATCTGGCCTAAAATGGGAAGTAGTCTCTTTTTGAGGCACTTAAAAACATCTTGATCTTAAGTATTGTACACCAGGGTCGTTACCCTAAGGTTCATGAACTTTTTCATTTTTTTATAAATTTATTCACAGAAGGGGTCCAGAAGTCTCACTAGACTGCCCAAGGGATCCATTACATTAAAAATAATGTTTAAGAAGCCCTGGTATATAGATAAATTATCCAGTAATTTGACTGAATTTTCCAGAGGTCAAGCAAGAATTTGGTGTCAGACAGAAACAGTTTATCTGGTTCCAGGGACGTCTGAGGATATAAATCAAATACTATCTAAATTTGGCAGAATTTTTAGGTGCCACTTTAGGGAGCTGAGAGGCAGAGTGGTGCAATGGATCGACAGTTGGAGTTGGAAAATCTGGGTTTCAATCCCACCTCAGACTCTGGCTAGCTGTGTGACCCTGGGCAAATTCCTTTAGCTCTCTGTCCCTCAGCTCCTTGACCAGTGAGATTCCTCTCAGCTCTAAATCTGTTCTGTGATTTTTGAAGGATCTATGTGAATGTAGGAATAGCTCTGTGAGGGAACTCTAACACACATTCACAGTGGGGGCCAGTAAAAGAGCTCAGTATTTAGACTCAGAGGACCTGGGTTCAAATTCTGGGAAAGTCACTTAGCTCCTCTGGGTCTCAATTTCACCATCTATAACATGAGGGTTTCCTCTGAATTCCTATCCAGTTCTCAATCCAAATAAATGATCTTGAAATCTATACAGGAAACCATCTTAGTAGATGACTCCTTGAGTACTTCTTGAGTTACATAGATGTTAGTCTCTCAGCATCAAAGGCAGGATCTGAACCCCCAAGCCCAGTCCCTCTAGCTGGCTACTAATTTAGTCTCCCCAAGTGTGGGGAATCAGGGAGACATGAATCTAAATTGTGGATCTTCAAACAAATTCCTACAAATGGTACCTCTGAGAGTATTCCCACTGTCCTGGAGGCATTAAAGATGAAGCCCACCCCTGGTCCTCTCCAATGTTGTTCAAATACTAGCCATGAATTGGCCACATTAACTCATAGACAGGACCCCTCACTCACTTCTGCTCAGGGCAAGATTATAAATGGACAGTGCCTATGGTGTTTTGGGGAGATAGTTTATGAAGGATAACTTAACATGTAGAGGGAAATATAGACAAAAATATTATAGATGAGGAGGCATGGAGTGTCCTTTCATGCAAGCTAACAGGCTTTACTATCTGACCTGCATCTAGGCCAGCATGTGTGCACTGCCTAATCTGTTTAGAAAGAGAGATTCTAGAGTGCAGAGACTTACTTTTCTATTTACAGTCTCACTCTTGAGCTTGGCACATTGTAAATGATTAACAAATATTCTTCCTTCCCTCCTTCCTTCCTTCCTTCCTTTCTTCTTTTCTTCCTTTCTTCCTGCTTTCCTTCCTTCCTTCACTTATCTGTAAAATCAGGTTTGGTTTAAACAGATTTCCAGCTCTAGATCTATGATCTTGAAACAACAAGTAAAACAAGGACCAATCTGTTCTTTAGAAAGTAAGATTCTTGAGGGCAGGGACTGTTTTGTTTTGGTCTTTGTAGATAATGTTTATGATTTACAAACAGTTAGTGCTTAATAAATGTTTATTGGAATGAACTGATTTACCTTGCAAAGAATAAATGCTTAATAAATGTATGAAATTCAATCCCACTCAATAAATAAGTGGAAATCAATTGAGGTGGTTTTGATTTCCAGGGTCTATGGAAACAGGTGTATAATAAAGAAAAATTAAATGGAGAAATCTCCGCATGTAAAAGTCTTTAGTAAGGGGAATGGTAGGAGAAGAGAATAAGCATTTAAATGATGGCTACTATATGCAAGGCACTGTACTAAGCCCTGCACAAATATTAGCTCATCTAATCAGGTCAGACTTTCATTTACCATCTACCTTTCAGGGTTGTAGTAAAGATCAAATAATTTAAAGTATGTCAAGCACTTTTCAAGTCTTGCTTTTCTAGTCTTGCTCCAAGACGATAGCTACTGCAGCAATCATCACCATCATCATCATCATCATCCTCATTTTCATTTCCATAATCATTAAGGGACAGATGGAATAAACCTGGTCAGAGACAGGGGGTGGACCCAATGACTTCTTTGAACATATGACACCAAAACTCTGCTTCTTTGCAAAAAAAGAAAAGATCACATACTTTATTAGATAAATGTTCCCTGTCTCAGAGGTCCTCTCATTTGGTCACAATCATCTGGTTTTCCTAAGCAATGTTTTTCGGGATCAACTTGTGCCTTTCTAGAAAGTCTGTGTAAAATCAAATCTATATGTGATGTTTATTTCTACTATGAACCTGTTAATTTGCAAGTCTCCCATCAGGATTTGATCTCACTGAAATGGCAAATTTGACATTTACTCTAAAAGAAGACTTTTCCTGCAGGCATTCCCAAACTTTCACTCTACAAATCATGATCACTTCCCATCAGAAAGGTCTAGAGGAGAAAGAATGCTAAGCAAACCAGGTACTTCCTCACAAAGCTACGATCTACAGTTTCATTCTGCATTTGCAAAGAGCTGAATTAAGCATCTGACCTCAGTGTTAAATAGCTAAGGCTTCCTCTGCTGAGTAGATTCAGACATAAAGAAAATGAATGGGCATTTGGGGATAGACAATTGCCTATTACAGCTTGGGGTTGTTTCAATGGCTGGAGAGCACTTGGGGAGTTACTCACATTTCAGTTTGGTTTCCTTGCACATTTCCTGAACACGAACATTATTAGGACCCTCCTCTGAGGATGATTTTATGGTAGCTCTCCACTAGTAGGAAAGCAACTGAGCCCACTTTGGAGGAAGGTTGAATGAGTGCCACTTCTCTCAAAGTTTTCTGGGCAGTTAATTGGTCAGTTCCCCAAACCTTTGGGATGAGAGAGGACAGCTGGCATTTATTTATTACTTTAAGATTTGTCAAACTTTTGCACATATTATCTCATTTCAGTCAAGCAACAGGCCTTTATAAAGTAATTACTTTATGTCTGGCATGTGTAAAGTACTAGAAATAAGATGAAAAAAACAAGCCAAAAAAATACTATTCCCTCCCTGATGTGCTTAGTAGGCATTATCTCTATTTTATAGATGAGGAAACTGAATCCCAGATCAATATAGCAAATTGCCCAGGGTTATACAGCTAGTAAGTGTGAAATGTAGGATTTGAACCCAGTTTTCTGCACTCTCTGATGCTAGTACTCTATTACTCTATGACAGCGTCTCTATCCAGACCTCCCCAATTGAAGATCCACCAAAGTTTAGAGTTAAATTGAGAAGAGATTTTGGAGATCATTAAGCTCAACTTGTTCATTTTACAAATAAGAGAACTGAGGCCCAGGGAGGTTAAGGGACTTGCCAGGTTCACATAGTGAATAAGTATTTGATGCAGGATTAGAAACCTGGGTTTCCATCCTCCAATTTCAGTGCTCTATCCACTACACTACACTGTCTCTTGGCTCTTCTCCATTAGTTTCTGGATTGGTGAGGTCTACCTGGCACCTTCCCAGGGTGGGGTGGGGATGGGGGCAGAGCATTGGCCTGAAACAGCTTATCCAGTTGTTCAGCAGGATAAGAAAAATAGAACTTGCCGTGGCCCGGAAAGGACAAAGCTGAAGAGGGTGCAAGTCTACACCAATGTGCCTAGGGTGGGAAAGATGTGAGGAAAGGTGAGTGAAGGACCATTGGTTTGGTGTTTATTAGAGTATTTAGGGGACCCAGAAATGAGGGAGGAGACGAGCAGCTGTTGAGGTGTGGCATCTTTCTATGCTCATGTTATCACTATACTGTGTGTGTGAGTGTGTGTGTGTGAATGTGTGAGTGTGTGTGTGTGAGTGTGTGTGTATGCGTGGGGGGGAGGAAGGGAGGGAGACAGACAGACAGACAGAGAGAGATAGTTTCAGCAGCTTCTCAAATTCATTTCTGCCTTCCCATCTCCTAACCCAGCCGGGCAGACAGCATTGCAGACTTATCCTCACTTTACCAAGATACTTAAAGGATGATTACATTGGCCTGGGTATTTCCTGTCCTGGGGCAGGTCATAATACTTTTACAATTTGGTGTAGATTTCTGTGAGCTGCTGGTTTAAAACTGCTCTTTAAAAATCATCGTTTTGCAATGAGATCTTCTCCACACTTGCCTTGGTTGGCTCCTAGACAAGAAATATATGAGTCTGCCATGGGATTCACACATAGTCTTTTCAACTGAGTGGGATCTGCCAAAGTCAGAGTTATGCTAGCATAATTTTCAAGAATCCACTTTCACCTCCATTGTGTTAATAGACATGAACTTGAATTCTGGGTCTAGCATTTGCAAGCTGTGTGACTCTAAACCTAAGCTTTCTGACTCTCAGTTTACCCATTTGTAAAATTGTGGTAATAGACCTGCGTTGTGAAGCTACCCTGAAGAAACTTCTTTGTAAACCCTAAACCTCTATAGAAATAGGAAATAGCAAATATCATAATAGAAAATGAAATCTTCATTTTCCTGAGGTCTAGGAAAATTAAAGCCCTCCCTGAAGGTTATGGTGAATAAATAAATAGAAATTGTATGTGAGTCTTTTTACCATGGACAGAAATTGTATGTGGCTTTGTGTACTGAGGTTCTTTCCTTTCTAATTTTTAAAAAATGTATTGACATGTTTTATTTATATAATAAACATTTATAGATCACCCAAACCCACAAGAGATCTCCTCTAACAAAGAAAACCCAATAAAACTAATAATACAGTAACCTCACTTGAAAGTGTTTGCAAATTCCATACCCATAATATACCCTACCACTCTATTTTTAATTATTTTTAATTAACAGAAATTTATTTTCTCTCTCTAGCTCCCCTCCCCTTTGGGAAAAAAAGAAAAAAAGTATTCCTTATAATAAGTATGTATAGTCAAGCAAAACCAATGTTCTTGTTGGCTGTATAAAAAAATATCTGTGTCTCATTCTGTGCACCATCACCATTACCTCTCTTTCAGGAAGTAGATAGGTTTCATCATCGGTCTTCTGGGAATATGTACAGTCATTGTATTGACCATATTCCTACAGCTTTTCCAGTGTTGCTATTATAGAAATTGTTCCTCTGGTTTTGCTCACTTCGTTTCGCATCAGCTCTGATAAGTTGAAGTATGGGATGCCCTCCCAAACCAGTCAGGATATAGGATAGATTTAAATGTGGTAAGATATTGCTTCAGAACTGAGAAGCATTAAATACTGGCTCTGGAAGAAGACTGATTTACAGGGACATATTTTAACCACTGGTTTTAATGTATCACATAATAGAGTTATGTCCCAAAGTAGTGGAAGTTATCTCCAACTATTTTAACTTCTAAAGGAGGTAATAGGACTCTTCCCTTCCACTGAGATCTGTTTCTTTGAGTAACACCATGGGTAAGGCCTCTGTCCTTTCCAGAAGACTCATCAGTTAGAGTAACAACAGGAATCAAAAGGGCTCCATGTCTACTGACAGCTGCAGAGAGCATGACTCATTCCTCTTGAAATGAGGCTTCTGGCATCAACTGGTCTGAGCTACCTGTCTCACTATTCTCTCTGTCTTGGATGAAGCCAAGCACAAAGAAAATATGTGGGGTGACCTGGCTTAATCTAACCAACACATTCAGTACTATGCCACACAACTCAATATGAAGAGCAGTGAAATAGGCCAGTTTGCATGGAGAGGTCATTAGCATTATAGATAGACTCTGATGAAATAGGATGACCTCTTTCTACACTGAAGGTAGCCTTACATCCAGGCAAGGGTAAGACAGGGCTGCCCCATGATTTTTTTATTTAAAACTGGAACTGATCATAATTTGTACAAAAGTAAAGTTAATATCCTAGCATATGTGGATGGTTTGACCATAATGACTGTCTCCCTGACTAAAATACTAGATAGCATAAATGAAGCTACCACATGAGTGGAACCACATTATAACAGAACCAAATGTTTTTCTTTGTTTGTTGATGGCTCAAAGGAAAGGGTACTCCACATGTAATACCAAATACAAATTCAGGGGATCTCAGTAATATCTGAGAAAAATCACCTTTTGATTCCTTGGACTTCCTATGGGGTTCCATCCTGCAAATTCTACAAAATTTATGATAACTAATAGACCTACAGACAGACTTTGTGGAAAAGTCTAATGTAACTCCTTAGCAGAAAATAGATGCAGTAAATACTTTCATCCCACTCTATACATCATTCCACCTTAAAAATGTTGTGGTCCCCAAGAGTACCCTCGTCTGTTGGACAGAACAATTAAAAAAAGATTTCAAGAGATGGCTATACTTTGGCCCAGAACCAATATTTATCCCCTACATCTGCCCTTTAAAATGTGTTTACACCATTAGATGTAAAAACAGATATCAGCCAGGTGGCTCATGGAATGAGGCTTCTGGAATTAACTTGTCTGGGCTACCATTCTCACCATTCTCTTACTAACAGGTAAGGAACAAAAATCAAATGTGACCTTCAATCATATGTTTAATGACTCTTTGGAGGAAGAATTTGGATGGATAGAAGGGCATAGCACAGGGGTGGGGAATTTTCCTTGAGGCTGCATGTGACCTTCTAGGTCCTTGGGTATGGCCTTTTGACTGAGTTCAAGCTTTACAGAACAAATCCTTTTATTAAGGGGATTTGTTCTGTGTAGTTTGGATTCTGTCAAAGGGTTGCACTTGAGGACCTAGAGGGCCATATGTGGCCTCAAGGCTACAGGTTCTTGTAATGGCAATCACACTGGCATACCCAAACAGCTGCTAGCACAGGTTCTTAGATCTGCTTTACTAGGACAGATAGCTGTTTAAGAGGTCAGCAGTTTTTTTTTTACTTACATTCACTAGTCAGCACACTGAACTTCAGAGAAAATACAAACAGAGAAATAAAGACCAACAGACAGGGCTCTGAATGCCTGAATCAACTATACACTTTACATATATCCCTGGATCAAGAGAGTCTTTACATCTGAGCAATTGGGGAGTTCTGAACATATGGCCACTCACAGTCTTGACCAGGGAATCACAAGATCCTTCTCATAAGCAAGCCACCAAAGCAAAATACCAACTCAGAGTATATATACACTCCTCACAGCCAAAAGGCATCACAACCTCAAGAATCAGTGCCTAATTAGAAATTAGCAAAAGGTGTGAAAGCCTTCCTACAAGCAAGCCTCCCCTAAGCAAACTTCCCTTAAGCAAGCTTCCCTTAATGGGCTCTATGTGAGACCTATTAACGATCAGGGAAGATCTTAGATCCCATTAACATTATAGTTTCCCACCCCTGATCTAGCATCTGGTTCCAACTGTGGTAGCCTTCCAATGATTGTCAGCTAAAATCTCATTTCAGTGAAGAATAAAAAGTGATGTCTTGGTAGTCTGGTTGAAAATAAATCTGTTGACCCTAGAATGAGTGGAGAGGAATTTGAAGTATGTGCTAAAATACTATTTTAGTAGCAGCTAATCAGTACACACAACCAGGATAAAACATGTTCTATTAACTCTATGACTATGGCCTCAATTTTTTTAAATTAATCAAGGACCTTTTGCCTCATTTGCAGACTGGCAATTCATCAACAGAGCCAGAATGGACTGTGTCTCATTGAATGGATAAGTGTCATGAGTGTGGGGCATCAGATGCAAAGCACCCACACATCCTCTACATCTGTGGTCCTTAAATGAGTGGGACTATTACCCAATGGCATGATTCTATTTTAAGAAGGCTTGTTTAAACTCTCAAAGTGTCCCCCAAGCCCCACAAAACTGTGCTTAGGATAATATTGGACAATAATAAATGTACTGCCACTGTCATAGACATTACCATATTCTTTGAAAATAGATACTCTACCTTCTAAACAGCAAGAGCTGGTAAGATTGAGAAATAGCAGATAGTCTGACAGAATCTAACTCAAGAAGAATACAAGGAATGTTGCAATGTAATGAAAGGAGGTGGCTCTAAGAGGATGTAAACGTCATGTTATCTAAATGACAACTCAGCCTGAGATATGCTCACCTGGTGAAGAAGTCAATGGTGTAGAATTGCATCATTTGGAGCAGGGAAGTGTATGTCAACACAGAATAAAAATTAGGCAGTGCTCAAAATGAGCTCTTGAAAAGAATACTGTGAGAAGCAATTGTGTCTATTAATTTACATACCATGCTCTATACTACTTCTTTGGATTTCTTTTATGTTTGAAGTGTGTATGTGGAATGTTTATTTCTTTAGATTTTATATCACACTTTTAATATTACCAGGTATTTATTTATCCCTATAAAATGCAATATATGGTCAAAGTAATTTCTAATTCTCTCCACTTAAACAATTCATTTGTTCCTTTGGTTCTGTTCACTTCACTCTACATCAGTTCTGTTGAGTCTGTATCTCTTTAAAATCATCTCTTTACATATTTCATACAGAATCATAGTTTTCCATCACATTCATATGCTGCAACTTTTTCAGTCATATTCAATTGATGGAAATCTCTTTAGATTCCAGTTTTTATCATAAAAAGACCTGCTACCAATATTTTTGTACATAGAGGACCCTTTCCTCCTTCTTTGGTCACTTTTGGGTATAGCCCAGAAAAGGGAATGCACTTGTGAGTAACTTTTGGTGTGTAATTCTGAATTATACTTATTCATGGGTCCATCAACAGCACTTAAATTTTGTGCTTTCCCATAGTCCCTCCAGAATTTATCATTTTCTTTTTGTCATCTTCACTAATCTAATGTGTGTGAGGTGAAACTTCAAAATGGGTGTAATGTAATCATACCCAAATCTCAGAATTGCTTCAATTTGCATTTTAGTAATTAGCAGGGATTTTGTAGCATTTTTTTCCATATGGCTATATAGATAGCTTGGAATTGTTCCTTTGAGAACTGCTTGTTTATAACCTTTATTCAAATACCAAAATATAAATCCTAAACAGAAAAGAAGAGATTTTAAAATCTGAACAAAAAGTTGAATTAATTAATAAAACTAGAAACTGTTTTAAACCATTATGATAGATAAGGCGTTAGAGAATTTGACTAAAAGTGTGAGGAAAACCAAAGTACAAGTATCAAAAACAAAAAAAGAGAATTCATGACAAAAAGGAAGAAATAAAGGATATCATTAGAAATAAGTTTGTCAGTTATATACCAATAAAATGGACAATTTAAATTAAACAAATATTTCCTAAATACATATATTAAATGCCCAGATCAAGAGAATAAGAAAGAGAATTTAAACAATACAATTTAAAAGGGAAAAATTAATGTCATGAATGAACTTACAAAGAAAAGTACCTCTAGGTTCTTTATTAAAACTACTTCCCTGGAGTGGGCAAAGCTACGTTAACATGATAAATTCTTGGTAGAATTTTGTTGGTGATGGAGGATTATGGTCTCGAGCCAAAGCTGAGAATGGGTAACTAGAGAGGATAAAGACATTTTGTCTTTGTGACCCAGAAGGGTGTTTCTAGCATGGCTCCAAGAACCCAGATGGCAATTTGACATACTAGCTAGGGTCAGCAGGAAACACAAAGGAAAAGAACTGACCTACCCAGCAGTCACATTGACTCAGCCTAAAAGGAAATCTCAGATAAAACAGTATGATATTTTCATAAAACCCAATTCTATGCTGTTAGTATATTTTTACTTTTTTTAGTTGGCTTGTCAATTGTTTTGAAACCCACTATTTATAAACGAACAAAAGAAATCATAGAATTACAAAATGGCAGCCTGGCCAGCAAGAGACCTCATAAACCATCTTCTAGGCCAATCAATGCTTATACACATAGTCTCACAACAAAATTCCTGTTTCTATCCTCCCATTTTCCCTTCTCTCTAAGATTACTTTCCATTTCACTTTAGATATCTCATATGTACAGTTTTGCCTGTCATCTACCCTGACCCCAAACCTTGCAATTAGAATGTGTGGTTCTTAAGGGTAGGAATGGTTTCAGCCTTTCTTTGTATTCTCAGTGCTTGGCACGTGCCTGGGACATAAGTACTTGATAACTGTTATTAACTGACTGACTGACTGACTGACTGAGAGTCTACTACCTCCTACTGGTGCCCCTTAAGATTTTAGACAGCTCTCAGTAACCAGGAGTTGTTCTTTCATCAAACCTAAGCCTACATTTCTATATCTTCCACCCATTGCTCCTTGATCTCCCCTTTCAGGCCAGGCAGAATAATTCTGTTCCCCCTTTAATGGGACTGCCCTTCAAATAAGTAAAGCTAACTATCATTTGTCAATTTCAGAATGACTTTTAATGACGCTGATTTTAGAAGATTCTATATTTGAGATAGGAGAGCTTCATTTGAGAAACTGCTTATAAATTTTTCCTAATTTTCTGCTTTGTTTCTAATCTTGGTTACATTTGTTTTATTTGTACAAAACCTTTTAATTTAGTGTAATCAAAATCATCCATTTTACACCTCACACTGCTCTCTGTTTCTCGATGTCAGATAAAGTGCTACCTAGACATTCTTATATTTTTGTAATTGATTTTTTATCCTAAGTGTGAGACTTTACATTTAGAACCACTGAAATTCATCTTATTAAATTTAACCCAATGTTCTGACTAATCAAGTTCTCACTGCTTCTTAACTCTCATCAGAATCTGCGATTAGCAAGTGGTATTGTTTCCATCAGGATCCAAGGACAAGCTAGACACACTGAGGAAATATAGCATCAGGAGCCAAGGCCCAGGAGAAAGCTGTACTATAGCCAATGGGAAAACATCAAGGATGCTAGAAAGTGGACTTCTGGTAGCTATGACTTACCCTCTTTGTCACACATAGTCTAAACTTGTGCCCACTTTCCCTTGAACTCTCTATGGACTAGGTGGAGAGAATGTCATAGATTTTTGGCATGGGAGATGTATTAAACTGTTTTACTATACAATTATCCTCCTTTCTAAAGGCGAATTTTCTGGGTGACTTAGAGCATCTAGGTGATATGGTGGATAGAGTGCTAAGCCTGGAATCAGGAAGACTCATCTTTCTAAGTTCAAATCCAGCCTCATATACTTATTAATTGTGTGACCTTGGGCAAGTCACTTAGTCTCTTTGCCTTGGTTTCCTCATCTGTAAAATGAACTGGAGAAGGAAATGACAAACCACTCCAGAATCTTTGCCAAGAAAACTCCAGATGGAGACATGAAGAGTCAGATGTGACTGAGAAGTGAGTGAACAACAATAAGTGGGTGATTTGTTAGTTTTGACTGATAATCATGGGGGAAAACGTGGTGAGTGGGGCATATGAGCAATAGCACTAAAGAAGATACCCTGAATTGTCAGGTCTTCCAAAACCCTAAGGTGACAAATAGTAACTGCCCTCTAGTGACCCCACTTGCCAGCTTGAGCACAAGCTGGTAGGTCCAGAACCTGAGACATTGTAATATTGGCATTTCCCACCCCCTTCTCTCATCCCCAAAGTGCCTAACTCAGTGCATTGGAACACATTATTTCACTGGGGGTGCAATAGATAAAGTGCTGGGACTGAAGTCAGGAAGACCTAAGTTCAAATATGGCCTCAGACACTGTATGATCCCAGGAAAGTCACTTAACATCTGCTTGCCTCAGTTTCCTCAACTGTAAAGTGGGGGCAATAGTAGCGCCTGAACTTCAGCTTCCTCTTCTGAAAAACAGAGATCACAATAACTTGACATGGCAGTTGTGAAGATACAAATGAAACAATGAATGTACAGCATTTTACAAACCATAAAGCACTTGGTAATTGCCAGTTATTATTAAGTCTTAGAGCAACTAGAGACCATAAGTTGGAGGTCATTGAGAGAGGGATTGGCATTCCTCATAGAGTGGAATCCCACATCTAGACCAATGCAGTTCATCTTAATTCTATCCTCTGAAGCTGAACAAATTGAGACAACTCTCCCTCTCACATGCTAGACCTTCAAATACTTGAAGACTACTGCCATGTCTCCCAAGTTCCCTTTTTCCCAGTAAGAATATGCCTATTTTCTTCAACTGATCCTTTTGTGACTGATTTCCAAGCCCCTTCTCCATCTTGACTTCCCTCTTCTGGACACTTTCCAGGTTCTCTCCAGACATGATATGACTGGGACAAAGGACAATGGGATTACCACCTGGGAAGGACACTGCATCCACAGTGAGATTTCAGTTTGCATTTCAAAACCACATTTCTTCTCTTTCAGTCTCCATGACTTTGGGCAGACCAACTTGCCTCTCCAAGCTCCAGTATCTCCATTTATATATCAAAAGAGCTGGGCTTCAGGAGGGAGGGGAAAGGCACCATAAAACCTCACTTACCTTGTTCTGGTCACTAGTGCTCTACAAATTCCACCTATATTCACAATTTTATTTAACCACCATGTTTCATTTTCTGCTATGATCCCCAGCAGCCTCTGTGAGGGTGGTAGTACAGTTTCTTGACCCTCATTTAACTAATGAGAAAACTGAGACTGTAATACCTTAAGTCACTTGCCCTAAGTCAGGTAGCTGGGACTAAAGCTCTGCTCTTCTGCTTCCAAAAGGTCAACTGGTACATGAAAAAAATCCTCAATATGATTGTAACCAACAATCAGATTTTCACATGGGAAGAAATCAAATTGTCCTTCAAGAAAAGAGATGTTCTGGGACATCTGTCAGAACAGAAAGAATACTGGCTTTGGAATCAGAGAGCTGGGTTCAAATCTTGTCTCTGTCACTTATTACCTATGGCCATCAATAAGTCATTTAATGTCTCTAGGCCTCTTTTTCCTCATCAGTTAAATGGGGCCCGGATCAGATGATCTCTAAGATCTCTTCCAGCTCCTATGACCCTTTAAGTTCTTCCTGTAATCCTGAGGTCATAGATCCAGAACTGGGTAGAACCTTAGAGTTCATGTAGACCAGAACTTTTCATTTTATGGATGAGGAAATTGGGGTGCAGACACCTGTAATTGACTGTTGAGCATCCCAGGGAAGGCCAGAGAGGATAGCTTTCCCAAGTCCATGAAGGTGTTGAATGGCAAAACCTGTATTAGACCCAGATTCTCTGGTCTCCCATCCAGTGTTGCTTCCCTGAATCTAGTCACCTGCTCTCTCCAGACCAGGCCTCCTCTAGCTGACATGGCATACCTTTCTAAGACACATGTAAAGGACAGAATGAGGATTTGCGGACAGGGGGTACACTGGTCATTAGGAAGAGCAAAGGAGGGTTTTGTTTTGATGGGTATCAATAACTTCTTTATGAGGTTCAATAAAGCTCCAGGGTAAATGTGCTTGGGAGGAAACAGAGAGCCCCACAAGGAAGCTGAGTCTGCAGTTATAATGAAAACCTATAATAAATCAGTCAGTGGGACAACCCTGGAACAACAAGCCAACCCCCAAAGGAAACCCCACTAATTATAAACAGCTGAAGCCCCAGAGATGTGTCTAAAAGTGATTACGTGGGACGGTTCCAACAAAGAGTGCACAGATATGGCTGGGATGCTTCCTGCTGAATTAAGATAGGCCTTTTGGTAATGAACTGATTTTAGAAAACAGAGAGACTTTCCTGCAGATGATTCTCCCCGGGTTCCAAGAGCACTTCCCTCTCACTTTCTTGGATGCTTCAGATGTGGAGATGAGAGGAGAAGCAAAAATTAAATTTTTGTTCAATGTTTCCTTCTCAGCTGTAAAGCTACAAGCACCGTTCCTTCCATTCCTGGCACTTACATAATCTCTGGGCCACGTGGGCCCTTTACAGCCATTCAATAAAAATAAGGCATCAAATAATAGAAAAGAAAGACAATTAAGAAGCAGGCCCCAATAAGCAAGTCTGAAGACGATTTAAATGTAAGCCCAGGACCCAGAACATTAGACTTGAGGGGAGTAGGGATTTCAATCAGCAGCTATAATGGGACAATAAACACTGGCTTCCAAACTAAAGAAAAGGGAACACCACCACTTCTGTAGCTTAAAGCTACAGAATTAGCTGTTCAAAGCAATATCATCAAGCTCTAGCCTATGGCCAACAATGTTCCATTCCATTTTTAGCAGCACCATCAAGCTGGGGGCTTCTACCAAGACCCTGAGGCAATCTATTAAATAGTGAAAGGGAGAGTTTAGTTCTTTCCCACAGCCCTTTGCTCTCTCCTCACTTTCATCCTTTCCTCTTCTGGCCCCCAGGTATTGTCCATCATCAGGATCATCTCTGGCTTGCCTAAGCCACTGGATAGACACAATGATTCTTTTACTGTTGGTGGGAGAACTGAGTCACAAAAGAGTCAGGCTATTTGGATTGGTCATTAAGCTCATAGATAAGCTGTCATAAAGATGATGCCTTTTTTACTGAGCAAAGCAAATTCATGATGCAGAAATGTGTTGTATGGCCTGCCAATTAAATGAGCTCAAAGAATATCAATTAGGAAACCTATAGGAAGGTCACAAAATCTCTGAATCTCAGAGTTGAATGACATCAGGAGCCATCTTGTCCAATCTATGGCTAAACATAGTTCTCGCTATGATATATTTAACAAATGGTCTTTCCATAAACCAGGGGCAAAGAACCTGCAACCTCGAGGTCATACGTCACTCTCTAGGTGATAAAGCTTGGTTGAATCCAAACTTCACTGAACAAATCTCCTTAATGAAAGGATTTGTTCCATAAAACTTGGACTGGGTCAAAATGCCACACGTGAGGACATAGAAGACCACATGTGGCCTTAAGGCTGCGGATTCCCCAACCCTGCCATGGACCTTAAGTAAGGAGTAATCTAAATGCTTAAGAAATGTTGTTGATTAACTGCCTTAACCCCAAGGCACCTGTCCCACTTTGTGCTAGCTTTAATTGTTGGTTTTTCCTTTATGTTGAAACTGGAAGCCACTTCCACCCACTGAAGCATCTAGTTGTGGGCCACAGAACTTTGATTTGGAATTTTTCCTGTTCATTGTTTTGGGAAATGGCTTGGATAAAGACATAGATGAGATGCTCACCACCTGCTCTCTGCTAGCTCATTATCTGTGTGATCCTGGGCAAGATGCTTGCCTACACTGGTGCCCAATTTCCTTAGAGTCATACCAGTAGCAAGTGAAAGATTTCTAGAGCCAGGGCACTCACATTGCCTTTCCTGGAGGAATTAATATTCAAAAATCTCTTGAGAGCTTGGAATGTTCAATTCAAGACACAACATTCAATTCAGTATTTTAGAACTTTAAGAATTTGATTTTTATATATTAAAATTTTATTTTTTCAGTGGAGATACTCCAGGTCTTCTGCAACTTGGTAGATAGCCTTTGAGAATTACTGCACCTGAATCCGTAGATTTCTGACTTTATCACATAGAATTGGGGTAGAAATGGACTTTTTAATGCTTCCTGAAATAGTATGTTGTGATAAGAAAACCAAATTTAACTTTAAATATGTTAAATTTGGTTTTCTTAACCAGGTGGAGAACAAGGTGAAAACTAACTTAAGCCAGGCCTTCTCACCAGTAAAATGTGGACCTTTTATTTTGGATGACCTTTACCTGGTGCCCTTTTTTTTTTATCAACTTCCACCTCAAACTAACTCAAGAAGACTATCCATCAAAACATAGTAGGATCAGTCAGGGTGTATCCATAACAAGGAACTCACAGATCATTGAAGCAATAAATATAAATGTGAGACTATCTCTAGAATCCAAGCCCTTCACTATGAGGTGCTCTACCTAATTTAAGAGACATGACTCATTATCTACCCTGAAGAAGCTTTCATTCTAGTTGGAGAGAAAAAATTCATAGAATGACCCCCATCTGTGGGTAAATAACTGTCAAATGTATGGTCCTGATTGTGGGTTTTAGAACTTCAGAGGAAGAGGTCATGAGTGTGGGCCAATGTGACTGGATGATTCTCTCTCTGGGATGTTGCAGACTCAATCAATGATTTAGGATGAGTTTGGACTGTATGTAACTTCTGAGGTCCCTAACGGGGAAGTCATGTGCAAGAGGCCAGGTTCATACAGACACTAGAAAAAATAGTATGATTTTAAGAGTCAGAGGGCATTCCAGGCAAGGGATATACATGCCATGTATTTTGTATGAACCTGCCCTCATCAGAATGTCGACTCCTTGAGGACAGGGGCTGTTTTTGCTTTCTCTTTGCATCTCCAGTTCTTAGCACAGTGCTTGTCTCATAGTAAACACTTATTGATTGAGTGATTGGTTAGAAGTAAGAAAAGAGCATGCTGGGAACTAAGCAAAAAGCCTATACTGGTGAAAAAGCAAGGTATCCAATACCACTCCTGTCCAAACAATTTCCAAATCCAAGATCCTATAGCATCTCTGTCATCTGACCCCTTTCTCTCTATTTGTGAAGCCAGCACCCTAATTCAGGCCCTCACCATCTCTCTCCTATGTGATTACAATAGCCTTGTCACTGATCTTCTTGTTTATAGTCTCTCCCCTTTCCAATCCAGTCCAGCATTGTCCCCAGAATGTTATTCCAAAACCCTGGACTTTCTATGCTTTTCCACTGACCAAGAACCTTCCATGTCTCCTTCTTGCCTCAAATAGCAAGTAAGAACTCCTTTGTTTGACATTTAAAGCATTTCCTCCCTGTCTCAGGCCCATTTTCCCCAATAGTTTTCACCTTGTTCTCCACCTGGTTTAGATAGCATTCCATAATTTACTTTCTTTTTTTTGTTTGTTTGTTTGTTTTTGGGGTTTTTTTTTTAGGGCAGTTGGGGTTAAGTGACTTGCCCAAGGTCACACAGCTAGTTTTTTTTTTTTTGTGTTAAGTGTCTGAGGCCGGATTTGAACTCAGGTACTCCTGACTCCAAGGCCGGTACTCTATTCATTGCACCACCTAGCCGCCCCATGCACCACCTAGCCGCCCCCATAATTTACTTTCAATCCACAGCTCCAGATTCATTGAATGATACTCCCCTTTGCAAACATTTCAGTCAAAACAGCCTGCTAACCCTACCCCCAACTTGACATTACATGTCTCAGTCTCTGGGCTTTGAGCAATCTGCCACCATGTGAGGAATGTGCTCCTTCTTCATTTATCCCTTTCATAATCTTTTTGTTCCTTTCTGGCCCCACTCAGATACCACCTCTTTGCATTTAGACTTCTCTGCTCATCATCCTCTCCAGGTTAACTTGTACTTTTATCCGTGTATATGTTGTATTACCAGAATGTAAGTTGCCTGAAGCCAGGAACCATTTTATCTTTGAATGGCTAATTTGTTTCTGTTCCCCCCCACACCCTCAGAGTCTGGAACAGTGCATGGCACAACGTAACCACTCTATCAGTCTTTGTTGACGAGAATGCAATTGAACCTGGCTCTATTCATTGTCTCCAATCCCAGGCTCTCTTCACTGCTCCATGCTGCTTTTCATCAAACTATTGGAAATGGTCTTCATGGTCCTCAAGGATGGAGTAGAGAGGGATGGAGACTGGAGCCAGGGAATCCAGTTCAGAGGCTACTGCAGTGCTTCAGGTATGAGGGGCCCACAGGTGTGAGAGAAGGGCCAGAAAAGAAAGAGTAAAATCCAAGGAGATTTAGAAGCAAATCAAGCAGACTTTGGGGGGTAGACTGGGCAAGCAAACTGAAGGTGAGTAAAGAACCTAAGGTACCTGGAAGGTCTCTAACCTGGGAGACTGAAAGTGCTTATAATTGATGACCTGGTTGTTCTTGCCTCATAAAGTTACCTCTCAGCAAATTCATCTTCCAAAGTCACTGAAAAGGTGGCATAGTATCTTTTATTTTAAGGAGTAATACCCACTCAGTTAAAAAGGCACCTTGAGTAATAACTGATATTTTTGATTGAAAGTCCTTCCCAATTGGATTCTGGTCTACTTTTGAAGGCTTAATGCCCATTTCCCATTCTTCAGTCTGTGTTCTAGTCACACTGACCTTCTTCCTGTTCCCAAACACCAATAATTCCTTCTACCATATCTGAAGTCAGAGGGCCTGGTTCAAATCCCACCTTCGATGCTCACTGCCATTGGAACTTTGGGTCAATTAGTTAACTTTTGTGTGCCTAAGTTTTCCCATGTGTAGTTTGAGGGGCGGGGGTGCACTGGACAGCCTCTGGGAGTCCTTCTACCTTCAAGAGCTAAGATTCCATGAAAGGGATGGCACTGAAGCTGGCCCCGGGTCTCACAGCAGCTGTCTAAGGCAAGTTTGGGACCAGTGACATCACAATACTGCTCTATTAATGTCCTAATCTCAGCACTCTGAGGGGGCACAGCTGTCCTTGAGTGGTCAAAGTGTAGCCCATCTTTATAACAATGAGTCAATATAGCCCAGAAACTCACGACCAGGAACACGAGTCACCAGAAGGAAAATAAACTTCCCTCCCACACTTTCCATTAAAGGTAATGAGCAGTTAATCAGCCCTGTAGACAGAATGCTTGAGAAACTCTCCACAAATTGCAGAGAAAACCGTGGGTTTAGCTGATCAACTGAGTCAGTTAAAATTCAGCCCGTCTAGTGGTGATGAAGGACAAGCTTGGATCCTGCTAATGCTGCTGCAAAGCATTCCTCATCAATTCTGGTTAGAGCAAGATTTCCTCTTAGCCTGAAGTGTTTTGTCAAATGAACCACTTCATTAAAAATGTAGTTTGAGCTACTTAGGAGTTGCACTGAGCAGCAGTGAGGGGGCTGGAGAAAAGGTGTCCTTGTTGACAGTGTTCCTGTGTCCTTGGCAGAAATCCCTCTTCTCTTCTTCCTTCTCCTCCTCCTCCTCCTGTTCTTCCTCCTCTTCTTTTCCTCTTTCACTTTCTTCTCCTTTTTTCTTTCTCTTCCTCCTCATGCTCTTCTTCCTCCTCCTCTTCATCATATTTTTCCTCCTCTTTTCCTCTTCTCCGACTTCCTTCTCTCCCTTTTACTCCTCCTCCTTTTCTTCCTCTTCCTCTTTCAATTCTTGTTCCATTGTTTTCATCTCCTCTTCTTCCTCCTCCTCTGCTTCTTCCTCTCTTGAACATCATTGGCATTTGGCCATTGGGATGAATTCAAATGAAGTGTTCAGAGCAGAGAAGCCAATGAAAACAGAAAAGCTATGCTACCATAGGCAGCTGACATGCTGAGCACAATTCTATGGAATCTATTCAATGTGAGAAACATTTGCAAAGAATGTTTAATGTGCCAGACACAATGATGTAAACACAGTGGGTACATAAACAAACTAAAAAACCAGCATAGTCTATACCCTCAAGGAACTTACCATCCATGGTGGAAGGCAGTGTCTACACTGAGGAAAAGTAGAGTCAAAACAGATCCCAAGAAAATAAGAAAAACAGATTTAGAACTTCAAGGCCATTGGATCTAAAACTCTCCTTTTACATATAAAATCACTGAGGACCAGAGAGATTAGGTGACTTTCTTAAAGTTGCACAAATATTGAGTATGAGGAGTCAGGATTCAAACTCAGAACCTCTGAGCCAGAAATCCAGAATTCTTCCCACTCACTGACATTGTCCCCACTGAAACTTGGAAAGAGCAGACAAGACCTCTTGCAGTAGAAGGCACTTGAGCTGAATCCAGACAGAAGCAAAGGATACCATGGGGCAGAGGTGAAGAGGGAGACATCTTGGGTTTGTGGGATGGCTTGCACCAAAGCATGGAAAGAGGAGATTGGATGTCCTCTACTGGGAGCAGGAAGTGGGCCATTTTAACTGAAATATGGAGCATGCACAAGGAAGCAATATGGAACCAGTCTAGAAAGATAGGTCAGAGTTAAACTGTGAAGGACTTTAAATGACAAATGAACCATGTGCATTTGATCGATGGAATCAGGAATCACAAATAGTTAGTCATGATGTCAAATTATCTTCAACTAAGAGCTGTATGGTACCTTAAAAGTCATTAGATCCAACTCTCCTTTTCTTTCATTTGAGGAAACTGAGGGTCGCAGAGCTTAAGTGACTTGCCTAATGTTATATGGTTTTAAGTATAAGAAATGGCATTTGAAACTCAGGTGTTCTGACTCTAATCCAGCTCTCTCTACTGTGATTTACTGCCTTTTTTGGAGGCCATCTAGTCCAAGCCCCTGCTTTTGTCTTCAAAATATTCCAATTGACTCGTTTTTACAAGCCCAGAGAGGAGGAGCTCAAAACTTATCTTGCTTCCTTTCCTTCCACCCAAAGACATATTTATTTTGGATTGAAAGATGGATTACTCCTCCATTTTTCTCTCTGCACTCCTTTCCCTCCCTCCACAGTGTTCACTGCCCTGGCTGCCTATGGGCCTTGCTGATCATGCTCAATATTTACTAACTCTTTCCCCAAGCAGAGGCTTCTCAGAAAGTCTACAACTTTCCTGACCCTCTCTTCTATCCAAATATAATAAATCTCACTCCCTGGCTGTGCCAGCTAAACGTTCATATCAATTTATTCCTAGTAAAGTATAATGTCTGATATCGTGTTAAGAGTGCCCACATAGCATACCTACTCTACCAAGCTGCCCAACTGATATCTCTAAGGCATGGGTATGATCGTGTGACTCCCTTGCTAATGAAGCTGCCCCTTGCCTCTAGAGTAAAAGAGAAAGTCCTCTGTCATTCAGAGGGTGGGCCAAAGGAAAGGGCGCTAACTCTGGGACCAGAAGACTCTGAACAAAGCCTCCCTCTGATGCTTGCTGCCTTCATGCCCTTGAGCACAGTCTTTAGCTTCCCTGAACCTCAGTAGCCTTCTTTGTAAATTAAGCAGGTTGAACCACATGGCTTCTGAGTTTCCTTCCAGGTCTCAGTCTCTGATCTTCTCTTTCCACTCTGATCAGATAGTGTTTCCCACCACACCACAGATTCTACCTTCCAGTGAATGGGTCTACACATTCATGCCCACCCTTCTATCTCCTGCCTCGATACCTTCTACAGAGAGACCTCTTTGATGACAACTGAGTGCCTTCCAGTCTCACCTCAAAGACTATTTTCTATAAGAGATATTTCCTAATTCCCCAGATGTTAAAACTATCGTCACTGAAATTACTTTGCATTAACCTTGTTTTTTACTTATCAGTATACATGTTCTTTCTCCCGGCAATAGAATGAAAGCTTTGTGAGAGAAGCAGACATTCTGGTTTTGCATTATCTTTGTATAATGTAAGGCTTTCCAAATAATAGGCATCCAAAAAATCCTTCCTGAATTGAATAAAATTGAATTAAGATATTCAATTTTCTATGACTTAACCCAAACAAAGAAAAGACAAAATGTGCAGTTTCAAGCATTATGACATGGCTACGGGTGGAGAGATTTGGGGATGGGATTGGAACCTCTTCAGCAGCCTTTGAGTGATACCTCAGTAGGTAACTGACTGTAAGATTAGTCCTGCCTCAGTGTGGGGAAGAGGAGAGACAGAGAGACAGAGACAGAGAGACAGAGAGAGACAGAGACAGAGGCAGAGAGACAGAGACAAAGAGAGATACAGAGAGAAGGAAAGACAGAGACAGAAAGAAACAGAGAGACAGAGAAAGAAGGGGAGAGAGAGAGAGAGAGACAGAGAGAGAGAGACAGAGAGAGACAGAGAGACAGAGAGACAGAGAGAGAGAGAGAGAGAGAGGGAGAGAGAGGTGGGGAAGAAAAGCAGAGGCAGAGAGAAGGGGAGGGAAATTGAGGAGCCCCCCCTTTTCAATTAGCTCTCATTCTCTCTGATCATAATTTTGATCTGGGAGGCCCACATTAGAGTATTCTAAAGGCCAAGGCATGGGAAGGAAGTCCATTATTTGGTTTCCACATGAACACTGAATAAACCTGAATGGTGTTGGGCTTTCTTATTGGTATGTAAATGGAAAAATAAACTTTTATAATTTATCAAATTAAGGCCCTGAAATGATTTCCCTTTTAGGAAGTTTGCTCCTGTTAGCTATCAATTAAGCCTGATGACTCGAACCCCCATCTCTGTGTGTTCTGAAACAGAAGAGATGGGTGGAAGAAGTGCCACAGCGTGTTAATGGAGCCATAATATGTATTGCCTAATCAGCCATGAAAGGTATGTTTACTCTGAAACTGGTAATTATTTAAGAGCTTTTAAAGCCCTATGTCAACCTTCTACTTTATTCCCTGTCTTCCCCTCCTGATTGAAGTGAGTCATGCATATGATATTTTAGTTCAACTCTAGAAGGTGGACCATAAATAAATGTCAAAGTATGCCTTTCAGTTTACAAAATTCTCTTATTGTCATGAACACCTTCCCCTGCCTTCCCACTTTCCTTTTTCTATGACATGTCAGCATGAGGGGAGCTGTATTTTCCTTTTAGGAAAGAAAAAAGGGAATAAGCATTGAATTTGGACAAAGTATGAGGGCAGAAAATGTGCCCCCCCATGGCATCCTATGGTAGACCCAGTTTGGGACTATTGTTATGGGTGCTTAATCCCCTTGGCAGGCAAAAAAGCTGTTTCTACCACTCCTATACTGCTGGTGATGAGTATGACCACTTTCTACTATGCCTTAGAATTTGATAAAATTAACAAATGAACGCTTGGTAAATGTGTTCCACTGATAGAGGACCCCCTCAGGGGGAGGTAAGGCAGGAATAAAATACAGCATTTTTTGTAGGACTTTACTGATGTCTAATAAGCAGACATCAGGTAGAAAGACAGAATGACCACGAAAATGCCCCCAGCCCTATCCCCAAATCTTCCCTCCACTGGTTCTGTGATGAGATCTCAAAATGTAATCTTCCTCCTTTTTCAGTTTGAGTTAAGGCCCAGGAAGTGTGACCATCTCTAATCCAATTTAATTCAATTTAAGAAGCATTTCTTATTCTGCAATCCAGAGTTAGTACCCTCAGGTTCCATTACCGGATTCAGCTCAGAGAACTTCTAAAAGTCTCTCCTTTCCCCATGGCCCTGACCAAGGCATTCCCTGAGAATGTCAGATTCTGGTTCTTATATAGGTAATCACAGAAAAATAGAGAAAAGAGTTCTCAGCTTCTGGTAAAGGACTCAAGCAAACAAGATATAGAAGGTAGGGCAGGTCTTTGTTAATCTGACAAAATAAGCACAAGCCCATCAATAGTCCAAATGCTAACCCCTCTGGTGAGGCCTGTCCTCCCCAAGTACTTACACAGTTTGTAGTAGTACCTTTTCTCTACCATCTACCTCTAGGTCCGCCGTGTGATGCTTTGTACCTGAGGACCTAGAGGGCCACATGTGGCTTCAAGGCTCCAGGTTCCCCACTCCCGATCTAGAGAACAGAACTTGGGACCACTGAAGAATAAAAACTCATCATTTCTGGTGAGATTTATTTTGTGTTCTCTCTCTCTCCAGTTTCCAGAACGTAATCTTTTTTCAAAGCCAAACCCCAAACTTAATCATACGGGCTGAATCATGAATTAATCTGTTAATGTGGAGCATCAAAGTCCCAAGGGAAAGAGGCAAGGAATCGACACTCTATCAAGAAGTTAACCTTTTCCAGAAAATTTCATTCTTATAAATGAGACATCAGTTTCAGAACAGAAGGCCATGTAAGTGGGGCATGGAGAACCATTTTATTTAGAGCAAGATTTAGGTATCACTCAGTCTAACATCTTCATTTTATACCTGAAGAATTTGGGGCCTTGGGAAAGAAGGGAACTTGCCCAAAGACACATAGAGAGGGAGCAACAAATCAAGATTTGAACTCAAATCTTCTGGTTTCAGATTCATCGCTCTAGGAGAGACCTTCTACCCTTGGATGTGGTTTGTAGCCTAGGAAGTTTCTATTTCACAATTGTGAGCACCAAATGAGTTAACATGTGTAAAAGCAAAGCTTACAAATCTTACAGCAGTATAGAAATTATTACTATTACTGTTGTTGTTGTTGGAGTTGCTGTTGTTCAGGCAGAACAGGACCCTGCCAGTCAGTTTCTCCCTTTTTCCTAAGCTAGTCCTTGTTGGCCGGCCCTTGATGACCCTCTAGCAAGTTAAATGGTTGATTTCCTAAGATCTGACAAGGTGAGGAGGAGGTTTCATTTTACTTTGTATTCTCTAAATCCAACAAAGGACCATGTACAGATAAGCTGGTTTCAGTAAGACTTTTTTTAGTTTGGTTGAGATTGCCTAAGCCAAAGAATCGATCCAATTTTTCGTTTCAAACATATTGGGAAAGCCAGATAGATTTTTTGTCAGAAGAAAACAGAGTTCACATCTTGAGTCTGGGACTTAGACATTTCAATAACCATGAGCAAGTGACTTGGACTCCCTGAGTCTCAGTTTCCTCATCTGTAAAGTGGGAAGAGAAAGATGTTTTGGATAGAGAGCTAGTTTTGGAGTCAGAAAGACCCATAATGAGGGTGTCACCATGGGCATTCTGCAATCTCATAGTACAACTAAAAGTCCAAGTTAGAGCAGAACTGTCCATCTGCATTGTTGAAGGGAGTTTCAAGACTGGGACTCTTCCACCAATAGAATCACAGCTCCAAACTTTTTCTTTTAAGTAGGTCCAACAATATCTAATAACATCTGCTTTGTAGACAGCGCTGTTGTGAACATTAAATGAAATAATGTATATGAAGTTCTTTGTTCATCTTAAACTGCCTTAGAGGTGTCAGCTACTATAATAGAAAAGATTATCCCTCCACAGTGATTTTATTCCATCATAAGCCTAGTTGACAGACTTGATCTTGGAGCCATTGGAGAAGAGTAGAGGTAGCAAGTCCTATATAGATAAATGCCTCTTCTGAACAGACTCTTAGAGAAGATCAGGCTGCTGATTCCCAAAGTTCTGAGGGCAGGTAGACAGCATCAGAAAGAGTCCATGACTTGGCATCAAGAAGACATGAGTTCAAATCTAACCTGTGATATTTACTACCGGGAAAAACTTGGGCAATTTGATAACTTTTCTGAGCCTGTAAAATAAGGATATTCATGAAACGTGGGATGAGCAAATTTAGAGACTCCATCCCAAATGTGCCTGACCTGTGATAGAGCATTCTGAGCTTGGGTTGGTCAGATCAGCCACAGTCAGATGATCCGTATGTTGATCCCAACATAGTCATGTCGTTTTAGAATGAAGGACAGCCACCACCTTGTTAGGAGACACCAATTAAAAAAGTTTGTAGGATGCTTTATAAACCATACAGATCCCCAGAAATGCCTGTTATTATTAGAGATGATTTAAAGCACCAGTTGGGCTGGGCTGGGGTGAACTAGGATAATTGTGGAGCAATAGCTGTTCAGAGGTCACTTTATAATTTGGGGAAACTAGCACGGTCAATGTCTTTTGTGCTGGAGTTCTTTGTTTTAGAGACAGCTTACCTGCCTACCCACTTGTTAATGTTTCTTTCTCCTGAACAAGTGTTTAGGAAAATAACACAGTAGAAAAGATGTGTACATTACACCCCTCTGACAGTACCTCCAGTGCTGTTTGGAATCTCTCTATACCCCTTCATGAGGCTTAATTCAGCCCCTGGAGAGAGACGCTTGATAGCGTGCTGTTTCCTTTCTTGAATTGTCCAATCAGCAGTGTTCCCTTCACTGGCATTGTCTGCTTCTCCTGAACAGCTGCTGATAGAAGAAATTAGGACCCAGAAACTCTTCTCTAAAAATCTGGCTTGCTGGGCACAGTTGTTTGTTTGCCTGTGAGCATGCTTAGCCCACAATCAGTCTGGTGTTTGAGGCCAGCAAAAGAGAGAGCCTAGCTGTTTCTGTGGGTGTGTGTCTTGTCTGAGTCTGGCAGGCAAAATGATGAAAAGGAACATCCCACAGTCAGAGAGGCTGAATGAGAGAGATTGAATGAATTCTTTCCAGCTTTTGACTATTGGTCTCAGTCTCAACTGTTCCCTACGGGACAGAAACAGCAAAATAAGTAGTTCCAAGGTCATTACCAGTGTGGATCAGATCAACAGCGCCTCCAGGAATACTGATTTGCTAGATCTATAACAGTGTCTGCAATGACTTAGGGGGAAGTAAATAGGGTCTCCTCTCTGGGCCTCAGCTTCCTATTCCATTAAACAGAGGGATTGGATTCAGTGATCTCTAAGATCTCTTCCAATTGGCCCATAACCCCATTGCTTCCTCCTCTACTCAAGTTTTCCTCCTTTCTTGTCTAGACTATTATGATTACACCCTTACAAATGTATCTAATGTATCAGCTATATGACTACCTCTATGACTCTACCAACATATTGAGTGTACTCATGAATCTTCAGTGTCTTCTGCCTAGAGCTCCCAATTTGAACACTTGAGACCAACCATACTCTGACCCCAACTTCTTTTTTCAAGCTCCCTTCATGTTGCCACCATCCCAGCTGAACACAGCCCCTCTCTGCACGTCTTTCTTCCTCATCCTCATCTTCCGTTTGATTTGTGATTGTTCAGACTGTCCCCCATACATGGATGAGACTCTTGCTCCCTCTTTTTTTTCTTGCTTTTTTGGATGGGGGAAGGCAGGGCAGTTGGGGTTAAGTGACTTGCCCAAGGTCACATGGCTAGTAAGTGTGAAGTGTCCGAAGCTAGATTTGAACTCAGGTCCTACTGAGTTGCTCTGTTCATGGTGCTCTATTCACTGCTCCACCTAGATGCCCCATGCTCCCTCTTTTTATATCTGTTTATATAAAGGCCTATCTACATGGCCCCAAATAGGACCTGTGAGGCATTCCTCGGCAGTACTCCACTCCTCCCCTAGGCCCACAGTTTGGGGGTGTTCTCTCCTCTGCCCTACTCTCCAGGTCTTTTTGTTCATGCCCTTTTCAGTCTGATTCCCAGAAGGTATATATAATAGTCCTGTCTTTTTTATAGAAAGTAATAAAATAATAATAAAATAAAGTTTGTCACAAATGGACCACTCAAAGAACTGAAGGATTTCCTTACTTACTCCTGTTATCTCAAGATAGTAATAGTAAGACATTCTGACCACCTACCTGTCATCTTCACCAATGGAAACTTAAGGGGCAGGCACATCAGTCTAGATGAAGCCCCAGCAGAAAACAGAAATCCTCAGGAAGAAATAAATAAGTCAGAACACGACCACCACTATGAACCCAAGTGCCCTGGGGATAGCAGTTACCTTCAGACCACTGCCCCAGATCCTACTACCATTATTGATAGGAGGAATCGTTGTAGAGAGGGTACCAATCCTCTTCACCGTCACTGACAATAACTAACAAGGAAAGTAAGGAAAGTAAGCCCAAGATCCCCAGGAGTGGCAGTACCCCAGGAGCACTGGTCCTGGCTCGAGCCCAGACACCGTGCCTGTCATGTTGGGAAGCAGCCCCCACGGAGAGATAGTCTAGTAACTGCTGCTGTACTTACTGTAGCCATGGGTATTGAGGCCCCAGACAAGAGAGTTCTCATCCCCAAAGACCTTGGCATGATCAAATTTACTGACATCAGAAGCTAAGAGATCTCATCAGTGAAAATGGCCCTCAAGAAGAGACATTGCCATATACCTTACCATTATCCCCTAAGGATCACAGGACCTTTACATATGACTCACTCCTGAAAACTTCTATGTGTGTTAAGAGAATGTGCTCTCCTTGAGAGTGAAGGCTATCTTATTGTTCTGTTTACATACCCAATATTCAGCACACTGCTTTACAAAGGGTAAGTGCTTAATAAATGTTCATTTATTCATTCATACATGCATGTATGCATGCCTGTAACATCCTTGAGGATAAAGAATGTTTCATTTCTATCTATGTATCTTCAGTTTCAGGCACACAGCAAATGCTTAATAAATGTTTGTTGCTTGATTCTATAAAGCCTATGGCAGCATGTCCAAACCTCAGAGATCTTCTTTCCTCTGGCTTCTGATGCCTATTCCAGTTCCTCCCACTGTATGCCAAAGTAATCCCTAAATCTGCAGTCCTGGTTCTGAGGTCTTCTGTCAAGCAGAACATGGGTGATGAGCACAATGTCAGTGTCTATCTCCAAAGATGTGGGTATGGATCAAAGGAGATGCAATTTCAGGGGGAACGGGCATTCGACATTTGCCCAGATCAGTGGAAGTCACCAGTTATTTCTTTATGCGAATATCTGATTGTATAACAAGATTAAAAGAGAGGGTTTTGAAACAACTCCCTGAGTCTGGCCATTTGTGTGTATAGCCCAGTGCTGGGTAGAGATGACACTTACATAAAACAGGTTTCCAACACATATAAAAGAGCCATGGAGGAGCCATCAAACAGAAACACAGAAATGTTTGCCTCTATCTGACTTCTGCATAAGGGCACTTAATTCCATCTTGAAAATGTAGTTTTTCCCCAAGTAAACAAACCAACAAACCCATATTTAGCAGCAGGTGAGTATTTAAAGGCTTATGATCAAGAAGCCATCCCCTTGTGCTCCATGGGAGCCTGAAGGCTAATAGACTACTAGACATATAAACCCACAAACCTCAGCCCTTGGGGGTCTCGCCTCCTAGTACAGAACTGATAAATATTTGAGGCTTTTTGACACTTTAGGGAACCATTTTTGTTGCTAAACATTGACTAGAGAGTTGGGCTTTTGCTGGAAGCCAAGCAAGAATTCAATAATCCCCAATCATGAGGCTTTTAGCTAATCTATAATTTCCAAACTCTGAAAAAAGGAGACACACCTTGTCACCGAGGGAGATTTCATTGGGAAGAATGGAGGAAATGCCTGCTGTGGAGACCCAACAAAAGGCTAGTCCTGTAAAATAATCAAGGTCTCCAATTTTCATCAATATTCAGTCTGGAGAACAGCAGAGATAATTGGCCATGCTTATAATGAAGATGGTATAACACAAAGAATCTTGTACTTGGTTTCAACAGATTTGTTTGAATCCTGACATTTTCCTTTATTTTATGACTCTGGGTAAATCACTTAGATTCTCTGGGCCTCAGTTTCCCCATCTTTGCACTGCAGGACTACAATGGCTCAAGCAACAAACATTCATTAAATGCCTGTTACTTTCCAGTTTCTATAGTAGGTGCTGAAGAAATAAAGGCAAAGTGAAATAGTTCCTACCATCCCATGACTTGTAAGGACAATTCTGACTGTGAAGGTCTATGGGATAATCTATAGGGAAAACCTCCTTTCCTCTTTTTGTCTGGGTCACTAGAGTAGCAGATCAGGAAAGTGTCATATATGCAGAGTATAAATGGATTTCATCAAGAAATTTGAGCAAACTTCCAACACTGTCCTGTAGATGAGATGGAAAGAGGCAGGTAAGGCTATAGTAGGGACTGGATAGTGAGTGCCTAATGAAATCTGTGGAAAGCCTGGGAGATGGTCTGGGAATGGGAGCTTGTGAGGAAGCTCTCCACACAGGACATCAACTCAAAGGTAGTCATGCAGATTCAGGGACAAGAGCCAATGAGATGAGCATTGGGAGGAGTGATGGGAAGCGTAGAGAATCATATATTAAAAGCTAATAGAGACTTTAAAAACCATCAGGTCTAACCTTCCTGTGTTACAGATAAGCAAACCAAGACCAAGAGAAGCTAAGGGCCATACATTTTGGGTCATACATTTTATAATGAATTGAGTGGGAAAATTGAACTGGAAGAAGTCAGTTCAGAATTGGAAACAAGAGCTGAGACCAAAGTCCAATGTCTGTCTAGACATGTGAAGAATGTTTCCTCTGAGAAAATGGAAGCTCCTGAAAGATAATTAATACAACTGCCAGGTCTCCTTATCTGTAGGTAAGAAAGACTCACCTAGATTGAAAGATTACTAATTTTTCTGAAACTTAGCTTGGGTAGGCCTACTGAGGACCTGGCACAGGTTAAGACTAAGGACTATTGGTGGTGTAGGTTGGAGCTTTCAGGTCAAGAGCATGGCAGGATAGCCATGGAAAGCTCCCAAACATGGAATTCCAAGAAGTATAGTAGATATTAGTAATGACCAGCCAGCAAGCATTGACTATGTGCCAATCACTATGCTAATTGCTACAAAGACAAATAAAATCAAGGGGGAAAAAACATGCTTTCAAGGTATTTCTATTCTAATGGGAGAAGATAACAAATAAAAGGGGATGGGAGGTGCCAGTGCAGGAATATGGAGGCAAAATTCAGAGTTCAGAGGGGGACCTGGAAAAGGATGACTGATCTTGATATTTTCTCAAAATAAGGGTTCTGGGAGGAACACCAAAGGAGAGAAGCTGCTGCAAGAATGGAGGGAACCTCTTAGATACGAAAAAAAAACCTCAGGAAGAAATGTAATGGCTAGTCAGAGAGATAAGGATTGAGCTGTGTGAGCTCATGTCAGAAGAATGAAGGGAAAGTAGAAGCAGAAGGCGATATTCAAGGACAAAAATCTTTTTGGGGTAATCTCTTAACAGAGGAGTGAGTCCTAAGACAGAGCTAACTGGGAAAAGGGTGAAGAACACAAAAATATGCCTATCTCTCTCTACCCAACGTGGCCCCGGGACTCCACTAGATGCTTCCTTGCCCTCTACCCCAACCATGATGCAGAACCAAGGAATGGACATAAATTGCTAACATTTGGGCAGCTCCTAAGGTTCACAAAGCACTTTTTGGGCAGCATATTATCACATTTGATATCTGCACAACTGCCATTTATAGAAGTTCCTTCTCACTCTCTCTTCCAATCTCTTTCTCAGGAATTAATAATTAAATTATTATCCTTGTCACTGTTAAAGATATGACATATTATCTACAGCCCCCTAGAGTCTCTGGAATCCCTGAGTTTCTGGGTAGTAGGCTGCCTAAACTGAAACCCCCTTCCCTATTCACCAGTCCCTCATATCCATCAATGAAGAAATCCATCCCTTCCTCACTCTATCCTAGTTTTCCCTGAAATCATTCTGCTGTTTGGTAGTCTTGTGCTATTGTTAATAAACTTTCTATCATATTACCCTATGCTGTCCCTTGAAAATAACTTTGTATATATTTTGTATTTATTTTTTGTGTACATGCTCTTCTCCATAGCCTAATATGTAAAAGCTCTTCAAGGACCAGGCCTGGATCACAAACTGACAGACTTTGGAAGTTATGGTCTCTTCCAGCGGTGACAAGGAGAAATGGATCCCTGCATGTGGTGTATTGACTTAGAAAAATTACAAATTAACATTATCTATGCTGTATTTTTTTTTATTTTGTTAAACATTTCCTAGTTACATTTTAGTCTGGTTTGTACTGCACTGGAGGAGGTCACATATAACCCCAAGGATTTTGATATCTCTGGTATAACCCATGTGATAATAATTATTTAATTTGCTCTTTGTATCCCTACACATTATAAGTGTTTAACAAATGCTTGTTGAAATTAGTTGCCCAGACTAATATTGGAGTTATTTTTGATGAAACAGAATCCTACCACCTAGCAAAGAGACATGGTCCAGGTAAGAGGCAAAAATGATGAAGTTCTAGGTTTTATGAAAAATTCATTATATTCACTGCACTCAGGGGCAGAACCAAGATGGTGGCATAGAAGCAAGAAATTCCACGAACTCCCCCAGCAACCACCTCAAACACCTATAAAATATGACTCCAAACAAATTTAAGAGCTATAGAACCCACAAAGTGACAGATATACAAATGTCTCACTGAAGGCAGCCCGGCAGACTGGCAGGAAGGGTCCATCACAGTACACTGGGAGCAGAGCACAGTCCCACATAAGCCACATGGTTTTGGCCTCAGGGCAGCCCCAACCAGCTGAGGCTGGAACAGACTTCAGTAGAGTGATTCACCAGCAGCTGTGGCAATTTCCAGGCTTCTCAATGCATAAACACCAAAGAGCAAGTAAAAGGTCACCCGGAAACTCTGTTAGAATAGGGTGTAATGACCATTCTGGAGGGCAATCTGGAACTATGCCCAAAGGGCTATAAATAATATCATACCCTTTGACCCAGTAATACCACTTTTGGGGTTGTATCCCAAAGAGATCACAGAAGTGGGAAAGGGTCCCATATGTACAAAAGTATT
>CM053600.1:200256671-200308593 GCA_028646575.1 Pseudocheirus occidentalis
GATGTATAGGGCTTACCTATACCCACCTCAACAGGCCTCGGGCGTCCCCGGCTCCCGGTCCACTCCGGGAGAAACAGCTGCACAGAGAAACTCAGGACACAGGACTTGCTTCTAGCTTTTATTGAGAGTTCATCCTCTATCTTAGTGTGGCTGGACTGGACTGGCCTGGCTCCACCGAACTGCCCCTGCCTCCTAGTAGCCTGTATTTAAGTCCTTTCTCCAGGGCCCCTTAGGGACCCTCCCCTGGCCATGCCCTTGCCACAGCGAGCCAATGTGTCTCACCCTGAAGGTGGAGAGATTATCCTGCTTATTGTAAGCAGGTGCCATTCTGCCCCCAGGTGATCTACCACGTGCACTCCTGTTAGCTGAGGATCGGCTCAACCCCGTCCATCTCACGTGGAGTATCAACGACCCTCTTTAGGAGTCTCCTCCCCATGTGAGGTATCAGAGACCTAACAAAGGAGAAAATATTACATGCATCCAAGAAGAAACAATTTGAATATTGAGGAAATACAGTCAGGATAACACAAGATCTGGCAGCTTCTACATTAAGGGGTTGAAGGGCTTGGAATATGATATTCTGGAGGTCAAAGGAGCTAAGATTAGAAACAAGAATCACCTACCCAGCAAAACTGAGTATAATGTTTCAGGGGAAAATATGGTCATTCAATGAGGTGGAGGGCTTTCAAGCATTCTTGATGACAAAAATCAGAGTTGAATAGAAAATTTGGCATCCAAATACAAGAAGCCTGAGAAGGTAAACAGGGAAAAGAAATCATAAGGAACTTATCAAAGTTGAACTATTTATATGCCTACATGGAAAAACAATCAGTGTAATTCATGAGACTTTTCTCAGTATGAGGATAGTTGAAGGGAATATATTTGTGTGTATACACATATTGGCTCTAATTTGGCTCTAATGTGTATGTGTATATATACATATGTGTGTGTATATATGTATGTATATAATATATACATATATGTTTATATAGCAGGGTATATGTGCATATAAATACATATGTAAATATGTGTATATGTGTGTGCATGTATACATAGACAGAAGGCATAGGATCAGTTGAATAGGAAGAGATGATATCTAAAAAATAAAATTAAGAAGCAAGAGAGGAATATAATGGGAGGAAATAGGGATAGCCAGAATAGGGTAAATTATCTCATATAAAAGAGGAAAGAGAAAACTGTTACAGTGGAGGGGAAGAACAGAAAGGCAAAAGGGAATGAGTCAACCTTACTCTCATTTAATTTGGCTTAGGGAGAGAATAACACACAGACTAAATTGGGTATCCTACCCTACAGGAAAGTAGGGGGAAGGGGTTAAAAGAAATGATAACTTAAGGTAGGTCAGATTGCAGGGGGAGGGTAGTTAGAAGCACACACTTTCAAAAAGGGACAGAGTCAAAGCAGAAAAAAGAATAAGTGGGGGGCAGGATAGGATGAAGTGTAATATAATCAGTCTTTCACAATATAACAACTATGGAAATATTTTGCATAACTACACATGTATAACCTATATTGAATTGCTTATCTTTACAGTAGGGTTGGCTGATGAGAGAAGGGAAAGAATATGGAAATCAAAGTTATAAAATCAAATGCTGGAAAAAATATTATTTTTACATGCAACTGGGAAATAAGATATACAGGCACTGGGATATAGAAATCCATCTTCCCCTACCAGAAAGTTAGAGTGGGGAAGGGGGAGGTTATAAGAGACAGCAGATTGGGGGAAGGGGTATTCAGTAGGATTGCCATGTTGAGGTGTTGGGTAGGGGAAAGACAGGGAGAAAATTTGTAACTCAAAATCTTGTGGAAATGAATGTTGAAAACTAAAAACAAACAAAAAATATTTACTGCAGTCAGTTTCCTATTGGTACATGGAAGTGTGTGTTTATATGTGTGTATGTGTGCGTGTCCCTCCCTTCTGATTTACTTCAAATTAGCTTTAGTAGGACAGATTCTATAGTTAACTGCACTACATAAATAATATTAATGGCATTACTTATTAAATGTGCCAGGCAGCTAGAAGGTTCAGTGGATAGAGCACTGGCCTGGAATCAGGAAATTTGTTGTTTCAGTCATTTTTTGATTGCATCCAATTCTTTGTGACACCTTTTAGGCTTTTCTTCTCAAAGATACTTGAGTAATTTGTCTTTTCTTTCTCCAGCTCATTTTACTGATGAGAAAACTGAGGCAAACAGTTAAGTAACTTGCCCAGGATCACATAGCTAATATATGTCAAGACAGATTTGAATGCAGGAGTCAGGAAGACCTGAGTTTAAACCCAGCTTCAAATACTTACTAGCTGTGTGACCCTGGGCAAATCACTTAACCTCTGTTTGCCTTAGTCCACTGGAGAATGAAATGGCAGACCACTTTAGTATCATTGCTGAGAAAGCCCCATGGAGCATCATCCAAGGGGCCACAAAGAGTTAGACTTGACTGAAGAACCACAGTCATTGAATGACTAGACCAAAGGAATCCTGAAAACTGATTTTGTTTCTGGATCATCTGCGAATAGTTATAGTAGATTTTGTTTCTTCTCTCTGGAGAGTAATGAAGGAAGGATGAACTTGATAATTCCTCAAAATAGAAGTTCTGGGAAGAACACCAGTCAAAGTGCTATCCCCTCCAATGCTTGGGTCCTTATCCCAGCTCCCCATGAACACGCTCATTGTTTACTGTGATTGGATAAATGATTTAGGGGACAAAGTTCTGAAAGCTGTATAATGTATAAGAGAGAGGAGAGCAATGCCAATGGGATTGAAAAGTCCCATTAGATCTGGTGGGGAATCATCAGCCATTTCAGGTCCTCCTTCGAGAACTTCAATGTCCTTTAAAATGATGGAATGACTCTCTTCATCAGAATCCCTTATATATGCACACACTTAGAGCTTATCTAAGTCCACTCCCACAGTTCTCCAGTGAATCAGGGAGGGTATTGATATCTTTACTTTGTGGAAGTGAAACTTGAGTCCAAGGTAGATTAAGTGTTTTGTCCAAGGTCAAAAGGCTAAAGAAATTGCTGGGATTTGGATCTGAAGCCCAGTGTCTAGGCCCCAGTCTGATGCTCTTTCTACTACCCCATTGTGCTTTTAAATGTATTGTTATAGATAACATTTGGTATATTGGCTTAGAGGAACAGCAAGGGAAATTGCCAGGGTTCCAGAGCTATTTCCACCTGTGGCCTTGGTAAATGTCATGGGTGTGTAGAACAATCCTTGTTGTGAGTGGTGGCCCATAGGCTATCAGCACAGGGGAAAACTAAGAGGAAAGCCCTGAACCCCACACAGCTGACCTGGACTGGGCACCTTTCCACCTGAACCAAAGAAGATATCAATGGGAAATATGTCACCTAATGTTTGTCAGCCATCAAATGAGCAGTTTGACTCTCTGGCTCCTCTTAAGTGTGTTGACTTGGCAATTTCATTCTTTGTTTTTCTTGTTTGCTGTGCCTCAAGTGGGATCATTAGGCCCATCTGCTGTCAGTAAATACAGTGGGTGCCTGGGAACACAGGATTCTTTTAGCACAGGTAAATCATGACAAATGATGTTGGGCTTCTGAGAGAAGCCTAACCTCATGCTGAGAGCTGACAGTGGCTAGGCTCTTTATGGCTTCCAGGAGGGACTTCCGGTGTACACAACATGAGCCGGTGTCCTGACTTCTGCACCCAAACTAATTGGTGTCTCTATCATACTGAAAGGATGTGGCAATCCAGTGAATTTAATAGGGAAGGAGAGAGCTACAGGGCACCAGATAGATACAATGCTGGCTTATGGGCCAAATACTTCATTTGTCAATGTGTCATTGAGCTCCTTATAACCATTTTCTTTCTGCTTCTCAAAGTGGTGAGTAAAAAGCAAAATAACCTTAGGATCATATATTTTGAGCCAGAATAGGTGCCATGAAATTCAATGTCCCTCACTTTGGAGATGTACAAACTGAGTCCCAAAGAGGCTAAGTGACATTTAGGTCTTCCAAAGTCCCTGTCTAGTACTATATCCACCACACCCTGGCACCTCTGAGTCATGGCTCTCTAACCTCACTAGAAAGTGCAGGGCTGCTTAGATACAGCATGCTATCCCAATACAGTTCATTTTCCCCAATCAACTCAACATATGGTAAGCACTGATAATATTGCAGAGCATTGAACATATAATAACCATTACTATTACTTACCATTCTGACTGCACCTTTTTAACGTTCTAACATGAGCTACTATAGGTTATTGTACCTCTCTTTGGTCATATATACAAGATGCCCAAGCCACTGTTGGATTGCTTTGGTCAGTCAACAAACAAATCAATAAATTCATTAAAGGAAAAGAAATGGAACCAAGGAACTCTTCCACATGGTGGGACCAGAAAACATGTGGCTTTGTTCCCCATCTGGTTGAGTTAGTGTTGTGTAGCCCCAACCTATGGCTCACTGACATAAAAAAAACTTGTTTCAGCTGACCTTTGGAAAGGGTTTGGATTTTCTCAGGTGGAAGGAGCAATTTCAGTTAGGTTGCTTGAGAAAAGGATGCTTCAGGGCTGCTGTGTGTGGTGTCAGGGGACTCAAGCTGAAGCAGGTGGGAGAGCTAATGAGCAGAATTGATCACGACAGGTAGGAAAATTGGCTGTCAGACAGAGAAGTGGCAAAATGCTGGATGACAGATCAGTGGGGGGGAATGAAGGGGAAAGAGCTTTGAAAGGAAGATGGGGATAAGCAATGGTTGGGGTGGGGGAATCAATCATAAGGTGAGCATGAGAGTGGAGAACTGATCTCAAAGGGCATATCGGAGATTGAGAGGAGATGCAATATACCATGGCGGAAATGTTTCTTAAAGCATTATTTTGGACTTCCCATTTTCTTCCCACAGTGAATTTAGGTCGAGTGAAGACTATCAGCCTGACTCTATACAGTCCAGTTTTCTTCACTTATCCCCACCATAAACTATCTCCTACTCTAAGTAGCTGCCCTCCCCCACCTTCATCTGTAAGAACAGTAGAGGAGAAATGGGTATTTGTTTTATCACAGAGCTGCCACACCCTAGCTTGTGATCCAGACACAGCTATGGATGTCTGTATGACTGACCGGCAGACTCCTCAAGTCAAGCGTACTTGAAATAATGAGATTTCCCTCTGGCTATGTTGAAAAGAAATGTTGGACCCAAAGAGCTAAAGAGATGAGGTTCTATAATATTTCAAGAAGTCAGCCAATGGGGAGGTTTATGTAGAACTGTAAAAAGTGAAGGATAGTGTGGTGGAAAGAGCACTGAATGTGACAGGCTGAATCTGGAGTCACTGAACATACATTGAAATTCTGGCTAAGTCATTTACTATCCATGGGACCTTAGAGTGTCATCACATCTCCCTGGGCCTCAATTTCTCTCACTGTCAAATGAGGGGTTTGTAATAGATGCCTTCTACCATATATTTTTGCTTTAGACTTAAGCACCTGGTTTGGTGGAAGAAATATTTAGAGTATTGTCCTCTGTAGAGGCTCATCAATCAATCAACAAGGACTGATAAAGCACCTACTGTAGTAAAATACTTTATTAGGCTCTGGGGATACAAGTTCAAAGAACAAGACATTTTCTTCTTTCTTCATTTTCAAGACACCTGGGGTTTATTTACATCATGGAACTTGCTACAAGACCAGGGAATGGCAGTCACCTAAAGAAGAAAGCATAGAAGCAGACCCTCCTGAGGAAAGAGAATACTTCCCAGTCTCCCACATGCCAGCACCTAAGGCACAGTCCTATCCGCCACATGCTAGTCTGCCTCAGGATTTATGGTATAAATGCATTTTACATTTTGATAATACCAACTTCTGGAGACTCATGCCTGATACAAAATTTCAAATAGAGGGAGAAGTTCCATTTTTTGGAGATAGGAGTGTATATGAACGGATGCACTTATATCTCCAGTGCTTAGCGCAGCACTTGGAACATTAATAATGGTTGGTTGAACTTGCCCAAGGCCAAGGAAAAATAGGGTAGACTCTGCCTGTTCTCAGAATGTGGACTGGGTTGAGAGGTCTCCTTCTAGCTGCTGTCTTAGCTCTCTGTGAATCGTTATTGTTCCCCAGGACTGAACCACACTTTTTGTCTCTACAATGTTCCTTGAATAAGAGAGGCAGTCTTAGATGATGTTCTGTCTTGGGCATATGAAAATCCATGGAGGGAGTTATTGGGTCTCAATGTCTCTATGTTTCTTCTGTGGGCAAAGTTCCAGCTGAGAAGAGGAGGTAGCCATGAGGGAAGAGGGCAGGTGGGAGGGAGAGAGAAGAACAGAGAAACACTCAGTGTCAAACAGGGTTGAAAATATCTTCTTTGCATCACACTTGCTCTTAATTGACACCAACCACTGAGGGACTGATTGGTCACAACAAGGCTCCAGCAAAACAGATCATTTCTTGCAGGCATTTGAGATTAATGAAGCTCCTGGTGGGCCCATCACACCAAAGCACAGTTGTTTGCTGTGTCCAAGGCTCCCTTGTAGGGCTGAGTCTTGGGAGTATTTCTTTTTTCTTCATCTCTAAATGTGGAATACATTTCAGTAGTTAATACCGGGCTCATGCTGGGATGACAAGAGCTGAATGGTGAATGGAGCTTAGCTCCCCAGCTACTTGTTGTAAATTAACTCTTAATGTAATGAATTCATTAAAGGGCGGTTAGGACTAAAGGATGTGCATGGAAAGTCTAATTTCCAATTAATGATGATTCATAAAATATCCTTATTTCAACAGATTTTTTTATGAAAAGTTCACTTTGGAGGAGTCAGAAATTACCATTGCTCCCGAGTAGACTCTATGTGCACTCTCTGACCCCCATGGATTCAATTCAATAACATTTAGCAAGTGTCTAATATGTTCAAGGGACTGTTATCATTATTGGGGACACAAAGGTTGGAAGTGATTCAAAGAATTTACAAGGATATTCTCTGTATTATTAATTGATTGATTTTTCATTTTCAGCATTCACTTCCACAAGATTTTGACTTCCAAATTTTCTCCCCATCTCTCTCCTCCCCTACCCAAGATGGTGTGCATTCTGATTACTCCCTTCCCCCAATCTGCCCTCCCTTCTATCAGCCCCCTTCTCTTATCCCCTTGCCTTATATTTCTAGTAGGGCAAGATAGGCCTGTATATCTTATTTCCCAGTTGCATGTAAAAACAATTTTTAGCATTAATTTAAAAAACTTTGAGTTACACATTTTCTCCTTTCCTCCCTCACCACTCACCCTCATTGAAAAGGCAAGAAATTTTATATAGGTTATACATGTGTATTCATGCAAAACACTTCCATAACAGTCATGTTGTGAAAGACTAACTATATTTCCCTTCATCCTATCTCACCCCCCCTCATTTATTCTATGCTTTCCTTTGATCCTGTCCCTCCTCAAAAGTGTTTGCTTCTGATTACCACCTCCTCCCATTTGCCCTCGCTCCTATCATCTTGTCTCTTATCCCCTTCTCCCCTACTTTCCTGTAGGATAAGATAGACTTCCATACCCAATTGAGTGTGTATATTATTCCCTCCTTAACTCAAATCCGATTAGAATAAGGTTCACTCATACCCTCTCACCTCTCATATCTGGAGGGGTTTAGGGGAAAACACAAGCAAGTCCCTGCTTTTACTCCACCATCTTGGCTCTGCCTTCCCTTTACAAGGATATTACAAAGGATATCCATGCTGGAAGCTAAACTTTCCTAGATATCAGCTGAGGTTCTTGGTCTTCCACTGGTTTGCTGATTTCCCTGCAAAGCACATATATACAATCAAAGATGACCAAGTTGCAGGCCTGAATGCATCACTCCACTGCATAATAAATTCTAATGGATCCCTCTTACTTCTAGAATAAAACAAAAAATCTTGTCATTGAAACAACAAACTGCTCTCTGTCTTTAAAAATCCTTCCCACTTGAATCCAGCCTACCATACCAGAGTTCTTGCATACTTCTCCCTTTTACTCACTCCAGTTCCAAGCCAAACTGACCTCCTTCTTGTTTCTTGTACATGCCATTCCTTCTTCAATCTTAATGGCTCATTGCTAGAATATCCTTCCTCTTTCCCTTTACCCCTTAGCATCTTTTTCGTCCTTCAAAAGTCACCTCAAGCTGATCCTGATCCTCTAGGTATAGAGGTGAGGAACCTGCAGCCTTGAGGTCACATGTGACCCCCCAAGTCCTCAGGTATGGCCCTAAATCCAAACTTCACAGAACAAATTCCCTTAATAATGGATTGTTCTATAAAACTTGGACTCAGTCAAAAGGCTGCACCCAAGGACCTAGAAGGTCACAGGCTCCCCAACCTGGCCTAGGAGAACTTCCTTGATTTCCTCCCCCCCTGCTCCCCCCCCCCCGCAGCCCTGATTCCTAATTACTACTAGAGGAAAGAAAAAAAAGGTGGGAAGGGGAAAAAATTTACATGATAACTTTATTACATATTTAAAAGGAATAATTTTTACATAATAGCTTTGCAGTTTCATGTGCAATCATCTTTTTCTTATACTATGTTATGTAAATGCTTGTTTTGTTCCATACATTTTAAAAAGTAAATATTTAATTAATGTTTAATAAAGCTGCCATCTGGATGGCTTGTCTACCTGAGTAAACTATCCAAGTGATTGCTTTTATCCTCTCATTTTTTGGCATCAAGTAAATAAGACCATGCCTTCAATTATGTTCCATATGGATTCACTGCACCAGCAGCAGGAAATGTCCCATATGTGACCTTTTCATAAGTCTGAAGCACAATTGGAACCAATGTTCGTAATGATGACCCTGGGTTACCTGCAGGGTCTGGTCCTCCAGATGTCATGTATCCCTCTTTCCTTCTCCCATCTTGCCAATTTCTTCTTTTCTTCTGTAGTTTGTTCCATTCCATACTCTCCTTCACCCAAGGTCTCTGATTGCCTTCTGATGTCCTAATTATCACTGCACTCTGCAGAGGATTTGGTGATCCAAAGAGAAACAAGGAGATCATTCAATGAATCTCACAATGGTAAATTCTGCTTATTTAAAGACAGGCTTTGCTGGTGGTGGCTGAAGAGCATAGGAGGTGAGAGTGACCCTCCCATCTTCTCCCCTGGTCAGGTCAGTTTACAGGATTGGGACCAATCCTAGGTGCTACATTATGGGAAAGTCACTGGAAATTTGCACTGGAGGGTAATCAGTATGGAGAGGTTATTGGAGCCCAAGCCATGGAAAGATGAATTGAATAAAATAGTGAAGCTAGACAAGAAGTCTTGCGGGGGGTGAAGGGACACATGATAATTGTCTTCTAGTATTCAAAGGGTTGTCACAAGGAAGAGGGATGAGGTTTACTCTGGAAAACAAGGAGCAATGGATGGAAGTCATAGAAAGAGAGAATGAAAGTGATTTCTTGACAAGGAGAGTTGTCTAGAACTGGACTGGGCTGCCTCCCAAAGGACCAAAGTCTTTTCCAAAGGAAAACTGGGAAAAACAAAAAAACCTAATACTGTTTCAGTGAACAGTGACCACAATAATATACAGGAAAACACCATTCAAGACATTGGATCTTAGATAAATGCAATGAGCAACCTTGACTCTAGAGATCTGATTATGAAACACAAATGTCTCTTCTCATTAGAGAGAAGTGGAGAACTATAGATATGGAATGAGGAATATACTGTGAGACATGGTTAAGATGTTGGTTTCTTTTGATTATTTATACTTCTCCATTACACTGGGGAGCTATATTTGTGTTGGAGTGGTATTTGGAAATTATAGTGTAAAAATAAAACACTGATTTATTATATATGCATATACACAACACATACACACACACATACACACACATATATATATAGACACACATTTTGGTGTGTGCATATGTATGTATATCTATAGATGTATAGATTGACAGATCAATAGAATGATAGAACAGGGAAGAGAGAGAGAAAGAGAGGGGGGAGGGAGAAGATGGAGAGGAAGAGAGAGGAGAGAGACAGAGACAGAGACAGAGACACAGAGAGAGAGACAGAGAGACAGAGCACTGTTTTTCATAAAGTAAAGTGCATTAAAATATCCTGTCTTCTACTTGCTTCCTGAATGACCTGAGTAGATCTATTCAAATCTCTAGGTCTTAGTTTTCCAGTCTGTAAAATGACAGAGTTGAACTCTATCCTCTCTAAGGTTCCTTCTAGCTGCGAATTTCTGATCTGATGAAGAATAAAGTTTCAGAATCTTTGTGCATGAAGTTTGGTGCAAAGCAGAGATGCTGGCATGCTGGGCAGGCAAAGTCAGAGACTGCCATTCCTTCTTGGTCCAGACCTTATATCTGCTGAACAAATTAACAAAATGAAACTCCTTGGTTAAGGTACAGAATTTGATGGCTCGTTCCTCTCGGCAGTTAGGGAAGTGATGAGGTTAGACAAAGTCTGGAGTCCTGCCCTTGGCTCTGATAGATGAAGAGAATGCACCAACGCTTGTGTCTGCCTTAGCAAGGAGGAGGACTGACACGCAAAATGACAAACACGTCATTGTTTTGCTCATTTTTCTGTGCTCATTCTTCTCACACGTTCAATCTCCTGATCCAAGCCATGGCCTTCGTGGAGAAAACCTTCTAGGAGAGAGCTTTGGTCTAGTCCCATCTTGGTTTTGCCTTGGGCTGAACATGCTGTTCCCAGTGCCCATTGTTACTTTCTTGGATAGTGGGGTCTCATTAATGAAAAGATGGTCATAAATAGCAAGAGAGCAATTAATGCTTCCTTGACTTTTACAAGATAGAATTCTCCCAGGGGAATCCATTTTGGGGGCTTTGCATTTCTATGGAAATACTTTGAATGGGAAATGGTGATTTAATTTCCACATAGGCTAGGTGATTTTCTCTGTGAGCAGCAGTGAATTATTGCATTAATCAGTTTTTAATAAAGCAGGAAACTGTCAGAGGATAAAAACAAAACCAAACAAAGCACTCCCCATAAAACCACATATTTGGAGCAGCTCTTGATGGCTTTGGTCTAAAGGGTCTGATCCAGGCCCACTGTGCATGACAGACATTCTTATTAAGATGTTCTGGGGCCTGGCCCAGCCGCTTTGTCATCTCAAAATTCATCAGAAAATAAAAATGATCAAAACAGATGCTGCCCTCGTGGTTCAGCATCATTGTGGTGTTTGGCACAAAGCAGTGATGTTGGTATTCAGGGTAGACAAAGGCAGACACCGGCACTGATTCCTGGTGAACAAAGGCACTCCCAAGCCATGGCTATGTGGCTCCTTGGACCCTAATTAATTGTTCTTGTTATTAAGTCTTCTTTCGTCTTGTCTGATGCTTTGTGACCCCCTCCCCCATTGGGGGTTTTCTTTGCAGAGATACTAGAGTCATTTGTCATTTCCTTCTCCAGCTCATTTTGCATATGAGGAAATTAAGGTAAACAGGGCAAAGTGACCTGGGTTATCCAGCTACCAAGTGTCTGTGGCCAGATTTGAATCCAGAAAGCTGAGTCTTCCTGTATTACCTAGCTGCCCTTGGCTATGGCTGCCATATAGTATGGAAAACTTCTGCCACTGCTTCTCCAAAGTGCACCCCAGGTATTCAGTGCCCAATTGTCCTCTTCAGTAAGAGGGGCTGCATTTTCTCAGGAGTGAGATCTAACTACAGCCTCAAGTTGTCCCCATCTTAGCACTAAGATCATGGTTTAAGGCAGCAAGGTCGGACAGCCACTGTGTCCTCACCTTGGGTACAATGGGATACATGGCTCTGGTGCCAGGGAATGGAGGCTCCCAGGTCACCTCAGACACTTGCTGTCACTGTCACCTTGGGTAAATCCCTTCACTTCCTTCTCCCCGTATTTGCTTATTTTATTAAATGAAGAGGTTAGTGGTGGCTAGAGGCCACTCCCAGCTTCCAGCCTCTGATTTAGACAAATCTCAGGTCTAGACCACCTTGGACAAGTCCCTCAATTTCCCTGGCTCTCACTTTCTTTGAATGAGAGAGTGAAATGAGGGAGTTGGACTGGATGGCCTCTTGATGCCCCATCTAGTTCTACTTCTATGTGCAATCTTGGGCAAAAGGCTTCATACCCCTGGACCCCAAGTCAACCAAGTGAATGGCATTTATTAAGCTTTCATAGCATGCAGGGCCACTCCAATGAATTGAAGACATTTTATTTAACAATTCAGCAATTTCTACAATAGATTCTAAGTTCCTCAAGGGCAAAGCCTATGTCTGAGCCATCTTTTATCAAATGAGATAATGTATGTAAAGCATTTTGTAGAGCTTGCAACATTATACTTGCTGTGGAAAGTAGCATGGAAATGAAGATAGAGAATGGGAGCTCCAATCACAGGTCTGCCTCTTCCTGCCTGTGTGATGGCAGGGAAGCCATATGACTTCTCTGAGCTTCTCATCCCTTCAATGGGGATATTGGCCTAGAAGTCCTTCTACCTCACTTACATAATGATGGTGCCAGGTTAACATGGGCAAGTCCCTTCTGGGCCCAGGTGATGCTTTTCAGAACTGAAAAGGGAAAAGCACTGAGCAGGTCTGGAAAGGCAGCAAGGTGAGGTGAAAAGAGCAGTGATCTGGGAGGCAGAGAACCTAGGTCCTAATCTTGTCTTTGTCCCTTACACTTTCTGTGACGGGAGAAAGTTCATTTATCTTCATTAGGACTTAGTTAAAGTTACCCTTAATTCCTTAGATCAATAGATATTCTCATTGTTGGTCAAGAATTTTTTTTTCTTCCTTCCAGCCCTTAGCTTTGTTTATTTTGTTTTATGTTAACTACAATCAATAAATGTAAGAACTGATTTCATTGATGAGTCATTTATTGATAAATTTTAACAATTTATTTTTCTTGGATTTTTATTATCTAGAGTGTTTGAAATTCAAACATTGTGCCTACCTCTGAGTTCTTATGGCTTTTTGTTTATTTTTAGATCTACCTGAAATGCCTTCCTGTGGTGAAGGTTCAACTTTTTACTTAAATTTATAATAATTATAGAATATTTATAATGACAGAAAACACTATAGAAATTGTACAATAATTTAATTCAAGCTGTAACTTTAGCTCTTTTGTGTTTCAGAATATACCATTCTATTCTCTTATTCAATTTTTTTTCATGATTTTAGAATTATTGTGAGTAATCCTATTTGAATTGTGTTTTTCTTAGATGAAGGTTTTTCTCCTGCTAGTTTGTAAAATTTGTTGTTCATTACTGAAGTCATGAAATTTAACTACTATGTGTCTTAGAACTTTAACTACGGAATTTTCCCTTCTAGAGAACTGTAAATTTTATCATTTAATACTTTGTTGTCTATATTTCAAAGTGATTCACTTTGGCTTGTCCATAATTTTTGTTATTTTTAAAGGTTGCTGCATTTTATTTTTCTTCTGCCAAGTTTTCTTCCAATTCTATATTTTTGCATTCAGACACCATCATTTTCTCTTTCACAGCCTCTACTTCTATATATATTCTGTATCAATTCTGCAAAATTCTGCACCATGTTGTCTTTCAAAATTTTGTGCTGAAACCTCTGATTTCCTATCTAATTTCATTCCTAATATGTTATTTTAATTTTTGAAGCATTATTGAGTTTTTGGCTATTATCTCATGATCTCTGTGAAGTCTGTAGGATTTTCATTTCACTTGAGGATTTTTGTTTTACTTTTCTTTATAGTATTATTAGGGGGTTGGCACAAACCCAGATCACCTATGGTGGCCTACATAGTAGACACTTAGGACTCATTCCTAGAAGATCAAAGAACTGATACATGTGTGAACATCCTGTGTTGACCTACCTCATGGTTGGGAGCAGCCTTTTTCTATTGGCTGTGTAGCCAGAACTATTGGCATCTTTGAAACTACTAAATTAAGCACAATCTCTTTTTTCCCCCATATTTACATGGGGGGGGGTGATGGATTCATTCATTTGCAGAGAGTAACACCATGTCATAACAGGGGATCTGTTCTAAGAACTATTCCCCAACAGATAACTGGTCAAAAGGCATAAATATGCAATTTTCAAAAGAAGAAAGGCAAACTATCAAATGGGGAGGGGAGCATCATTCAAATCAGTAATAGGATAAATACCCACTTAAATAAGTCTGAGGTTGCCCATCCTAGAGGCAAAAATGAGGGGTAGAGGAAAAAATGGCAATTGTTGGAGGGGCTGCAGGAAAGTAAACACACTGGTGCACTATGAGTTGATCCAACCATTTTAGAAAGTAGTTTGGAATTATGCCCCCAAGATCACTAAATTGGGTATGTCGTTTAAGCCAGCAACAACACCTCAACTAGACATATAGCAAACAGATCAGAGAAAGAGGAAAATGACCCAAATCAACAAAAATATTTAAAGTAGCTCTTTTTTTGCAGCAAAGTTTGAAACAGAGTAGGTGCCTATCCATTAGGGAATGGTTAAGCAAATGATGGCATACAAATGTAATGTAATGTTATTGTACTTTAAGAAATGACAAAAGATGGATTCAGAGAAATTTTGGAGGATTGGTATGAATTGATGTAGTGTAGAGTAAGCAGACCTGGGAAAACAATTTATGCAAGGACTAGAACATTGTGAGGGAAAAAAAACAACCACGAAAAATTTAAGAACAATGAGCATGAGATGATGAATCCCAGCTCCACCAAGTCAAATGCTGAAGCATGTTTCCCTTCTCTTTTCTCTTGGCAGAGAGGTAATGCACTAGAGGCACAGAATGAGACATGAGTTTTCAGAAACATCCAATGTGTGGATTTGTTTCAATGTGATTGTGCCGAGGTGTATATTTCAATAGTGTATTTTCTTAAGAGAATAATTCTGGGGAGAATGAAAGGCAATAATAATGATATCCCCTCCAAAAAAATTATTGTCAATAAAATAATCTAAAAGTTTACTGAAAAGACAAGAAGAAAGTTCAGAAAAGTCCACTGACAAGCAGGGCTGGATGGACCTACCATATTGAATTTGTACTTAAACAAGTTATACTTAATAGCTAGCATTTCCATAACACTTTAATGCTTGCAAAACACTTTACATATGCTAAGCAGCGAGGAGACAGGGCGAGAGAACTGGGTCTAGTGTTAGGACAATCTAAAATCATATCCTGCCTCAGATCCTTTCTAACTATGCGACCCTAGGCAACTGAATTCACTACTATCTGCCACAGTTTCTTCAGCTATAAATGGGAATAATAGTACCTACCTCCCAGGGTCGTTACAAGAATAAAATGAGGAAATTATTGTTAAGCTCTTTGAAAATTTGTAAAGCATTCATTCTCTGAATGCTAGCTGTGTTCCTTTTAACTATCATTTCGTTTCATCTTCACAGCAAACTTGTGCTATTATTACCCCAATTTTATAGACAACAAAACTGAGGTAAATAGGGGTTAAGGACTTGCCCCAGGTCACGCAGGTAGGAAGCACCTAAGGCTGGATTCAAGTCAGGTCCTCCTGACTCCAGATCATGTACCATATTCTCTGTACCACCTAGATGCCTAGAATTGAGAGACTCATAATTTCATATATGTGCAAGCTTCATTTTCTATTCTTTTTTGTATAAGGAAATGTTCATATATGTTGATTTTCCAAAAAAATATTATTTTCTGTCCTTTTCTTTCCTTTTCTTCCCTACTCTTCCATCAACTCTGCTATTAATGTTTCATTGGCTTGAACTCATGTGCTTCAACCCTGGCCCAGGAAGATCATCTTTTTGTGGGGAGTAGGAATTTCAAATTCCTTGTGTGAGCTTTATGAATCTTGACCCTATTCTCAAAGCTGTGTAGACAGACGTGCACAGGAATCAAAGAGAGAGTCATGAAGCAAATGGGGACATGAGGAGAGAACAGTGGGCAGTGGGCTTCTTAGTCTAACACCTCCTAGATCGGGGGGCTCTCTTTATTTTATTTATTTTTATTTTTTATATTTATTATTATTATTATTACTATTATTATTATTATTTTATTTTTTATTTTTATTTTATTTATTTTTAAATAAAATATTGGCCTAAAGAAAAGGGACTTGGACAGCTCTGACTCTCAAACAATGAGATTGGAATAATTTTGCTGTCTTTGTAAAGTTTTTTTAAAATCCTTTGTAAATGACATCAGATTAGAAATAGAACCTGTGACTTCACAGATATAAGGAGCTCCTTAGGCTTCCATTGGTATAGAAAACTCTTTGGGATTTCATTGGTTTAGGGAACTCTACGATAATGAAAACTCTCTCTACCAATTCAAGGCAGCATGCTCTAATACAATTGAGAGTCTTTAGGAGAGGTGAAATGACTTGTCCAGGGTCACACTACCACCACTTTATCCCGAGTCTCCCTAGCTCTAGGGCGCATTCTCTCTCCCCAACAGTGTGTTATTTCTCTTAGGTCACCAGAGTGTGAGAAAAAAACAAAATACTCAGTTGTAAATGAGAAGCTCTGAGTTCTAGTCTACTTGGTTCCACTAACACTTTGTGAGAGACCTTGCTCAAGTCATCCTCATTTAAGACTGGAGATTTCCCTTCCCCAGCTATAGAATGTGCCCTAGTCTAAGATTCCTTCCATCTCTGAAGTGCAGTGCTTGGATTACTCTAGTCATTCACAGACCACAGAATGGTTCCATTACCCAGTCCTTGAATTTTTATCTCTTTCTGCCTCCCCACCTTCAGTCCAACTCATTTGTCACTATTTAGCAACCACAATTCTTCTCCCAGAGGGTGAAAAGGGGAAAAAATATGGCTCAGAAATCTCACTCAGACCATTCACCTCTTTCCTTGGGAGGTGGGGAGAGTGAGATTATTATAAAGAATGTAAGCATCCTGAGGGCAGGGTCTGGATTTAAAAAAAAATCCTTGATAGTGCCCAGTACAGAGCATCACACATAATAAATGTCTAATAAGCACTTGTTGGATTGGTTTGAACTGTTGGGGCAAAATGGGTCAGATTGGATTGAATTGCATTAGATTGCCTATACTAGTAGGCACATAGTATACTTGTTGAAATACATTGAACTGGTTCCCAATCTGAGAGTAGCATTAAGACGTATGAACTGATGTCTTCTACATAGGGTAAATATTTTAATGTCTCAAGTGAAACTCAGACACTGTCACTTTTAAGCAAGATGGTAAGGCTCCTTACCAAAGAAGGAGGTAAATTTCTCCAATGTGAACAGTCCTAAATCTAACAGACACCACCGGGAGCATTTTGACCATAACAGTTCTCTGTGCAGTTATCACAGGAGGGTTTCTTCATTCGAACAGGCATTGAGAAATTCAATTTTTAAGCTGTCAGTCAGTATGAGGACAGGATGTTATTAGCAATCAGGACTCCATTACCTGTCAATTTGGAAGCTGGGTAATTTTTCTGATGTTTTTCTGGGAGTTTCCATGTAGGCAGCCTGGACTGATGGGGGTAAAGTCTCCCATCCTTCTTGCTCACCTGTCACTGAGCCAACCGACCCCAATATGATTCACAATTGCCCACTCATTAGTAAAGCTTCTAATTACTCCCAGCCCTGTTTCTGGATAGACTACAAGGCTAAAATCCTCAATAAGGAGTCACTTCTCATAACTGATGGGCAGTCACACAACCCCCGTCTAATCCCCAGCACTTGCATCGGAATACAAACCAAGCTGCAAAGGAGAAAACAGCCAAAGGGCAGAACTAACTCCTTGCAAAGTTTGGATGGACTTCCTTCCCTTCCTCAATATTACAATTCTCCTCATAGTTATGGTATGTCTTCTATGAGTCCAGAACACAACTGGGGGGGGGGGGGCGGGGTAGGGGGCCGGGGCTGAGAGACTGAAGAAAGTGCTTGCTAAACTCTAAACTCCCCCACAGGGCAGGGATTAGGTCTTCTGCCCCTTTGCTTCACTAGACTAATTTCTTTCTTGTCCGACTTCCAGGGTCTTATTCAAGGAAGGACAAATTCAGTCACAAATCAATGTATAATTTTTGCAAGCCTGGGGATTAAGGATCTTCTCCAGGTGCCTTTGCCCAAGGCCAGCAATGCTGTAGAATGGAGTGGAAAGAAGATTTACATTTCAATCAAGAGTCACAGGATGTGGGTTTGAATCTCAGCCCTCTTTTGACCTGTGTCATCTGACACCAGTCACTTCATCTTGCTGGGTCTCATGGTCTTTTTCTGTAACATGAGAAGGCTAGAAGTTGATAAACACAAAGAACTAAATTCCATGGTGTGGACTTTATGCTACAACGTAATGTTACAGAAGCAGCCCAGAACAGTGGGTAGAGATCCAGCCTGGGAGTCAAGTAGACTTGGGTTTGAATCCTGCCTTTGACACGTATGAGCTATGTAACCATGGAAATGTATCTACTCTTTCAATGCCCCCAGACAACTTGCTAAAGTTATGCTACAGATAAGTTACTGCCAAGCATCAGTGGAGAGAATGCTCACACTGGGAGTTCCCTATGCAGATAAAATCTTAGTTCTAGACAAGCCCACCTTTCACACACACACCCCAAACCAGTACAATCAGTCTTCTGTGTTTTTCACCCATAAGAGAGATAAGAATAAAAAAATGGTGTTTCATTTCTAGACTGTCAACTCCTTGACAGCGTGGACAAAATCATATATATTTCTCTGCATGGTTGTTGAGTTGTTTCATTCATGTCTGATTCTTTGTGACCCCTTTGGGGGCTTTCTTGGCAAAGGTACTAGAGTTGTTTGCCATTTCCTTCTCCAGCTCATTTTACAGATGGAGAAACTGAGGCAAAAAGGGTTAAGTGACTTGCCCAGGGTCACACAGCTAGGAAATGTCTGAGGTTGGATTTGACCTCATGAAAATGAGTCTTCTTGACTCCAGGCCCAGCATTCTATTCACTGTGCCACCTAGCTGCCCCTCTCTGCATGGAGTGTACCCTTAATATATCGGGTTTTTTCCTTTCTTTTCCTTTCCTTTAATTTTTAATTTATGGAATAAAATAAGTATTTACATAACATAGTACAATAAAAAGATGATTGCATATGAAACTGCAAATCTACTATGCACAACTTGCTACTACTTTCAATATACAACAAAATTATCATATACATTTCTCCTTTTTTCTCTTCTCCTCACCCTAGAGATGGCTGCCATTGGACACAACCTGATCTATGCCTGTTTACCTCATGAGTAAGTGAATTTCTTCAATGCTAGTTGAGGTCAGCATCCCTCCTCTTCCATCTCTTTGTTTACACCACATGGTACAGGTCCTTACCATCTCTTAACTGGACTGGGGCAGTGACTTTCTAAATACTCTTTATGGTTCAAGTTTCTCTCCCCGCTTCAGTACATCCTCCATTCATCTGTCAAACTTTCTTTCTAAAGCGCAGGTCTGACCATGCCTCTACCCTACTCTTTCCATCCTGCACCCATGACCTACTCCCCCCCCCCCACTCAGTCACCTCCAGTGGCTCCCTGTTGCCTCCAAGATCAAATATTAAATCCTTATTTTGGAATTTAAAGCCCATCACATTTTGTCTCCCACTACCAACCTATGTGGGGAGCTAGGTGGTATAGTGGAGAGAGCACTGATCCTGGAGGCAGGAAGACTCATCTTCTTGAGTTCAAGTCTGGCCTCAGACACTTACTGGCTGTGTGACTCTGAGCAAGTCCCTTCACCCTGTTTGCCTCAGTCTCCTCATCTGTAAAATGAGCTGGAGAAGGAAATAGCAAACCCCTCCAATGTCTCCGCCAAGAAAACCCCAAATGGCATCATGGAGAATTGGACATGACTGTGCCGCCTGAACAACCGTTACAACTATCTAGTCTCACGTAACATCTCCTCTTGCTTTCAGTCAAACCCGCCACTTAGCTATTTCCTTCGTGCACAGGTTTCCAGGCCTTCCCTCGCTCTTCACCTCTACCTCTCAGAATCGCAAGCTTTCTTCAAAGCCTAGCTGAGGTGTCACCTCCTACATATGCTCCCAGCTGTTTCAAATTACTCTTTTCCATTTGAAATTGCTTTGAATCACTTTTTCTGTACTTTGTATCTCTACATGTATAGACACATTGTAGCCTCTAAAATGAAGGCTCTCTGAGGGCAGGGATGGATTCAATTTTTGTCTTTGTAACAACAGGGTCCGGAACTTAGAAGGTCTGTAATAAATAGTTTTAAATTTGATTGAATTTGCTTTTCAAAAGTCAGACTCCCCACTAAAGTGAGAATTCAGACTCTACCCCCCAACATACATCTCCAAGTTTTAACTGTATCAGAATTGGAATTTTTACATTTTCCAGTTAGGAGTTATTCCCTCCTCCCACCCCTTTTCCCATCCCTAGAGTGCCATGGATAGCTTTTACTTAGCGATTTATTTATTTTTCCCTTTAAACAACCCTGACTGAAGAAGTACCTCAGCTGCCCAGTGGATGAGAGAAACTGAAATGTAATCTTGCTTTTGGGCCACCCTGAGTTAATGACCAATTTCCTTTTAAGTCAGGGTCTGAAGAGCTCAAGATTTCCATCCTGCACCCATGACCTGACACTCATTTTCACACAGGTATAGGCCATGCTTCACTGGCTGGGCATTATTTCCACCTCATCAGAAGCTGTCTGCCATGTCAGAGGTAAGGACCATACTCTCAGATGGCGCTGGTTTCTTCTTTGCAGTGTTAGGAAGAGTGTCAAGTCTCATCTTGAACCTGAGCTGAAGTGAAAAGCAAATCTAGAGGAATTTTGGGAGGGTTGATGACTCTGGGAGCAGGCTTAACTTCCTCCCTGGCTTGGTGCAGAAAACCACAGCAATAGAGCAGCCTGGTTCTTAGGAATCTCCTGTTCCAAACCCCTCACCTTTCAGGTTAGGAAACTGGAGCCCAGGATAAGAAAGTAATTTGCCTTAGATGCACATAGTCAGTGAGTAACAGAGTTGGTTGGCCCTATGTAGAATGGAGGGCAAGGGAAGTAAGGCCAGACAGTGGTTGGCCATAAAGTCAACAAACAGCTGCTGTGCATTCAAAGTGCTTCAGGAGCTGTAATTGTGGACTAGGTTCAAATTCCATTCCATACCATTCACTCCAAAATGCATCTGTTAAATACCTCCTTGGGATAGGCAGTGATCTAGGTACTAGAGTGTTTACAAACAGAAAAAAAGAGGCAGTCTCTGCCCTCCACTTGAGGGAGGGGGTTAATATATACACAGATGTTGTTGCTTGTCCTTAATTCAGAAAGATCACCAATGACTGCAGGATGGGGATGTCTTGTCTTGCCGTTGGCTTAGATTTTGGTGAGGCAGAGTCAAAGTCATTAGCCTCACCAGAGTCATCAAAGTCCAGTGGCCATTAATGACTGGAGTAAAGAGAACCTGTTGGGACATAATGAGAATCTGAGCTAAGATGGCACCAATCTGAATGGAGAGAAGAGGACAGACACAGGAGTTGTTGCATAGCTGGGACTGTAGATGGAGGGGATGGAGGGAAGGTGTAGGGAGGGGATGTAGGGGGTGGAGGATGCAGGGATGTAGGGAGACAAAGACACATAAGACCCAGCATCCACTTTCAAGAATTTCCTGACCCAAGAGGGAGATGGGGCATGTGACAGAAGGAGGAAGAGCATGAGAAGTATGGCAGCAACTTTGTGAGAAAGCAAGCAGCTCTGCCAGTGTGAGCTAGTATTAATAATGATATCTGGCATTTGTCTAATGCTTTAAGATTGGCAAAACACTTCACAAAATGAACTCATTTGAGTATTACAGTAATCCTGGGAAGGAGGTGCTATTATTAACCCCCATTTTATGTATGAAGAAATCAAAGCTAAGGAAAGTGGTAAAGTGACTTACCCAGGGTCATACAACCAGTAACTCTCAGAAGCAGCATTTTAACTCAGATTTTCCTGATCTTCATGGACCCCCCAGCAGCATATTATCATTGCTTTTGCTTTTATGAGTGCTATTATCTCCAAAATGATCTGGAAGTTCAGAGGATGGAGAACAGAAGTACTGGGGATATCTGGGTAAGGAGGAAACTTTAAAGCTGGCCTTAAAGGCTCAGAGCAGGTTCATTTTCCCCCTCCCTCCCTGTCTAGACACAGCTCATCTCTCTTTGGCGGTGTTACTCCAAGGGATGGGGGCTCTATCTCAAAGAGTATGGGGGTGAAGAAATCTGCCTCCCAATCTCCTCATAGAGCTGGAAAGAGACTTTAACCAGCAGGCTGTCTAATCTGTTTGCAAATAACAGATCAGCCCAATGAACCCTGTTATTGCTGTTTTTCAATTCATTTTTCATTTGAACTAATCAGAGGATGTTTCTGCCCCTCCTCCCCACCGCCTGGCCTTCCCCCACAACTTCTCTTCGTCTCTCTCTCTTCTGATTTCCTGCTGGGCTGGGCGATTTGAAATCGGGCATAAAACACCTAAAAAGAGCTATAATTTTATGGTTTGTCTGTGGGGAACGTGTGTGGTAAATACCAGCCCCGGAAGCCTGGCTCTTCAGGATGGAATGATTTTACATATCAGTATTCAGGGCCAGTGCCTGGAGCCTCCTTCCCCATGGCAAAAGAGCCAGGCCTGCCAAGGGCCCAGAATGGAGCTCACCTGGGGCAGCTAACTCAGGAGGACGTGAGGGCAAACGTGGAGGCTTGGGGGAGTTTGGAAGCTCAGCTGGGTCTAGACACCGGCTCTGCTCCTGTGACTTTAGGGAAACCTACTTCAACGGCAGTGCTGCAGAGGCTGGAGGGCCGGCTTCAGCCAGGAACCTCACCCGCCTCTGCCACACATTGGCTGTGTGACCTCAGCCAAGTAGCTGCCTCTCAGGGTCTCAGGACACTCTCGAAGGTACCAGCCAATGTTTATCTGGGTTGCAAAGTTCATTATGGGCCGTCTCGTTGTGGGGCAGGTGCTACTGTCACTCTTGGTTTACAGAGAAGGAAATAGAGACTGAGAAGTTAAATGGCTCACCCAGGCTTACATGGCGAATGAGTGGATTTGAACTCAAGTTTCCCTGATGCCAAGGTCAATAGTCTACCCACTGCCTCAACATTCCAAGTTAAGAATAAGAGCTGATATGGATATAGATGGTGCTTCCTATGCCAGGAGCTGGACCAAGTACCTTAAAAACATCATCTCGTATGATCTTCATAGCCACCCTGGGAGGTAGGTGCTGTTATGATCCCCATTATACAGATGGGGAAACTGAGGCAAAGTGACTTCCTCAGGGTCACACAGCTGATAACTATCTGAGGCTGGATTTGAACTCAGGTTTCTCTGACTCCAGGCTCAGGGCTCCTTGCACTGCACCATCCAACCGCTGCCAACTTGTGCTGGTAGAAAGGAGTGTTCTGTGCCAGTGAAGCCATAGACGCAGCCTGTCTCTCTCCTGATCCATCCCTAAAACAGGCGAGGTAGTGAGCCCTGGATGGGAGTCAGGAGACACCAGCTTTCTTTTCTTGTGCTTCATTCATAGGATTTATGCAGCGTTGGTACTGGCTCCTTCACTTGGCCTGGGCACTAGCTTCCCCTGTCCCCTGGGGCCGTGCTCCTGCCCACCCCACCCAGCCCATGCTGCCCTGGCCTGTGGAAGCCCAGCTTGGCTTCCTGAAATAGTCCGTAATTCTCCAGCATTTCAATCCACATTCCCCCTCTTTAATGGAAACCTTGCTTTGCCCTGAGGATACCCTATCTCCTGCCACACTGGCAGCTGGTGATCACTCCTCCTACTTAACCAGGTTTATAGTTACAAGGGGGTTGGGGGCAGCTAGGTGGTGCAGTGGATAGAGCACAGAGCCTGGGGTCAAAAAGCCCTGAGTTCAAATCCAGCCTGAGTTGTATGAACCTGGACAAGTCACTTAACTCCCATTGCCGAGAGAGACAAAGACAGAGACAGAGAGAAAGAGAGAGAGAGAGAGAGAGAGAGAGAGAGGAGGGGGGGGGAGAGAAAGAGAGTGTGAGAAGGAAAGAGTAAGGGGGCAGGAGAGAGAGTGAAAGAAGAGAGAGGAAGGAAGGAGAGCAAGCATGTTCCTTGCTTCCCACACACACCAATGACTTCCTGTCCTTCCAAGAGCAAACCCCGACTCCTCTGATCAGCATAAAAGCCCCTCACAACCATTTCTGACCTGCCTTTCTGGACATATTCCTCATCACCCTCCTCTATATTCTCAGAATTTTAGTCAAATTACCTTTTGGCCACCCTCACATATAACGCTCTTCATCTCTCACCTCTGTGCCTTTGCACTGACTGTTCCCCATTCCTGGAGGTCATGCAAGCCCTTCTCCTTTCCTCTCTTCCAGTTCCTCCTTTCCTTCAAAGTTCTGCTCAAGTTCACTCTCCTTCCTTCGACCTTTCTCTCTCCCCCACCCAGGGGCTCATGTCTCCTTTCCCAATCTACCTTGTATTTACACAGTACATGTTTTACATATACTTAGACCTGTACATTTACACTTCTCAATAGAATGGGAGCTCTGTGCAGACAAGGCATATTTCATTTTTTGTTTATATATTCTCAGAATTTGGCATGTGGACCATTGTTGTTCAATTGTTTCAATTCTGTCTGACTCTCTGTGATCCCATCTGGGATTTGCTCAGCAAGGACACTGGAGTAGTTTGCTATTTCCTTCTCCAATTCATTTTACATATGAGGAAACTGTAGCAAACAGGTTAAGTGACTTGCCCAGGGTCCCATGGATTATAAATGTTTGAGTCTAGATTTGAACTCAGGTCTTCCCGATTCCATCCCCAATGTTTTATCCACTGTGCCACCTGACTTCCCTAGGTCAAGCCTATAGCAGGCACTTAATAAATGCTTGATGTTTTAATCATGGCTTCCATATTGTTTATCCACCACCAACATGGGACCACTCTCTAAGATAGGTACAGATAAGTTACAAGTCTACATCAGTGCTTATGGAAGTGATTTTCCCCTTTAGGGTCTCCCCACATGGATCCAGATCAAAAACTGAATCGCAACTCACTCAATACTGCTTGCCCACCACCACCAAACAAGAAGGGAGAATGTAGTTATGAGCTAATGAGGAGGATTTGCTTCTCCCACCCCATCCTTTCCATGCCACCATAGCTCTTCTGAAACAATCTTCCTGGATTGATCAGTCCTGCAGAAACCTGGTTAAGGCTGAAATATTGATTCAAATGAGAAGAACGAGAAAGTATTTGAATTGAGTCAACAAGCTTTTGGCTGATCCTTGAGGAGAAGTCACCCTCCCTCCCTACCTCCCAGGTGGTGTGTACTTTTCTCTGATGATTTCACGAATAATGACTACTCTTCACTCACTTGGAAAGAACAGTAGAGGCTTAGAAAGAAATAGTGACCGTAAGGCACTGCCTCTGAAATGAGATTCAATTTCTTAACACTCCATGCCCCCAAACACAGGCAGGACTGATTAGCCTTGAAGGAGGCCAGAAAGTCCCCATAAGGTGGGCAGCTCAGGCCAATCCCCATAGGCTAGAAGCACAGGTCTATATCCCAGGGTGGTAAGCCATTATTACTGCTTCTTTTGTTACCTTCCCCAACTGTACCCTGGGCCATCTCCAGTTGTCCTGATCTATATCTGGCCACTGGTCCCATATGGCTCCAGAGGAGAAAGTGAAGTTGGTGGCTGCACAGGCATGTCTCACTTAAATCCAACTCACTTGCATGTCATGCCATCACCTCCTTGATGTCACGGTCCTCTTTCTAGAACAAAGAAGGAACAACAACCACCATCCCTAAAGGACCACCAGCTCACTGACTACTCCCCAGAGGTATTGGGACCTTGGGTTTCTTTGGGGTAAGGAACTCTTCATGAAGAAATTCTAGCTACCAATGTCCAGCTAGTTCAATGTCCAGCCCTGATTAAATGACTTGACCAGGTTCATAAGGTGTCAGGTATCAATCTAAAAGCTAGGTCTTCCATCCCTTGAGTCCAGTTGTTTGTTCTTTGTCCTGCTCTGCTATGTATGTAGGAAAAGGCTACATATGCTCATTTAGGTTGTCTCCAGTTCGTGGAGAGGCTCTGACAGATCTCTCCAGAATCTTTCTTGTCTACTTCTCTCTGTTCCTCCTTAGAGGCCAGTAGGAGAAGCTGCCATGTGGCTGCTCACTCTGTTCTCCTCTCTTCTCCTCTGAGAAAGGGTTACTAGGGTAGAACTATAGGTGTATTACCCTAAATATCACTGCTCTAGGGGTGTGAGGGGTTTATTAGGTTCCAGCTGATTTCTTTAAAGCAGTGCTTCTCAACCTGTGGGTAGCGACCCCTTTGGGGGTCAAACAGCCCTTTCACAGTGGTCACCTAAGACCATCGGAAAACTCATATTTCTGATGGTCTTAGGAACCAAGACACCGCTCCTCTATCCATCTCCAAGTGGGTCTGCCCACATGCAGATACGCCCACATATGAATATTAAAGAGTTGAGGCATTAAGAAGGTTGAGAACCACTGCGTTAAAGGGATAGGGATAACCCCAAACTTGCAGGTTCAGTTCTTTCCCAGCAAATGGTAGCTACCTAAAAGACCATCACCACTGGTGAGCAATGAGTAAATGCATTTATCCAAGCAGATAGCAAACAGAAATTGAAGGAGTTAAAGAGATTAGAACATTCCAGATAATACACAGACTAAATGAGGACTTCCAAAGAATCCTCAGTCTCACCAATAAAGAAATTCCACGAGGAATGCAGAGAAGCAAGCTGGAAAACAATGAGCCACTCCCATACATCTATTTCTAAAGTCTTCTCTCTCTCCCTCTCTCCCTCCCCTCACTCCCTCCCCTCTCTCCCTCCTTTTCTCCCTCCCTCTCTCTCTGTCTCTGTCTCTGTCTGTCTCTCTCTCTTTTTCTCTGTGTGTGTGTGTTTCTCTCACTAAAGACAGTCTAAAACCATGTGCTTTTCTAGAAGCAGGAAACAAATATCTTCTCTGTAAATCTTATATTAACTCTACCCCTCATAGAAGAAAGCAGCATTGAATGAAATCCTCACCTCCTGTTAGGAGAGTTGTAACTTAAGCCGCAACTTGAAAAACACTTTAGATTTGAAACATGGCTCACACATATGAATGTTAGAACATATAGTACATAATGTATGCACATGTATCTGTGTACAAGTATGCACATGTATGTATGTGTTTAGTCATTTCTCAGTTGTATCCAACTCTTTGTGACCCCATTTGGGGGTTTCTTGGCAGAGACACTAAAGTGGTCAGCCATTTTCTTCTCCAACTCATTTTACAGATGAGGAAACTGAGGCAAATACAGTTAAGTGACTTGCCCAGGATCACATAGCTGTTAAGTGTCTCAGGTTAGGTATGAAATCAAGGAGATGGGTCTTCCTGACTCTGCATCCAGACCTCTATCCATGTCTATATAATATACAACCTGTACATATATGTGTGTATGTTTTTTGTCTCCCCCTAAAGAATGTAAACTCCCTGAGGTGAGGAACTCTTTGACTTTTCTCTTTACATCTGTCTACCTTTCACATAACAAGTACTTATTAACGATCAAAGCTGTCCCAAAGTGGGTGGTAAGAGAGCCAGTAGGTTCTTCCTTCTTGGAGTCTTCAGACAGGCTGGTCAACTATTTGTCAGGTCTGTTAAATTAAGGATTCCTTTCATACAAAGGCTGCCTTACTGAGGCCAATTCCATATAGCAAAGTCGCCACAAGGTTACTGCTTATATAGAGTAAGGTGGGGTGACCTGTGTGATGGAATGGGAAGAAAGCTAGGCTGAGACCTAGAAAAATCTCTGAAAAGGTCTCATACATACATGCTGGCTGGGTCACCCTGCATAACTCCACCAATGCCTCAGTTCCTCAGACACCCCTCATGCTGTGACTTATAAAGCAGGTGCAGATTGACTTTGGTGGAGAGAATTTCCTCACCCGGGGAGTTTTCTTCACCAAAGAAATGAAAGCCCTGGCCCTCAAATACATTCTCAAAGGAAAACAAGCCTTGTAGGAGAGAACTATCAGATATAGACCCAACTTACATGTGGGCAAACTGAGGTCAATGGTTTCAAATTCTACCTTAAAATCAGTACTTTTGGGGCTGCTAGGTGGTGCAGTGAGTAGAGCACCGGCCCTGGAGTCAGGAGGATCTGAGTTCAAATCCGACCTCAGACACTTGACACACTTACTAGCCGTTTGACTTTGGACAAGTCATTTAACCCCAACTGCCCTCCAAAAACCAAAACAAAAAAAAAAAAACTCAGTACTATTCCTTGTTTTTCTCTCTGCCTAATAAGCTCTTGACCATTACAAACCCTATTTTCTCTTGTAAAATCCTTTAAGATGGAGAGGTCCTCTGGGGACAAAGGAGATGGAAGCTCTGAGGCCTGGTCCTGGCTTGGTTACTAATCTACTATGGTACCTTGGGCAGGTTGCTTTCCCTCTCTGTTTCTGGATTTCCTCATGTTGTCCTATATGACCTTGAAGGCCCCTTCTGGATTCTGAGTTTCATGGATTCCATAACTCAAAGGAATCCACTGAGAAGCTATTCAGACCTTGCTGATGACAAATCCAGAGAGGCCATAAACCCAATGAATCAGCATCTTAATAGGCTAACACACTGTGGCTGGGTCCTGGGATGGAATCTGAGCTTTAATGGAGGATATAACAGCTTTGGATCATTCAGCCTCTGTCTCATCAGTTGGCTCCACCAGGGACTCATTCTCTAGAACATTTTTGCTAGCAGCTGCCATAGGAAACGTGAACCTGCTGCTCATCCCTGAAGAAAAGGCTGGCCAGACCCCAGGAAGTGTAAGGGCCCCTCTGTGAGCTCCTCTGACTGGTCAGCTTGACCAGAAGCCAGAAAAGGTCCAGGTCTCTTGACCAGGGGAGAGTTGGGCTGTGGAGAGATAGCCAAAGGGGGAGAAATATGGCCTGGGCGAGCTCCAAAGGCATGAGCAACACAAACATCGAGGTATGGGATTTCCTGAAATGCCCATTTGCAGATCTGCAGAGAACTAAGCTGTTTTGGCCTTTGGGGTGTGTTGATTTGAGCTGCTTTTTAATAGCCTTAATTCTGAGGCTTCATAGCCTCCAGCTGAGAGAATAGGGCACCACCACCTGCCAACCGAGTCCTCTAGAAAGAAAGCCTTTTCTGTTCTCCAGCTCAGTTTTTCAAGGAGACACAGGCCAGAGCAGCTAAATATTGAGGACTTCAATGTTTGCTGGTCCACCCAGCTGAGATGGTACAAGGCTGTGGCACATTTGGGTAACTGGTCAGAGGATCAGAGATTGGAGAGGTGGAGGGGACCTCAGAGGTTATCTAATTCAATCCATTCATTTTACAGATGAGGAAACTGAGGTTTAGAGACTTGTATGACCTTATGGATCTCACACAGCTAGGATGTGACCTTGGTCCATGAACTCTAAACCCGGGGCCCTTCCCAGGGTTGGACACTGCCTCCTGGGTCATCTGGTGTCTGTCATCTGAGTCAGCTTAGGCACAGGCTCAAGAGGCATCTTTAGAAGGTGGACTCAGACTCTGGAAAACAATCAAGAATTCAGCTTTCAGCTTTAAGGCCCTTCAAGGAAGAGAATGGTACAGAGAGAGAGGCCATGGGTCAGGAACATTTGCCCCTATCAAAAAGCCACAGGGGAAGTTGGGACCTGGTATCTCTGAGCTTAAAGTTCCCTTCTTGGTGGATACTTCAATATCATAGTTGTTCAATGTCTCCATCAGTGACCCAGAGCCAAATATCCCCTGGAATTACAGTGACACTCTCCCTCCCTCTGCCCAGACCAACAGCCCTTCCATGAACTAAACCCTGCAGTCATTATCCAGGAGAGTGCTGGAGTCCCCATCTCCTCACCAGCCCCAACAGCTGAAGGTCTTCAACATGTCAAATGAGGATGGGGGTAGGGAATAAGCATCTATAGAGCTCAGCCTGGGTACTGGGTGTGGGTTACCAAGGGGAATGTTGTTCAGGACGTTTCGTCCCACACCCTGAGGATTACTGGATCTCTCCATCTGAAACCTCAAACATGGCTCATCTCCTGCCATTAGAATATAAGCTTCTTGGCATTGAGGTTTCTCTTGTTTTTCTGTTTTTATCTCTAGCACATAGTACAGTGATTGGACAGTAAGGACCTAGTGAACGGTGGTTTTTTGGCTCATTTATCCATCTCTACATCCATTCAGTCATCAGTGAGGGCTTATACTCATCCTTTCCCAGTCAACCCCTGAGTATCAACCCCTGCCACCTCATATCAGAGTCTTGGGGGACCTTAGATCATGGCTGGTACCTATATATTCCCTAGGACAATGGAACATGATCTTGGGTGAGAATCTCTGAAGACCTGCCTGTCCCACAGTGAAGCGGTCTATCCTCCACACATTCCAAAAACAGTTCTGGAGTAGAGATAGAAATGGAACAGGCAGTCAACAAGTATCTACCAAATGCTTTTTATGTGCCATGATCTGGGCTAAGGACTGAGGATCCAAAGAGAGGCAAAAACACAGTCCCTGCCCTCAAAGGGGCTCTCGTTCTAATGGGGAGACAGCATGCAAATTACTCTGTGTGTACAAGAGTGTGTGTGTGTGTGTGTGCGTGTGCGCATGTGCGTGTGCATGGTTGCGTGCGGAGTGCATGTAGAGAGAGGGGAGGGAGAGAGAGCTAGAGAGACAGACAAAGAGAAGATGGAAGGTAATCTCAGAGGGGAAGGCACCAGCCAGAGTAAGATATCAGGAAAGATCTCCACCAGAAGACAGGGCTCAAGTATGAAGGAAGCCAGGGAGCTGGTGGGTGGAGGTGAGGAGGGAGGGTCTTAATAAAGGCTGCCTCTATCCCTCTAGGCCCCCCAGACTCCTTTGAGGCCACTTCCGACACCTCCTTTTCCACGAAGCCCATTCCAAACTACACTCCCAAGTTGCTGGCACTCTTTCTGACATCATGTTTCCCTGGACCATACTTCAGACCATTTATTCAGAACTGGAGAGGCTCAGAAGCCTCTAGGCTAACCCTTTCATTTTGCTGCTGAGGGTGATGGGGAGGGTGGGTGAAGTGACTTGCCCAAGGTCACCTCAGAGGCAGGATTTGAAAATAAGTCCTAACCCTCCTGCTGCACCAGTGCCATGCCTCATTACACTCCCTTCTCCCTTCCCCCCACCCCCCAGAACAGAAGCTTGATTTTTGCTTTTGTATTCCCATGGCCAAGGCAATGACTGGAATATAAGAAGTTCTTATTAATCATTTGCTGAATTGCATCCCCTAAAAGAAACCTGCCATTGGCAGTGTCAAGGCAGACTACCACAAGGACTCAGGATTAAGCTTCATTTACTTCTCAGAGCTTGGTTTTCTGCTGAAGTCTAAAAGCATCCTCCTTTCCCCTCCCAAGCCTCCTCCCCCCAGGGTGCAAACCTAATTGTGCTGCAGACAGTGTGTTCCTTCAAGCCTCAATTTTCTAAATAGAACAGGTTCACTAAATCATATCGGTAATAGAAGTCTCAGATAAGAGCCTTGGGAAGAATGGCAAAAGCAGGGAGCCTAGAATATGAGCTCGTCTGGGGAGCCAGGAGGAGTGCTGATGCAGGCAATCAAGCTTTGATTGGTGCCACTTACCTGTGCCCTTCTTGTCATGGCCCCTGGTGGCAGATATTTCCCTTGTCTCTAGTCCTAAAGGAGAAAACAGAATCAAGGGCCTAGAGATGGCCAGAGCTGGAATGGACCTGGGCAGGAGGGGGGGGGGAAGCATCTGAGCCACCCCTTGGAGGGAATCCCCACCGAGACTCACCTGACAAGGGCGGTCACGGGTTTTAATGGGAACCAACTCAGCCAAAGGTTCCTGGATAGGGTCAGGTGATCTTGGACTCCTAGCTGGTTAAGCCTTGCTGAGGACCCAAGGAGAAAAATAGTCACCAACTGCCCCTCATTGGAGTTCAAGTGAAGTCTGTGGTAGTACTACCTTGTGCCCTTGGGCAAATCCCTGTGCCTCCTGAGCCTCAGAAGGGCTGAGTCAGATGGTCTCTGACTCAGTTTCTATGACCCAGTTTCCTAGCCCATAATAATAATTCACATTTCTATGGCATATTAGAGACTGCAAAGTTCCTCCTCACACTCACCAGAGAGTTAAGGAGGACACATTGAATTAATTCCATTTCACAGATGAGAAAATTGAGGTCCATCAGAGATTTAAGAATGTTCCCAAGATCCCACAGTTAGGAGACTTTCCAGAAGGTCAAAGCATATCTGTTAGGCATGTAGTCATCCAACTTTGGTTTGAAAATCTCCAATGATGGGAAACTCATTATCTTACAAGGCAGCCTGCTACATTTCTGGCCAGCTCTAATTTTCTTAGTGGGATAGGGTCAAGAATTCTCCCTATATTCAGCTGATGTTCACCTTATTCTGGAAAGTTGCCTTAAGACCTCCCAGAGTTGTCCAGAACCTCAGCAGGTAAGTGGTGCTTTGAAAATCTTACAACACTATGCCCATCATGGTTAGTCATCCTGAGGCTAGAGCCTAGGCCTGCGGGCCCCAGGGCTACTGTGCTTTCCAGCAGGCCCTACTGCTTCTGCTACAAAAAGAATCCAATAGAAAAATGATCCCAGAAGTTCATGGCTCCACAGTGATAAGTTGTAATAAATCCAAATCATATTTACCCTTTTCAATCTCAGCTCATTATTCAATTCCCCAAATGGCCTTTGTGCCTCAAGGGGCTGCTAGGGCTTAAGCCATTATACAGATGTTGCCTTCTGAACATCTGTATCTAATGCCAAACATCTCTGAGAAATTTGCTTCCTTCCCCTGGGGACAGCTCTGAGGGAACTCATCTTCAGCAGCTGTGACATTCAATAAAAAAGGCTTCATTTTTTCCAGTTAAGTGCTGTAGAAGGTACTTAATATTTAGTCTGAGACACTGACGTTTTATCCTCTGCCTACCCAACATCAAAATAGAAATCAGTACAATAGAGCTTTTCTGGGCCTCTTGTTTATCTAATACTGTGACTGACTCGTTGGTTTGGATTTATTGATCAATCTCAATCAATGAGTACAAATTAAGTGTCTACTATATACTACAGGCACTGTTCTGGGGATGTCCATGTCTTTGTTAGGTTTACATTCTAATTAGAAAGACAGCATGAGTATTTAAAGATGTATCAAGCCCCTGGGTCCAGCAGGGCTCTCTCCTAACTGGTCCCAGATCTCTGAATACTGGAGTCAGCCTGGGGAAAGCCTGAATTGGAAAAAAAAAAAGAGTGGACAGGCTCACATCATTGTCTTTCGCTCTTTTTGCCTCCATTAAGGATCTCCACAGGAAATAATTTAAATCTTAGGTCTGATACAAGTCCAAGGTTGGTCAAAAGGGTTACAAAAGGTCCCATGTATAAAGGTACCAGTTACAGGTGGTTGTTGTTGTTGGCCACTAGGTGGCACTGCAGTGGATAGAGCAACAGACCTGAAGTCAGGAAGACTCATCTTCCATAGTTTAAATCTGGCCTCAGACACTTACTAGCTGTGTGACCAGTCACTTAATTCTATGTGCTTCAGCTTCCTCTTCTGTAAAATGAGCTGAGAAGGAAATGGCAAGCTACTCCAGCATCTCTTCCAGGAAACACCAAAGGGGGTCATGAAGAGTCCGACACAATGATAAATGACTGGACAACAATGGTGATCCCTCAGAAGGGTCTACGAAGGTCCCTTCTAAGAAGGTACCAGGCATAGGACAGCTATTTATTTCTCTCACCTTTAAGAAATGCTGAATACAGAAGACTCAGGAACATACACTGGAAAAGACTTAGAATGTAACTCTCCTAATATGCTCCCAGGATATTGCTACTTAAAACTTTTAGGGGGGCGGCTAGGTGGCGCAGTGAATAGAGCACCGGCCCTGAGTCAGGAATACCTGAGTTCAAATCCGGCCTCAAACACTTAACACAAAAACTAGCCGTGTGACCTTGGGCAAGTCACTTAACCCCAACTGCCCTCTAAAAAGCAAAAACAAAAAAACAAAAAAAACCTTTTAGACATGAATGGTACTACTGAGTAGACATTTCACCTTCATCCAAGCTTTGCACTGTCCACAATCACTGCCTCAAGGACAATAACTTTGGGCAGGTCAAAGTATTGCTTATCCACCCTCCTGTCAGTGGCCATATTCTTCTCCAAGAAGCACTGGTTTGACTGTCAGGAGGAATCCTGCTATCAGGCATTAAGTCAGCTTGAGTCTATGTATCATCAGGACTCAGAACATTCATCTGAGAACTGGTGTGCAGCCACCTGTGTTCAGGGGAGTTAACAAAAAAACCAAAGGCAGCAGAGTGAATAGAGCACTGGACTTGGAGTTGGGGAAACTCAAGGTCAAATCCCACCTAGTTGTGTGTTCCTGGATGAGTCACTTAACCTTTCAGTGCCTCAGTTTCCTCATCTATAAATGAGGAAATTGGACCTGAAGGCTTCTAATGTCTCTTCCACCTATAATTTGTGATCTTATGAGGCATCTAGGGCTTTGAGAGCCAATCTCTTCAGGCTTAGAGAGGCCAGCACCTGTGAGAGCAATTGCCACAGCTACCAGAGGAAGAGAAAGAAGTTTTTCTCTATTACATGCCAGGAGAAGTATGAAAGATCTCTAAGAGTTCCCAAGCCATCATTTTAGGAGATAGTAATTAAGAGAATAACAATTGGAGTTGTCTCCACAGATTCTTCCTTACTCATCAATATATGTGGTAGGTGCATTGAACACCTGGCGCTCTTGGGTGAAGAGGGGAATGTGCACAATTCACACCTTTAAGTTTAGTTGGTGTTAATATTTTCTCTATCATTTTATTAAGTCAAGTGCCAACAAAATAATTAAGAAAGCCCTGATTTGTAGCGTTCATGATTTCTGATGTATCAATGCTCACACTGAAAGTTTAACAATCTTTACAGGCTGGCTCCAGTGAACCCCTACAAATTTATCACCAGAGATGGTGAGTGGGGCACTGCTCAGTTCCACATATGTTCCGTGGGCTATATTCTGTCCCAAACCAGTGAGTGGGCTCCCCTGATAACCTAATTACTTTGGTAAATGCCAAGCAGATGGATGGTAACCCTGGAAGCAAAGATACTAACATCTAGGGGAATCAGGGAAGCTTCATGTCAAAGGGAAACCTCATTTGGGGGGAGTCTTGAAGAAAACCAATGATCCCAGAGGTGAAGATGAAGAGGGAGCTTATTCCAGGCATGAGGAACAATCTGTTCTAAGCCACAGAGTTGGGAAATGGAGTTTACTATCTGAAGAACAGCAGAAAGGTAGACCTCTGATCTGTTTGAAGGAAGAGTTAGTGAAGGAAACTGAGGGGAAGGGGTCAGGCAGCCAGCAGGAAAATAATCAAGAGAAAACAGCTTCACAACATCCCAGATGGAAGAATACCCAGGACAAACAATGGTAGGAACTTCAGAGAGGTCCAGAACAATAAAGATCAAGAAAAGGACAATGGGTTTATCAAGCTGAGACAGTGTGGTGTCACGGAAAGAGGGCAGGTTATATAATCAGAGGACCAAGCTTTAAAACCCAACCCTGTGAGTTACTCCCTATGAAACCTAGGAGTAAATCCTGAATCTCTTTGGGCCTCATTTTGTCTACTTGTAAAATGTGTGATTAAGCTTGATGACTTCTGAGGTTCCTTTCAGCTCTGTGGCTCTTGGGTTAACCTTGCAGAGGTCTGTTTCAATTGAGTGATAAGGGTGGAAATCAGATTGCAAAGAACAGAAGAGGGAGTAATAGGATAGATAGGGAGGGCAGTGAGCATAAACAGATTTTTCTGGGAGTAATGAGTCTGGCTGAGAAAGGGAGGGGAGATATATGATGATAGCATAACAGAGGGCAAAGATCCACAAAAATCCCTTTTCTAACTGTTGTTTTGTTTTCAGGATGAAGAAACTCCAGCTTGGTCAGAGACAGCAGGGAAGGAACCAGTCAACAGGCAGACTGAAGTGAAACGTCTGAATGTGCCACTGAGGTGCCCAGGGATGAACACCCTGCCAGTCACCATTGTTTTTTTTATTAATGAGTAGAATAACAAGAAGAGGGTACAAAGAAGAGGGATTCCAGCAACTCTCCTATGCTCTTCGTCAATATCTCATTGGGGGGTTCATGGCAAGCATAATGTGAAACCTAATCCTCTCAGCACCATTAACCAAACTCATTAATTATTAGAATGCTTTTCAGTGATGGAGCTCCTGATAATTGATTACGTGGCAGCAGCAGCGCGGTGGGCACCAAACAGAATGAAAAGCTTTTCCTAGATTCTGTCTAATGGGCTCGCGATCTACACTTGCCAGGCAGATCCCTCCACGGAAAGTCTCAGGAGAAAGGAAGGTGCAGTCGATGGCATCAGTCTGCTCCATCTGATTGCCTTGAGGTAGGGAGAATAGGCTTTATTCCTTTCTTCAAGGACGCACTCTGACAGAGCAGAGATGCTTACTTCTGTCTCTCTTTTATATTCATCAGTTCAACCACATTTACATCTAGAAAAATTCACTTCCCATCTTGGTCCAGGTAGCATCTTCTCTTGTTCCTCTCACTGCCAAATTCTGAGGGAAGGAATGGCAAGGGAAGGGAAGGGGAAGAGGAAGGAGAAGGGGCCTTTCTAAGAATTGCCTCCACACCGACTGAAAGTCACAGCATTTGCAGATCATGAAAGAAATGGAACTCTACAGAGCTCAGGACATTACTCTATGGCTTCCACCTCCCATTTTAGCTTTGAAATCTTGGACACAAAATTTCCCAGAGGCAGAGAGAGCTCCTTACTCTAAGCTCAAGATGTCTCTCTATGCCCTACAGGCAGCTTTAATGGGGAGAAATCACTGATGCTATAGCCTGCTTTCTTTGTCAGGCTACTTTCTCCCACTTAGGTTTTATGCTCATTCTCATCCTTTAGACCAGAGTATTTAAAGTTCTAGGAGTAGCAGGGGATCCAAAACCTCTGCAGTCCTTCTTCACACCCCTAGCCCCACTCCACCCCCACAGACACTTTCTTCCTCCCTGAGGGGATCCCTCCCATTAGAGTTTTAAATATAACCTAATCCTTAGAGGAGATTACTCAGCCAGATAGTAGCAGATTGCTGCAGGCCAAGTCATACAGCTCCTAAAATCATCTCATGCTTTCCCAAAGCTGCCTGACTGACAGCTCTGGTGCATTTCACCCGAGGAAAAGAAACTTCCCTATTAGGAGAGAAGGAGCGGAAGGAGCTCATTTAGCATTTCCACAGGTTTACCACCTAGCTCTTCATTTTTTGTGATGAAAATGAGATTGAAGCCTTTGCTTTTCTCCATCATTCAATTACTTCAGCACGTCAATCAGATCTCAGTCCAGCTCCACTCCAATCTATCCTATTTGTGCCATCACCAATGTCATCTTCTTCAAGCACACTCTCAACCGTGTCACTGTCCTTCTAAATAAACTCCAGTGGCTCCCTATTTCCCCAAGATCCAATCCAAGCTCCTCTCTTTGGTTTTCAATGATCTTTACAACCTAGTTCCAGTCTTCCTTTCTAACTTCTTCACATACAATATTTCTTCCTCCTCTGGTCCTCTCTGGTCCAAGTAGGTCCACATGCTCTGCCTCACTCGCCATTTCCCATCTCCGTCCCTTTGTTCCACCTGCCCCCTGTGCCTTGAATGTTCTCCCTCCTCTTTCAGGCACTTGGGATCACTGGTCCCCTTCAGTACCACTTTCCTCAGGAGACCTGTCTTGGTCTGCAGCTTCCAGTGCCTTCCTCTCCAAGGTCTTTTATATATTTTATATATACCTACTTATACATGTATGTGTTTTCTCCTCCTAGAGGTTGAGCATGTCCTTTTTTGTCTTCTCTCACCAGTGCATGGCATGTAAGAAATGACCAGCAGGATCATACGGTCATAACCAGAGGGCTGGAAGAGACCTCAGTAACCATCTAGCTCCCCCTCCCCCATTTTAGAGATGACAAAACTGAGGCTCAAGGAGATGTGACCGATTCCAGGTCACACAGGTGCTAAGTGACAGGGCCAGTCCCTTCATTTCCTGTCTGCAGCAGATTTGCTTAATTGACTGGTTACACCACATTGAGCTCCATTTCCCTGCCCCTTCATGTGGATGTGATTGCAGTCCTTTGTCTTCCTGGCTCTGCTCACTTCCCTCTGCATCACCTTCCACAGAGGCAGAGAGAGTCTCTTCCATCAGCTGTGTTTATCGACTGCTTGTTTACTTGTAGTTGGTGGGAGACTTGCTGTTCTCATGGGTACCCTCTCCAGCAACACCTTGCTACTCTGAAGAATCAGCCTGGAGACCAAGAGGGCAGCAGGGAGACTGTGTGGGGATCTTTTCTTGCTGAAGTAAAGATAAGCTGGCTTTGAAGAAAGGTCAGGGAGCCTGGTGCCTTTCCCCTAGACAACTCCCATGGCTGCACTGGTTACAACAAGGGACCTCCAAGCATGGCAAGGTTGGTACTGAGAAAAGCCTCTCCTGCTTTTAAGAAGAATGGGAATTCTCCTTAATGACACACACATGGGCAGGTCATCCTGCCACCCCTCCCCACTCATGAGGTGCCACAGCATTCTCCGAGAGGGGACCCTGATTCTAATTAAGGTTGGGTAGTAATTAAGGGGTAGTAATAACACCAAGGTTTCTCACCCCATGGGGAGAACTTTTGGAGGTTTGGAAGATTCCAGCTTCTAACTCATCTACATTTTTCCACTGAAGATATTAATTTGCTCTCCCTTTTTCCTGAGCAGAGATTTTTTTTTATACAACATATCCATGGCTTTTGGCCTCCAGAAAATGTACATGGATGCCCTGGAAGAACTTCTGCCCTTGAACCCTAGGATGACACAGTGGATGATGGAGTGCTGGCATTTAATTCAAGAAAACATGAGTATAAATCTTACTCCAGATTCTAACTAGCTCTGTCATCCTGGTCAAGGAAGTCACTTAGCTCAGCACAGTCATAGACTTACCACTAAGCTTAGCATAGTGACTGGTGCTTAATAAAATGCTTATCAGCTTGACTTAACCCTCTCTGCTCCAATGTCCTCATATGTAAAAATACACTTACAACATTGTTGTGATGATCACATGAGATAACATTTGAAGAGTGCAAATCTTAAAATGCTACATAAAAGATAACTGATTATTATGATTTATTTTTTTCTTTCCAGATGGATCTCATTGGAATTAAGAGACATGTCAAATTATAACTTAATCAGGTGGACCACTTCTTTCTTTCTGGAAAGTAGAATGTGTGAATAAGCTTGAAAAGGTAAATTAAGGCAAGATTTCAAATCAATAAGGGAGGAGATTGCCGAGATTCTCCCAATCATTAAACATATCTCAAAGCATAGGTTAATTAGCAAATGACCATTTAACATATCCAATGCTTATGGCCTCCCAGGAAGGCAGAGTATGGTTTTATCAGATGTGATTTCCAGGGCAGCTATGGGAGCTGGCTGGGGGAGAGGCACCAGACTTGCTAACCTTTAACCGAAGCTGGGTAATCTTACCTTCAGCAAGAAAACACAACATACTCTCTTTGCTGAATTCTCATGAGTCCTGACCACATCCAGAAACCTGCCAAGGTACTCACTCATAGGCTTTTGATTGCTCCAAAGAGTTGGTCACCATCCTGGTCCATAATAGATTGACTGATTTATGAAGTGTGGAATGCACAGGAATTGTTCCTGGAAGCCAGAACTGATGGCTAAAGGACACCAAAAAGCAGAAACCTAGCAGATGAAATTCCAGAACCCCCAGCGCATTGGCAATATAAGTTTATGTTTTCTGGATCCCTCTGCAAGGTCATGTGACTGCCCACCTGGCTCCCTTTCTGGGAAGCCTCATTTAGCGCCTTAAACTTTGGCTTGGATAGACACTAGAAAAACTGCCAAACCTTTTCTGCCAAAATCAATCCAGATGAAACCTTCCCCCAACTCTTTTCATCTTTATGGCTAAGTTAGAACTAAAGGTTTAACTACTAAAGTGTGATTTTTACTTTCACACTCCCTCTAAGCTCCTGCCTGACTTCCTGTTCCTCTTTGCTAACTCCTCTACTCCTCCATGGAAAATATCCTCTCCTTTTTCCACTGATTTTGAACCTTCTTCCATTCTAGCTCGGCTTCTCTTGCCTTTGAGTCATAAGTTCTAGCACTGAAGATCTATGCATGAGCTGGGTGGGAAACCATTCTGTAACAGGAAATCAGATTTTGAACAGGAGGCCCATAAGTCTGTGCCACCTTCTGGCCCTGAGGTAGCCTTCTCCCCTTCAAACTCATCTGCATTTCAACATCTGCCTCCTTAACTTTATAAAACTAACTAAACAATACACCATGAATTTGGACACCATCCATATAAACAAACATCCCAAAACACAAACAAGAAAAAAAAAACCTTGCACAGACCCATAAATATCAGTTATTTGCAGTTTATTTTGAATGTGCATATTTGCTTCAATAAGGTAGCAGGGAAAGTGTCCCATTTGTTTCTGTGTCCTCTTTTGAACTCTGCTGTGCATTTTCAGGGTTGGGTAGCTTTCATTATTAACATTGATTTAGTTGCAACTGGGGTAAAGATGGTTTTTTGAGTTGCGTTTCCCTCTCTCTGCTACATAAATCTTCCCCAACTTCTTTGCAGTCTTTATATTTACCATAATTTATGGCCTAATAATTGTTTGTTAATCCACAATTCACAATCTGTTAAGCTTTAGATTGAAAGGCCTATTGTCTTTCTTTGATTCTGACCCATGAGCTGATCCATCCATTCCTGCAAGTGGGAAAGATACTTCCTCACAGACATCAAGTTGAGTCCTGAATAGAATATCTTGTACTTACACTGCCTACTTTGTTTTTACATTTTTTAAAAAATGCCTTAATATTATTTTATTTTTTTCCAATTACATGTAAAGAATTTTCAACATTTACTTTGATAAGATTTCAAGTTCCAAATGTTCTTCTCACTCCCTCCCTATCCCCTCCTTAAGAGAGCAAGCAATTTGAGATAGGTTATACATGTGCAGTGATGTTAGACATACTTCCACATTAGTCATTTTGTGAAAGATTTTGAACAGAAGGAAAAAACCACGAGAAAGAAAAAAGAGAGAAAATAGTGTGCCTCAGTCTTCATTCAGATCCCACAGTTCTTTCTCTGTGGAGAGCATATTCCTTCTTGAGTCTTTTAGAATTGTCTTAGATCATTGTATTGCTGAGAAAAACTAAATGTATCAAAGATGATCATTGTACAGTGTGCTGTTACTGTGTTCTCCTGGTTCTGCCCACTTTACTCAAGCATCAGTTCATGTAAGTCTTTCCAGCTTTTGCTGAAATCTACCTGCTAACTATTCCTTATAGAATTCTTATAGAATAGTATTCCATTACATTCATATACCACAACTTATTTAGCTATTCCCCAACTAAAGGGCATCCCTTCAATTGCCAATTCTTTGCTACCACAAAAAGAGCTGCTATAAATATTTTTGTACATGTGGGTCCTTTCCCCTTTCTATGATATCTTTGGGATACAGATCTAGTAGTGATATTACTGGATCAGAGAGTATATATGGTTTTATAACCTTTTGAGCATAGTTTCAAATTGTTCTCCAGAATGGTTGGACCAGTTCACAACTCTACCAACAATGTATTAGTGTTCCAATTTTCCTACATTTCCAACATTTATCATTTTCCTTTTTACTCATTTTAGCCAATCTGATAGGTGTGAGTTGGTACCTCAGAGTAGTTTTAATTTGCATTTCTCTAATCAATAGTGATTTTGATAATTTTTTCCTATGACTGTATGACTTTAATTTCTTCTTCTGAAAACTGCCTGTTCATATCCTTTGACTGTGTCTACTTTGTATACATGCTATGTCTACTGATGTGTTAGTATGTTGTTTCCCCCTTGATACATTATGGAGACACTAGACTACTTGAGGAAAGAGACTATTTTGCTCCTATCTTTGTCTGCTATGTGCCTGGCACTCCTAGGAAGTGTTTGTTGACTGACTGATTGCTTGGTAGAAGAATGAGAGCCATTCCTACTAATTTTTAAGCAATTATGTACTTCTCTGGTTAACCCCAAGCTTCTTCTTGAAATGAAGATCAATTTTAAATTTATTTTGACCTTTGTATCATCTCTGTCAGTATATCACACACTCACACACTCACTCACTCAGCAAGATAACCCTTGTAACAAGGGATAAAGAAGAGAAGAAAAACCAGGGAGGCAAAATTAACCATCAACCAAGTTCCACATTGGAGGTAGTGTCCATACCTTTAGCGTAACACACTCCTGCAAAGGAGGGAGGCAGATACCTTCTCATCTTTCTTCTTTGGCAAGACCATCTTTTAAACATGACCATGATTTCACTGCTGCCATGAGTCATGGACTATCACAGTCTCTGATTGGTCATCCAAATAGCAAGAGAGAGGCACATGTTGTGTGTGAGTAGACTGTGGTATACCAAATTACACAGGAGAAGCAGGGTAAAGGATGAGATTAGACATATTTTAGAAGGGATATAGTAAGTCATGAAGTCAAGGAATGTGTGTAATGAAAACAAGGGGTAACTGATGGGTTGGCCATGTGCTCCAGGGGTATTCAAGCCCTATGAGAGGTCAAAGAAGAGGCTTCACAGCACATCATGTAGGAGTTCTATGAGAGAAGATGGACAAGAGATGGGGTGTTGAGAAGGTAAAGGTGGGTCCTGCTCTGATGTGGTGGAGAGCAGGCCCACACCAATGAGAGCAGAGGCTCCTTGCATCAAAATGCTTCTGAATCCCAGAGTGAGATGGGTCTTCCCTCTCACGAAGCAGACAAGGCTGAGGTGGATACCATCCTTGTAAACAGACATCCCCAGACACAGACAGACTACTGGCAATCTTGAGCTTTCCCTCTGCTAGTTTCTCCAGTCATTTCAATCCTAGCTTGTTTGCTCTTCACTCTTAAGGCCATGAGGTAGTATAGAGCACAGAACATGAGAAGAGCTGAGTTCAAATCTGCCCTCAGACACTTATTAGGAGTGTGATCTTGGGCAAGTGAACTTGCCTCTCTGGGTCTTCATTTCCTCATCTGTAAAATGGAAATCATAATAGCCTGCCAAGGTTGTTGTGCAGCTAAAACGAGATCATCTCTAGAAAGGGTTTTGCAAAGCTCGAAGAGCTCAAGACTGCTGCTGTTGCTCAGTTGTTTCAGTCACATATGATGTTTCATGACCCCATTTGGGGTTTTCTTTGCAAAGATATTAGAGTTATTTCCCATTTCCTTCTCCAACCTATTTTACAGATGGGGAAAGTGAGGAAAACAGGGTTGAATGACTTGCCTAGTGTCACACACCTAGTAAATGAGGACAGATTTGAACTCAAGAAAATGAGTCTCCTTGACTCCAGACCTAGAGCTCTGTGCACTATGGCACCCCCTAGCCGCCACTGAAGTACTCAGTAAATTATCCCAAGTATTTCTCCCCAGTCTTCCTCTTTGTCTCCTCTAGTATTTCAGCCCAGACTTGATTGATCTTCATTTGGGCTTGACCTAGGCTTGAGCTAACCACTTCTTCTGGGCCCCTACTCCTCCCTCATTGCTACCTCAGCTCCTATGAACAACAGCAGCCTGAATTTCTCTGTCCAGCTCCCAATCCTGGGTGCTGGCGCTGGCCTTACCCCACTCTCAGAGTCTCCCCTTCCTCCAGGCTCCTTTGGCTTCTTCCAGACTCAGCTCAAATTCCACCTTTTGCAGGAGGCCTTTCGAGGATACTCTACTGCAGATGCACTAACGCTCCCCGAGGTTGCCTTCAATTTGTACTGCACCTGACTGCTTCCATGTTATCTCCACCACTAGAAGCTCAGCTTCTTCAGGGCAGGGCTTGTTCTGCCTTTCTTTGGATCTCCAGCACTTAACACAATGCCAGGCCCATAGTAGGTCATCAATAATCAGTTGTTATGAGAGACTTGGCTCCTTCTCCCTTCTGTTGTTCCCCTACATGTCCCAGAGTCACGGACAAAGAATTGTCATGATCACATTCCCAGCAGAGGCAGAAAGCAAAATGTCCTCCTACAGTTGAGCAGTCAGGGGATTAGAGTGGCGAGACTGGCATCATTGTAGGGCTTTCTTCTTCAGGGAGACTGTGAGCTCTTTGAAGTCAAGCTAGTGCCTTTGGGCCTTATGGTGCTTTTCTCATTTCCATGGCCAAGCACAGTAGGCACTCAATGATTGAACTACCATAAAGAAATAAATATTTATTTCAAAATAACTGGTTTCTTTTTTAACACTGTAATTTTTTTTAATCTTAAACAGTATTTTTAAAAGGTTCTATAAGCTTCACCAAATTTTCGCCCAAGTCATTGATGATAAAATGTGTGTGAGGGGGTCATCAATCATCCTTTTATGACTTGGCACCAAAGCCCTTCATCTCCTTTTCATCCTTCTTTGTATACCCCCTCCCTCATCCTTCTTCCCTATCAACAACTTTTCCTAAGACACTTTCTCCCAGCATCTATACTGTGACTCATTCCAATAGGCCCTTTATCTGAACTTTCTTTTGCATTTGCAAGGCAGTCTAATGACTGACCTCCTTTAAGGTATCACTTGATTTAGTCTGAATGTACTGTCCCTCCCATGAGCACTTGTATTCATTTAAGGAACTTTTGAAGACAAAGGAGCCTCCTCCAAGCCCACTCAGAATGTGATTTCAGGGATAGAGATGATCAGATGGATTCAGTATTTTGGGCATTGAGCCACTCCCAGAATCCTTCAGGTGATGCTATGAAGCCACTTCCATAATCTACCGGTGTGTAAGCCCAGTCCCAGGAGTTACAAGTTCATAGATTTAAATCTGGAATCAATCCACTGTCGATCATTTATTAGCATGTCCTAAACTCTGTACTAAGTGCTAGGGAAGATGCCTTAGAAGTTGTCTAGTACAATGCCAATTGCAAAGCATATAGTATTGAAGTGTTTGATTTTTCATTCATTGATTTTATAGATGGAGAAACTGACATCCAGAGAGAAATAATTTGCCCAAGGTCACATAGGTAGGAAGTATCAGAGACCACATTTGAACTCAGGACAAATGGTATGTCTGTCTCTTGAACTCTCTTCAGAGAAGCAGCTGTACCACTATCCATTTTTATGACTTTAATACTTTCTGAAGGGGGGTGGTCACATCTTTGATAATTCTTGGCCCTCCTGCCTGCTCAGGGGGGTTGTTCCCTGTATTACCCCCTGCCAGTTCAGCCTCTTACTTATTTTCGCCTGGCTGACCCCTCCTCTGCTGATAATATAACATCCCAGCTTCCTCTCTATTTCCAAGAAGGACATAATGGGCCAATTCTGTGCACCAGCACACTGCTCCCTCTGCCCCTGGCTCCAACATCTAATTTCCACAAGTTAATCTGCTCAGCTGTCCCTCCAGAGCAGCATGAGGTAGGCTCAGTTGAATGTGACAAGCACTCGGAGGGTGGATACATATTCAGGAGCAGGAGCCCCAGCAGCAAGTTTCTCACCTCCCAGGACTTCAAAGGTACCAGGAGAGGTGAGGACTTGGAGATTGGGTCACTGCCCCCTGGGGACTGTGAATAAGTGTGAAATACCATGGGGAATGAGATCTGGGCTCTGACTTTCTCTCCTTGGAACAGCTGTAGCACATCCGGTTGGGCCTCTTGCCACCTACTGGTTCTTATTACAGTTTTCACAAATCAGGAAGAACATCAGACTTGAAGACAGAAAACCTGTATCCTAGCCTCAGGTCTCTCAATTTGTTCTTCTGTCAACCCCGGGTGACTCCTCCTCTAAGGCAGCTGGGCTGAACCTGGAAAAGGAAGCCGTGATTCCCATTCCATCTCCTCAGAGACTGGGCTGGGTGGGCACTGGCAAGGCTCTCTCTCTATGCCTCATTTGCTTCATCTGTAACATGAGGCTGACATCAGATCATAAGTGTAGAGCTGGGAAAGAACTTAGAGGACTCTTAGTCAAACCCCACGACCTTTCGATTTTTTAAAAACTGGTTTTTTTTATTCACTTAAACCACTAAATTAAGCAAATATTGTTATATCATTTGCAGTGAAATTAATTTAAATATAGTCAGCAAGAAAGCACAGCTGTTTGAATTAACAAACTTCTTTCCAATACTTAATTTTCATAAACAAAAATATTTGTTACTCACAAATGACATTTGTATTTTATTTATACATGATAACTTAGTGTAAAATATTGCATATGTGTGTATATACAAACATTGCTCTGGAAGCCCCTCTCCAACCCATATGGGTCTCTCCCCTGTAGTTTAGACCTAAGTTCAGACTATTCTTCATCTCACTAGCAGCAGCATGAATCTCACCTGACAAAAAAGTGCTGAAGAGGAAGGATGATAACACAGGACAGTAAGATAGCACAGTGGGTAGAAAGCTAGGCTTGAAGTCAGGAAGATTCATCTTCATAAGTTCAAATCTGGTCTTAGACATTTACTAACTATGTGACCTCGGACAAGTCTTTCAACCCTATTTTCCTCAGTTTCACCATATACAAAATGAGCTGGAGAAGGAAATGGAAAACTATTCCAGTATCTTTGCCAAGAAAATTCCAAATGGGGTCATGAAGAATTAGACATGACTGAACAAGGATAATAACAACAAATATTTCTTTATACTAAAAGTTAAGATTTACAAAATGTCTTATTCCCAACCATATAGTTAATACTCATTACTTATACAGTTTTATAGGTGGTAAAAGTTAGTCTCAGAGACATCGAGTCATTTGTTCAAGGTCACATTAGTAGTAAATAGTATAACCAGGATTGGAAGGCAGCTCTAACTACAAAATCAATACTGCTTCCATTTCACCAAACTGCCTCACTGAGAAGGGATGGTCCTTCTATACTTATAAACAAATCACCTTTAAAGAAAAAAAAGAATGAAGAATTATTAATTATTCAAAATATGAAGAGAACAATGAGAATAGCTAGTATTCATATTCTAGTACTGACTATAAGGAATAACTAATTTTCTAGGTCAAAATGACAGAAACTCTAAGAAGTAACCACATCTGCAAAATGCTTTGCTTGACTATGCTTACATGATAGAAAAGTTCTGTCTGTTTTTCCTCCATTCCTTTCTTTTTATTGGGTGGTAGGAGCTAAGAGGGGGAAAATAAATGCTGATAACTGAAAAAAAATGTTCAAGTAGAAGTAACTATGTTGTTTTAGGAGCTCGTGACAAAATAAGAGGAATCCAAGCACAGCTTCATGACCACCCTTGACTTGGAGAAAGTAGGTTTCAAAAAAAATTCATGAAAAGGATAAAAAGAATAGCGTGATCTAAAATTCTACAGGAAAAGGCATCTGAATGGCAAATCCCAATACGTTGCAGATGAGGTAAGTGATGTCCAGGGAGAAGACAAATGGCAGCCCCAGTCACAAAGGAACTAAGTGGCAAAGACAGAATTTGAACTCCTACTTTACTCCGTAGTCTCTCTGCTATCTGAGCTCCCATCTAGCTCTCAGCCCTAGAATCCAAACCTGTATTTAATCACACTATCCCTGCCTTTAGGAAGCTTCAATTGATTTTAAATCTCATGCGGTGTGGCATAAAAGGTGAGGTCCCAGAGAAGAGACTCAGGAAGGAGATGTGGGCTGAACCTTGAAGGACGGTAAGGATTCTGAGGGGCAGAGATGAGGAATGAGTGTGGTCCAGAATGAGGGGGAAAGAGAAGCCGAGCCCAAGGCACAGACTTGAGCAAATGCCTATTCATGGAATCACAAAGCACTCTCGTCTCTCTTACTAGAAAGTCTTAAAAAAAAAAAAAACTTCCTTATCCAATATAAACTGGAAGGAAAGTTGGGAAGTGGGCTGAGCTGAGGGTGGGGCAGCACCTCTGTTTGACAAGTTCTCTAAACTCTACTTGACACTCTTTGCCAATCTGGAGGACTGGAGATTCTATTTTGTTACCTGCCCTCCCCCACTCCCTTACCCTAGGGAACCTTGAAAACATTAACTCTGATTGCTCTGAAAGACAAAGCATCCCAGTTCTCATGGACCAAAACTGCTGCTGGGGTGTTTCCCACTCAGCAAAAACCTCAATGTTTTGGCAAAAGCTCAGGGCTTAGAGCCAAGGCAGTAGATTTGTTGCCAGCCCTGATGCATCTGTCTAGGAATGAGAAACTTACTAGAAAGAGGACCCTCCCAGCTCTTTCTCTTAGGAAAATCATTCTCCTCTACTCATTGTTCAGTGGAGCTTCCTCAGGATCAAGACCAGCATCAAGGGGAAAAGGAGAGCCTTGACCACTTCCCGAATTTGCCTTTTATTTGCTGAATGCTCTTAGATCAAGCAGCCAGCTTCAACGTTTTTTTCTTCTTCTGCAGGATGAAGGAAATACCCCCAGACTTCTACCCAATAAAATTAGTTTCTCATAACAGCCATTGATGCTGAAATAAGGTTTGCAAAATGTGTTGTATGCATCATCTCACTGGAAACTCACAGCAACCCTTTAAGGTCTGTGTAAAAAATTAGAAACAAAAAAAAAACATCAGTGATATTAAAGTGATGTGCCCATGGCCACATGGCCAAGGTTGGTCCTTCTCAGGTCACATATGGGGCAATATGTTCAGTTGTGGACAACACATTTTAGGAAGGACATTGATAAAGGGAAAATAAGTACAGAGGAGGACAAGCAGAGGGGTGAAAGGACCTAAGTTTCATGTCACAATGATCATTTGAAGGAATTGGGATAATCAGCCTGGAGAAGAAAAGACTCAGGGAAAGGCACAATAGTTGTCCCCAGGTATTTGAAGGCCCATCACATGAAAACAAGGTTAAACATGTTCTGGTTGTCCTCAGAGGGCAAGAACTGAAGCGATGGGAGATGGGGGTGGGATATAAGCTTGATGTAAAGGAAAACTTTCTAAAACAGTTATTCAAAAGCGGGATGGGTTATCATGGAACAGAAGAGGTTCCTTTTTAATTGAAGTCTTTGAAGCTCAAAGTCAGATAAGTTTTGGATGATCCCTTGTCACAGGACCATACATTTAGAGTCAGAAAGGACCTTGGACCTCTATCTACTCCAACCTCCCCATTTTACAGATGAAAAAACTGATGAATTGCTTCCCAAAATCCTTCAGAGAGTAACTATCACAGCTGTTTGGGTAACGTCATTTCTCTGAATCCAAAGTCAGAACTCTTTCCTAAGTAACAGAAGCAGGGGTGTTATAAAGGAAATTTTGACTGAGGTATTGAGTGGATTGCTTGACCACTACCTTCTCTCCTATCTCAGAAGTACTGTGTTTTTAGAGTTGGGCTTCAAACCCAAGTTTTCTGACTCTAATTCCATCTGCCTATCTGATACACTGATTAAACCATCCCTTAGGAGAACAAATCAGGATAAATAAGACCATGTATTTGGTCAGGGATAGCTAGTAGAAAAATGTTCTGAGGGGGTCCAGTAAGCTTTCCCAAAACTCCAGATGATCATCTCTGGTCATATTGAATCATTCCTCTGTATTGGTTATTAATTGGATCCCATCTGAGTATTTGACTTTTAGGTGTAAAGGAGGAAGTTAATTCATTCAGCTTAAGCAGATAGTATCATTTAAATGTAACCAACCCACGGATAAGCATGGAACAGTATCCTATCACTCCTATTATACTCTCTTGGCAACTAAGAAACATTCTCAGTTCTGTGGGACAGCTGACTGGATTTCACCTTCACCTCAGTCCTCACTGATGAACTACAGCTTTCAAGGTCCATATCTCCCAGACAATTATGTATGCGTGACTCCTCTTTATGGAAAGGGCCTTCTTCTCTTGTGAGGAGGGTAGGACTGTAGGCACCTCCTGCTGGGCAAGCAACATCTGGCCTTCTCAACACCTCCACACCTCTCAAGCTCACTAAGAGCCATCAAGACCAAGAGTGCCCATGTCAGGATTATTTTTCAGTCATCTATACTAAGGGGGAGAAACACAAAGCAGGAGAGGCAAGTGAAGATATGGGCTCCAGGCTGAGATTCACCTGTGCTCTTGATGTTCTATGGATTTGGTCATCACTGACTGGGGCAGGGGGGCAGAAAATCCCCACTGCCTCTTTCTAGAAGTCCAAAGGGAATGACAGGGTCCTGGGACAAGTGTTTGAAAAAGAGGAAGGGAGAGGGGCAGAGACTTTCAAATCTCAGCTTAAAGGAGGGTGCCCCTGCCTTACTGACTAATCTTCTTCAACATAAACTCTTTTCTCCCAGCAAGAAAAGAAAAGACCAAACAGTAGCCTTTGGTCAGATTCCTCTTTACATGCATCATCAGAAGTACCCTAAGCACATGCTCAGATTTACCAAGGGTTCTGATCTTAGGGGCCCTTTGGAGATGCCAGTGCACAGGTTCAACTTGGTAAGGAGTGCCCCAGTCCAGCACATCAGAGGTATTCCCTGGATTACCTCCATTACATAAATACCTCCTATGAGCATCTACCCCACAATACTACAAAGATCTATTGAGTGCCAGATGCAGATTTCATTAACCTCTCAGATTTCTGGATTCAGGCCCAGAAGGAATGTTAGAACTCATAGAACCAGCATCACAGAAGCATGTCTTTATAGCACAGATCTCAAAGTAGAAGGGGGCCTCAGAGGACATATAACCCAATACCTTCATTTTACAGAGGGGAAAAACATAGCTAGAGAGGAAAAGTAACTTGGCCAAGATCACACAAGGAGTAAGGAGCAGCTGGGATTTGAAACTAGGTCTTTGTACACTGAATGCACCTAGCTTCTGCTGTGACATGCTGACAAAAGAATGTTTTGTTTCCATCACTTTCTCATCATACTGTTAAAGGAGGCTCTTCCTAGGGTGACAGAACATCAAAATGGGAAAAAATTCAAGTCGTCTAATTCAGTAACCACCAAAAGCACAAATCTCCCTTATCTCTTTGAAAATACTAAATATCTCAATTATGCAGTACAGAAGAGGCAAGGAAGCAAGCGTACAGAGTAATTTCATAGTAACTGTTGTTTACTGTCATTTTAGATTGGCCTGACGGACAGTTTTCTTGCAGTTTAACACAAAATCACAGCATTTTTGTCCATGCATGGTCACATGACCTTTCCATCCACCCTGCAGCTTCATTTTTCGAACTTCTGGGACTTTCAATCTGTCCCAAAGCTGAGTTGGGCACAACTGAGTATGAACTTAATAAGTGGTTTTGTTCATTTTTAGAATTAGAAGGGGCCTTGACTGTCTTTTGGTGGTCTAATACTGTCATTTTACAGATTCTATTCAGATCACTTCAAAAGACAACACATGCAGGGGTGGAGCCAAGACAGCAGCATAGAAACAACAAGGTCCAACAGCTCCCACATAGCCACCTCAAATACCCATAAAATATGACTGTAAACAAATTTTAGAGCTCCAAAACTCACACAAAAATACAGAAAAACACATCTCCCACTGAAGGCAGCTTTGCAGGTAGGGCCCGTCACAGCACACTGGGAGCCGAAACCAGCCCAGCCTGAAACCATGGATTGGTCCCACGGCATCCAGGACAAGCTACAGCTGGAGCCTTCGGGAGAGTGGATCAGTGGCAGCTGTGGCAGTTTACAGAATTATCAACCCGTAAGAAAGAAGGACTAAGTGAAAGGTCAGTGGAACTGAGCTGAAGTTGGGGGAGAAAAGCAGTTTGGCCAAACTGCCTCCAGGGCAAAGAAGTGGCAGAAGCAACGGCCCTGCCACTGCCTCCACATGGCTGCTTCAGAGCTCCCAGCCTGCAGAGTGCAGGGGGGGGCCAAGCTATCATTCAGAGGCTAAGTGCCCTTGCTTGAGCAGCCTGGATCTGGATTGTGGTCTTGGGTAGTGGTCCTGGGGTGCATTTTCAGTGAGCCAAAGTTGGTGGGGGCTGCAATGGCCTCCCAATAACTCTGGCAGCTGTAAAAACCCCAGCAGTTTGGGACAGAGTTTTCCCCTCTGGAAGCAGACTTCTACAGAGCTAAAAATTCAAGTAATTCACTGGCAACATGAGCAGGCAAAGGAAGCAAAGTAAGAATAACAATTGAACTCTAGAATCCTTTTGGGGGGACAAAAAAGATCAAAACATGGAATGGGAGGAAGACAACACAGTCAGAACTCCAACACC
>CM053600.1:200309093-200350746 GCA_028646575.1 Pseudocheirus occidentalis
TAGGGTGGGAGGAAGGGTTGCTGGAAGCACAGACTTCTGTAAAGGGACAGGGACAGGGACAGGGTACAGAACAGAATGGGAAGGAGACAAGATAGGAAGGAGGGATATATAATCATTCTCTCACAATATATCTATTGTGCAGATGCTCTTGGTAACTATACATGTACAGTCTGTATTGAATTCTTTGTCTTTTCTAGGGGGTGGATAATGAGGGCAGAAGGGAAAGAATCTAGAATTTAAAGTTCTATAATAAAATATATGTTTAAAATATATGTATGTATGTATTATTATTAACTATATACAACTGGGAATTAAGATATACAGGCACTGGGGTGACGGGGGAGGACAGAGGAGAGAGCAGATTGGGGAGGGGCTATACAGTGGGATGGCTGTTTTGAGGTGGTGGGTGGGGGAAAGATGGGGAGAAAATTTGTAACTCAAAATCTCATGGAAATGAGTGATGTAAACAAGAAAATAAATAAATTAGAATTGTAACATTAAAAATGAAATAAAATATCATTTTAAAAAATAGACAACACAAGCAAGGTGCCATGCTAGACACTTGGAAGAATGCAAATATTAAAAAATGAAACAAATGAAGACATCAGGATACAGAGAGGCACACTGGCTTACCCCAAGTCACACCATTAGTTAGTTGCAAAGGCAGTGTTTGGACCTCAGCTTTCCAAATCCAGAGCACTTTCCATTACACAAAATGATGGTGTGTTTGATAACTCAGACAGCAATGGACTTGCTGTCCAAATCCCTCAAGATACATGGGCTTATAGAGTCAAAAGGGATTCTTTTAACCATATCCAACCTTTACAATGTATGTATCCCTGCACTATTATCATTATTAATTTATACAGTATAATCAGAAATTAAGTTCAATGAGAAATACCCATTTTGGATGAAGAAGACAAAAGTAATGAAAAGTAGGTACATGTTTACCAGTATTTATCTTCTACTCATCCATTCACCAAATTGATAACTAGGTTTGCCTAAATTGTAATGTAGTACTGGGTGATATTATGCAGTTCTCTTTGAGGCATCATGGAAGCTTCCAGCTGGGCTAGTCTGGAGGCTTATTTCTAATCGTGACTGCAATGATTAATTTTCACTGTTATTACTGAGCCCATGGCTGTTTGGGACTCTGGGCATGGAAAATCTGCTCATCTTTGCTCTCTGTATGTCTCTGTATAATTAAGCCTAACTGGAGAGAAGATGGCTTCTGTCTGGCTCTGCCTAGTCCTATGACTATTTTCTACCCATCATGGAAAGTGGAGTCTGCAATGGAGACATATGGTCCCTTGTGTCCCCTTGTTGTGTCATGTCTAGTACCCCCTTTCTGCTTCCAGAGTAAGGCATGGGGATAATTATCAAGCAGTGGTCAGTTCATCAGTGTCTCCATGAATCTTCCACATACCTTATCATCTCCCCATCCCTGTCAGTCTTCTCTTTGATAAACTCAACCTCTTTAGATCTATCAACTCTTCCTTATATGACATGAATTTGAGCACCCTGATCATTGTTTCTTCTCCCCTAAACACTCTCCAACTCAGCCACGCCCATCTTGAAATGTTGGGCCTAGAACTCCACTCACACACCATAGAGGCATTTTCCAGAGCAGACTTGTACCTAGTTCACCTCGGAGAGCAGAAGAGAATGATCTGAGGGAGTCACAACCAGAAGTCCAAGGTCTCCTGAGATGAGGGGGATGGAGGGCTAAAAAGCAGCCCCTTCTGGGCTGGCAAATTTGATGAATTTTCCAAAGTAGAGAAGAGAATCCCACATGGATTATATCTCTGCCTTCTGATAATTTAAATCTGAATGCTTTCCTCACTAAAAAAAAGCGGAAAACATTGCCCAGGCCCTGCACATAAAATAAATCTGTTCCTTATTCCCAGTTTTCTCATCATCTAGTTGTGTGATTTTTGGCAAGTCTTTGCTCCCTGACCCTCAGTTTCCTCTTCTGTAATCTAAATATACTTGAACTCTAAGGTTCCTTTCCACTCTAGCATACCATGAAGAACAATAACAAAAGAATAGGGAGGATTAAGGAAGTAATAACGTGTGTTTCTTACTGCCTGCAGAAAGATGTTCTATAAATAAAGATCATTATTATCAGACTGTCTCTGATGGATTAATCTCAGAGATTCAAGTCTTTTAGGCTGGTGCAGAGTATTAAGAAGTCTATTAAGGACTTAGTACATAATAGCTACACTTTCTCCCATATCACCCGTCTTTCCTTTATTATTTAACATTTTGATCAAGGCAGGTGAGCAAGTGAGTCTTCTGGGAAGAGGTTCTGGCAGCATCTTAATTAAAGGTGAAACTTCCAAGTAACTCAATCTCCTGGCCTGTGTTTGAGTAGAACATTTCCACCAAATTTTATGCAAGTGACATGAAACTGGAAATCATCACAGTCAGTCAAGTGATGAGAATCTCTGAGGACAAAAGTAAGGATTCATTTTTCCCTTGCTAAAGGAAAACCCACTAATCTTAGTTTGATTTTTTTTGAAGGCTGTGTGCTGAGGGGCATCTAGGTGGCTCAGTGGATAGAGAGGCAGGTTTGGAGTCAGGAAGACGTTAGTTCAAATATAGTCTTATATACTTACTAGCTGTGTGATCCTGGGCAAGTCACTTAATCCTATTTGCATCAGTTTCCTCATCAGTAAAATGAACTGGAGAGGGAAATGGCAAACCATTCTGGTATCTTTGCCAAGAAAACCCCAAATGGGGTCACAAAGAGTCAGACATAACTGAAAATGACTAAGCAATAGTGCATTACCTAAATCCTGAGATCTCATGAATCGATGGTTGATTTCAATTCTATTTGAGGGTATATCAAGAGGACTGAGAGTCATTTTATTAAACAAAAAAGAAGGAACAAGATAGATTATTCTAAATTATAGGACAGGAGGGATATATTAATCAATAAACACTTATTAAAAAGACATACATGCCAGGAAATTTGTTGAATTCTGATGATACAAAAATGAAACTAAACCACACCTGGCACATGGTATATAATTAATTAATGGATTTTAATTGTTAAACTTGAGTTTGAATTCTCATGCCTGGAAAAAGTCTAGAGCATAGTAGAGAAAGGAAATTGATGACCAAAACGAAAAGGAACATTTTTGTCAATGGCTTCAATGAAGCTGAGGTTGACTGAAAGTTGGGAGGGTCATATGACCCAGTGGATGATAGAATAAAGGTAAAAAATGAGCTTGACAGACTATACAGTATGAATCTAGGAAGATATAATTTATTAAGAACAGATGGGAAATTATGCTCTTGGATTTACTGATTGACTGGTCCTTATCTCAGAGATGAGACAGCTGAGGCTAAAGATGTTACATGACTTACCTTGGGTCACGCAACTAGGAAATATCTCCGATGATGTTTGGACCCAGGTCTCCTGACTCCCAAACCATTTTCCTAACCATATCTAGAGGCAGCTAGATTTCTCAGGGGATAGAGTGTTAGCCATGAAATCAGGAAGCTGTTGTTCAGACATTGCAATCATGTCCAACTCTTTGTGAGCCCATTTGGGGTTTTCTTGGCAAAGATGCTGAAGTGGCTTTCCATTTCCTTCTCCATCTCATTTTACAGATGAGGACATTGAGGTAAAGAGGGTGAAGTGATTTGCCCAGGTTCACACAGCTAGTAAGTATCTGAGGTCGGATTTGAACTTAGGTCTTCCTCACTCCAGGCCTGGTGCTCGATCAACTGTTTCATCTAGCTGGCCAGGCAGGAAGACCTGAGTTCAAATTTACCCTCATGCACACTCACTAGCTCTGTGACTCCAGGCAAGTCATTACTATCTGTCTGTCTCAGTTTCCTTGTTTGCAAAATACAGATGATAATAATAATAATACCCATTTCCCCGGGGTGGTTGTGAGGATCATAACAAGTTATTATTTGTGAAGCATTTTTCAAATTTTAAAGCAACAACTCTGGATGAAAATTATTGTTGTTTAAGGCTTCCAAGTGGACACTGGACGGCCACCTGTTGAGTGTATGGCAGAAGAGACGGTGGTTTGTATGCAGATTATCCCAGGTGACCACTCAGATCCCTCCTTACACTGATAGTGTACCATCCAGTCTATTCAGTTCTGGTCTTTATATTCCAAGTAGAAAATACATTCATTTACTTAATGGACTGCTAGAGGGTTTGGTGATATTTGGATGGTCCCACTGAGGTGTCTTGGGGAAGGGATTTTTATACTTTGTCACTAAATCTTAAATCACATTTTCCTCAATAATAAAAAGGAGTTGGGCCACAGGTACCCTAAAGTCCTTTCCATTTCTAAGTCTCATCATCCTAAGCCAGATGTGCTGACCCTGCTGTGAGTTTCCAGAAGTCTTAAGCATAAAGAACCCAGAAACATCAGGCATCGATGTTCAACAACAGTTCCGTCTTTGACAACATTTTGTGAGGCCTTGTTTCTTCACTAGGGCATTCTTGGGTATGACCATGTCATAGAAGGTGGGACCCTGGCATCTACAGCCAGTCTGAAAACCAAAGGAGAAGACAAAGAAAGTGTGTTGTCTTAGAGAAAATTTGCTTTTAGAATAATTATTCCATTGAGGGTGTGAACATTTTCCAGCAATATGGAGGGGATGTCTAAAGTATCATGGCTTTTCTAAAGCCTGTTCATATTTAACCAGATTAGAGCAAATGCTTCCTGGTTCAAGGTCCCACACAACAGAGGCTGGGTGCCTTAACTGGCTGGGTAGAAGGCAAAGAATCCTGATGCTTGTTATTGGGAGTGAGGTGATTCTGAAGAGCATATTCCTACTCTGATTGTGATCTGCAAGTCATGCAGGGTTTTCAAAGATTGTATCAGTGGCTTATAAACTGTGACAGGTCCTGGCAGTTTGCAAACAATCAAGAGAATAGGACTTTCAGTGTGTTTTCTGTCCCCCGAGAACTTTCTTTGGTAAGACCAGAGAAGCTTATTACCAGATATGTGGGCAATAGGTGAAGACCCTTTGATCATGGCAATCCATTGGTTTCAAAAGAAGCTCCTTCACGTTTTCAGTGCTCTGACATTAGAGACAATTACTGTATGAACTTAGCCAGAACCTGGCTCTCAGATTTCTCTTCATAAAATGAGAAGAATGGACAAGATAACTTTAAAAGTTTCCCTTCTCTCCAGTCTATGACTCTGGGACAGCGATTGCCTACCAATTGTACATAATGTGAGAATGCCACATGAACACCCACACCAGTTTGGTTTTCTGTGCCTTATCCATTCTGCCTCATACTCTGGCAGGGGAAAGAAAATCCCATTCCCCTCTTTTTGCATAAGTGATAACAATCACAGGCAAGGGAAGTCTCCTGACCAACTTTCTCCCAGGATTAAAATTACATCTTTACCGTCATTGAAACATGTAGGCACTTTGGATGTGACCAAGTGATGGATTTGAAGTGTGCATTAATGGAGTCTGTGATGCTGTTTCAAATGACTAACAAGGGGCAGCCCTCCTCTGGACAGGAACAGGAAACCATACTTTGGATGTGATATCATTGAGAATCTGAATAATCACCTTGAACATTGCAATAGGTGACCATGATCAAAATATGCATACTTTAGCAAATGAGTAGAGCTGTAGATAGAGCATTGGACTGCACCAAATATTCAGTGCTATGTGACCCTGGGCAAGCCTATTGGCCTATTTCAGCCTCAGTTTCTGCATCTCTAAAATGGACATAATAATAGCACTCATCTGGCAGGGTAGCTGGGTGAATTAATGAAGATAGCATTTCTGCAAATTTGCAAATCTTCAAGAGCCATCTCAAGAATGCCTCCTCTTCCTCCTCCCCCTCCCTCCTCTTCCTCCTCCTCCTCCTCCTTCTTCTTCCTCCATTAGATTGCAAGCTTTTTGAGTGCAGGGACTGTCTATTTTTATTTGCATCCCCAGACCTTAGTGTAATTCCTGGTACACAACAGGCACTTAATAAATGTTTGGTTTGCTTCATCCATGTACTATACTGTGAGAGCCTTTTTGAGTGCCTAAACCAGTGATTCTCAACCTTCCTAATGCCTCGACCCTTTAATACTAATATGTGGGCGTATCTCCAGGTGGGCACACCCACCTGGAGATGGACAGAGGAGCAGAGTCTCGGTTCCTAAGACCATCGGAAATATGTGCTTTCCTATGGTCTTAGGTGACCCTATTTGACCCCTAAAGGGGTCAAGACTCACAGGTTGGGAAACAGTAGCCTAAAGTATCCTCAAACATTCTACCATCCAAAGTATCTATTGCACTGACCTGCCACCATCAAAGTTCATGAAAATCCTCTCAGTATCCACTGCTCCTTTAGATTCATTCAGAATTAGGGTAGTCATTAATTATTCAGCTTTCTCTGTAATACTTAAGAGGACAATAAGTTCCAAAGTGTTTATAATTTAAATTAGTCTTATCATGCGGCTGTGGCAAGAAGAGATAGAAAAGAATTTAAAAGAACTTCCAGTGTCTCGTTATCATGTGCACTTGGGCAGTGAGGTACAGGGGAAAGAAGGTTGGTCTTGGAGTCCTAGAACCTGGATTCAAATCCTCCCTCTACCACATGCCACCCAGATGTCCCCACTCTGTACCTGTTTCCTTATCTAGAAAATGGGTTATTGGAAGGCTGTTGTACTACATAGTCTTCCAGCTTTAGAGACAAAATTTAGTCATCTACACAGGCAGGAAGTCACAGTCCAAGTATTACATGTATTTTGCACCTACTGGATGCAGAGATACCACGGGAGAGAATGAGACAATACAAAGTAAACAGTAAAGTACTGTTCCTGAATAGAAAAAGCTGACAAAGGGACACAATTCAAATGATGTAATGAGGAAGCCTTGGAGTGACCAGAGATCCAAGCTCCAAGTTACCAAGACCTTGGCTTACATCCCAACTCTGGTGCACACTGGCTATGTAAGTTCAGTCAAGTTACATGTAACCCCAGGTAAATCTGTCATTCAAAAGGACTTTCAGGGCAGGAACTGGCATATACCATGTGAGCTCCCAGCACACATGAAGTCACAGGTCTGGTTTAAAAAAAATAGGAGCACAGCAAAATACCCATTTTACCAAGTTGGAAATTTCATAAACTAAATACAGGAATACTAAGAGAACAGCGTAAGGAGTGAGAGATAAAACTAATCTTTGAAGCTTGATTAAAAAAATTAGAGTAATTATTGTCTTTTGACACTGTATGAATGAATCCCTTTTTTATTTAGCCTGACAAAGTGATGCTCGCGGGGCACATCTCTGTTTCCAATTATGTGTGATGGATTTTTAAAAAATTTCAAATCAAAACTAATGTTTTAATTTTTGTAAAGACAAAAGTGTTCTTTTAAGTAAGAGAGAATTCTAGTCCCACTCTCAGGCCCACATCAGCTAGAAAGGGGTTTATTGTCTTAATACACATTGGGCTACATGGCCTCTGTGGTCTCTTCCACTTTGGACATTCTGAAATAAAAGTACTGGCCAGAAGGGCTCTGCTACGTCCATCATACCAGGATTCGTTGGCACCTATGGATTCCAATGTCATGCGACATTTATTAAGTGTCTGCTATGTACAGGTCACTCTACAAGTTCTGAGAATATAAAGGATTAAAATGAAATAATCTCTGCCCTGAGACCTGTCATTCTAGAAGAGCAAATGGCATGTGCACAGGTAAGTAAACAAATTTTCTGAGGAGGGAAAGAGCAGGAACAACAAGAAAATAGAGATTGCACAAATGAATGATACTAGAATCAAGCCATGAAAGAAGATCGTATTCTCAGAGTGAGAAATGAAAAGGGAATTTCCAGGCATAGGAAACAGCTTGTTCAAATGTGTAGAGGTGGGAAGTCGAATTGCAATTAATGGTACATTTGGGGCAGATGGTGGATTGATCAGTTCAATTTATCAATCCTTCATTTATTTATGCATGCATGCAAGGAACATCTTCCAATCATGTTCTATGAGCAACACATTACATCTGCACCTTAGGAGATCCACAGGTGAATACACTGAATAAGGTCTCCAACCTCAAGGTGCTTCCGCTCTAGTGAGGATGAGTTGGTAGTCTGATTGGGAAAGGCAGGTGAGGGCATGGGAAAGCATAACTGAAGGTTTTTTGGGAAATTCAATAAAAGAGAAATAAGCAACTCCTGTGGGAGTCCAGAACAGGAAGAGATTTCTTTTGGTTGAAGAACCTGGAAATGAGACACAGAACCAACAAGTCTGGTTGGAGAAGAAGAGGCAATAATTTTAGGGACACGAGATCATACATTAGGAACTTCAGAGGACATCTTGTCTCAGCCTTACCTTTTACAGTTGGGAAAACCAAAGTCTGAGAAGGTTAAGGGACTTACCCCAGGTCTTGCAGGGAGCAAATATCAAGAGGTAGGTTTTCCACTCCAGTCTTATGACTCCAGAACCTGACCTCTTTCAACTGTGCCAAATAAAGGAGAAGGAAAAGCCTGGGGTGTTACTTTATGGGAGACTGGGGAGTATCAGGGTGGGGGCTCAATGCCTGCAGAAGTTTGTTTGGATATTGAAAGAAGGTAAAAGAGGGGAAGTTAATAATGCCAAAAAAGTAATCTACATTATAGCTTTACCCAGGTCTGGTCCTGCATTCAACAGTATTTGGAAAAAAAGGAAATATAATGATTAAATTGGCACTTGATTTTTCTCCTTCCTCTCCCTCTTTTTTTTCTTATTTTTCCTTTTTTTACTTCCTTCTCATTTAAGGCTGAGTAACTAGACACCCTGTTATTTTTGCTCATGCCACAAATCCCTTGATTATGGCTGAGAACACACTTGGATCTGTAAGGGAGCGTCAAAGTAAGAATCACAATGGGGTAATTACTATTACTGATGAATCTGTTGTATGATCCCACAAACCCCCAGTTCTAGCCTAAGAGAGATATTATTTCAGAACACACTGTTAAATAATGTTTTTCATGAAGAAGAAAGATTCCCTCTTAGGTGCAGCCAGGGTATTTCAGCTGCTGGTGAGACATTGGGGTACCTAAAAAGGGAGCCAACATGCAGGAGAGGACAAGTCTCCAATCCACTGAGCTTTGCACTGGTTTTACTTCCTTACTAGACTAATTCATCCGATAATGGACTCAACAATTTATGAAGCTAGAGAAAGAGAAACCTTTCAAGAGCCGGAGTGGGACTGTTTTAGCCTAGGGATGATTTAGACTTGGAGTGAAATTGGGTGAGGGACAGATGGGCCCTGGAGATCACTTTCAGGACAGCAATGAAACAGAAAGTGGTGCCTTGGCTCTCCTGGTGTGTAAGGTCCTGAGGTGGATGCCTGTCAGGCTCCCATGTCTTCAGTTAGAGTTTCACCTTAGAAGAAATGGAAAGGTTCAGAGGATATGCTTCAGCAAGGAGCTGTCTGTGGCCAGCCTGGGACTGCAGGAATCACTTAGTCCTTTGGCAAAATTCACTGTAAAACTGTAGGATGCTGCAGCACAACCAGATGAATGGGATTTCATGGAGGACACACAACACACAGAAGCCTCCCTTTCTTGATGACTTCTCCTTTACCTTGACCTCCATTCTTACCACAAGCTCTGGCCTCAGCCCCGCCTTATTCCCTCACTCAATCACCATTGTTTTGGCCTCTTTCTCCATTACCAGAAGGAAACAGCACTGACTCCATCCATCAGCCAACCGTTTGCCCTCTTGTCCTTCTGTTCACATCTGATCTTCCTCCACCTTGGATCCCTCCCACCTTCTCTGCTTCTCTTTGGAGGTAGCATGAGTGAATATAGAACTAGACTTAGAATCCAGGATTCTAATCCTGGATGAATTCAAATCCTGCCTCAGACACCTAGTGGCTATGTGACTCTGGGCAAGTCATTCAACTTCTGTCTGCTTCCATTTCCTCTGCTTCCTCCCGGCTTTGTTTTGACAATCAAATGAGACCATTTTGGTAGCAGCACTTTCCAAACCTTAAAATGCTACATAAGTGGCAGCAATTACTTTTCCTATCCACTAAATATTCTCCACTTCCAATTCCTCTTACATAACCTCAGCTGAGCCCTCAATGTTCCAGGCCATCCTTTTAGTCTGGCTTGATGATTCTCTATGATGTTCCTTGTACTATCTGTTTAAAACTGTCTCATCTTTCTCCCCTCCTATCGTCTTTCAATTTGTAGAAAATTACATTATTTTGTATTTTACTGAGGAAATTGAATCCAAATGTTCTGAACCTATTCTTCACTTCACCACTTCAAAAACTTCTGTCCAACTTTACTCAACTTCTCCCCCTTTCTTCCAGTCTCTGAGAACAGGTATCAGTGAATGGAATGCTGGATCTAGAGTCAGGAAGACCTGAATTCAAATCTATTCTTAGACACTTACTAGATGTGTGCTCCTGGGCAAGTCACTTAATCTCTGTCTGCCTTAGCTTCCTCAGCTGTAAAAGAGGGATGACTATAGCACTTACTTCACAGGGTTGTTTTGAGGATTGAAAGAGATCATATTTGTAAAGTGTTTGGGACAGTTCCTGGCACACAATAGGTGCTTAATAAATGTGTATTCCTTTCCTTTCCCTTCCCTGGCAAGACTAATTCCTCCTTTAATGCTCTTGATTCACACTATTCCCATCTCATCCAGGAGCCCCAACCCAGTTTTTGAACTTCAACATGTTGTCTCCCCCATTAACTCCTAGAGGGCAATGACTGTCTTTTGCCTCTTTGTATCCTCAGCACTTAGTGTCTGGCACATAGTAGGCACTTAATAAATGGGGTTTATTGAGTAAGGGGGTGACATGATTGGATGTGAACCTTAGGAAAGTCACTTTGGTGGCTGCATGGAGGAGGGTCTAGAGTGAGGAGAGACTGGAGGCTGGCAGACCCATCAGCAGACTCTTGCAGCAGTCCAGACATGAGTTAAGAGTCTCTACCAAGAGTGTCAGTATCAAAGGAGAGAAGGGGGCATATTCCAGAGATGCTACAAGGCTACAGGCCTTGGCACCATTATTGGATGGGGAGGGTGAGAGAGAGTGAAGAAGCAAGGATGACCCAAACATCCAGGGAAGTAGAAGGAAGGTTCTGGAGAACAGTGGCAAAACAAATAGAGATGAATGGATAGCCTTAAATTTCACGTTTCAAATTTCATATATTGAAGATAAGCAGTTTTGCCCAGTAGTAGACCATAAAAATTAGCCAAAGGAATCATTCAGAAGAAGTCAATAGACCATGGGATTTTTCTGTAACTTGAAAAGAATATACGGTTTATGTTTCTACCAGTATCAAATAACAATTATGTATGTACAAAGGGAAAGTGGGTCTTCTTCCTAGGGGAGAAATGGCTCGAAGAGTACATTTCTACTCTTCAGATTATGAAGTAGAAGAAAGTGCCCCTTGAAAGAAAGGAAGAAGTGTTTCAAGAGAGTAAAACACATGGTAGCTGTCATGTGGATGAGTTATCATCTGGAGGAAAGATTTTTGCTTGAGCCTAGAGGTCAGAGGAGGAACAGTGAGTTCAAGTTATGTAGAGACAAGTTTCATTTTGATTAAAGGATAAAAAAAACTATTGCAAACAACTTGAGTTATCCAAAATGAGAATGTGCTGCCTTCGTAAACAGCAGCTTCCCTCTCACTAGACAGCTTCAAGCAATAGCTCATTCACCATTCACTGGGGATGATACAGAGTGGTTTACTAGTCCAAGACTGGTTGGTCTAGATGGCCTTCGAGGTCCCAGCCATCTCTGAAATTCTATGATTTTATGAACATGTCCATTACATAGGTAAAAACAAATCAGTTCACAGAAATATTGGTGGGGGAAGATGTTCTGCATATAATAAGCATCAAACCAACAAGGAGTGATGAAGAGAAACTTCCCAATTCTCCTAGGCATGTGTGTTGCAGTCGTAAAGCCACCTTGTTCTAAAACTCTCTTCATTTGCCAGTGGGGTAGCCTTCTTCAGGGCCAAAGGCCTCCCTTTCATGTAAACAGAAACTAGGACTGATTAAAGAGACCTTTACTAGGGTGTTTAATGAAGGCATTTGAAAAGCAGCAGCAAGACTGGGTTGATTAGGATGTTGTCAGCTGGAAGGTCGCCCACACAGCTATAGCTCTGCCTGTCTCCGCCTGCTGATCCTGGGCATGCTCTGCTGAAAGCACAGTTCTCTACCTCCTGCTCCTTCCCTCCCCTACCTTTCAGTTCTTTTTGTCCAAGTGTGCCTCCCACCTAGGTGATCCAGTGGAGAAAAAGGAAAACAGGCATGCCCTAGCTTCTCAGGACCCAAAGATATTGCTGTCTGACTGATGAGAAACCTCAGTTAGGAACTGAACATAAGCCACAGAAAGTGTCTAAGGAAAAAGAGCTCTACTTCTATAGAGCAAATACATGCCAGTAAAAGAACCTGAAATTGGGGAGAGTTTGTGGAGCAGGGGTAGCTTGGGAGATTGTTGAGACAGCATGGAGAACTGGACCTGGACTGAGAACTTGGTGCTGAACCAACTATCTCTGTCCTAGCTGTTTGAGTAAACTCATGTAGCCTCCTGGGTTTGACTAATGAGAAGAATGGAGAACACAACCTCTAAAGTGCCTTTCAGCTCTAGAGTGTATGAACTCTAGATTCTGCAATCTAGAGAGAGCTCTAAATTTCATGTCCAGACAGATTCATTTTATAAATACTAGACAAGTAGCAGCAACTATAGAACTTCTGAGGATATTCAGGGAGGCAATATCAAGGGCATCTATTCCACAGAACAGAGAAAAACCCAGGAAAGTCAGACATGTCACAAGATGACAGATTTAGAACTGAAAAAGACGCTGAGGTATCTGGTTCAATTCCTTCATTTTGTGAATGAGGACATGGCAAGGTTACAGAGGTACTTTGTGGAAGAGGAAAGACTTTAACTCAGATTCTTTAAATGCAATACTCCACATTGCCTCAGAATCTCAGCCCATCTCATGTGCACAGGAGGGGAGGGGAGTCGTCGATGCTACTAAGTAATCATGAGTGTGTAGATGCTACATAGACAGCACTTGCTGGAAACTCTGTTCCAGCATCATCTCTTCTGAAAGTAATGAAGAAATACCACATAAAGGCCAGCAGCAGAGCCAGGTATGATGCTAGGCACCTGCTGATCTGAGCTAATTGTCAGGATATGGATGAGAGAAGTTCTTTTAGTCTGATTCCTCTACCAGCTGCAAGGCTATGCAAATAAATCTATCTTCCCTCATTATTTCCTCAAGGTTATAATTCTTTATCTAGTTGAGTGCATGTATGTGTGTGTGTTCTCCTCTCCCCCATTTTCTATGGGTTGCTTATCTTGTTTTGTTTGTAAATAGTACTTTGTTTTTTTCTAATAACATGTAAAGACAGTTTTCAACATTAATTTTTTATGAGATTTTTGGATTTCAAATTTTTTTCTCCCTCCCATCCCCCCTCTGCAAGACACCAAGAAATCTGATACAGGTTGTACATATGTAAAAATGCGAGCTTGTTAACACATTAGTCATGTTGTAAAATAAGAAACATAACAAAAGGGAAAAGCCACACATTTATATACCGCAACTTACCACAACAAAAAAAAGAAAGAAAAAAGTTAAAATAGTAGGTTTCAATCTACATTCAGACTCCATGGTTCTTTCTCTGGATGTAGTTAGCATTTTTCATCACAAGTCTTTTGGAATTGTCTTGGATCATTCTATTGCTGAGAAGAGCTAAGTCTATCCTAGTTAATCATCGCACAATGCTGCTGTTGGTATGTATAATGTTCCACTGGTTCTGCTCACTTCACTCAGCATCAGTTCCTGTTAAGTCTTTCTCCATTTGCTCACCGTTTCTTGTGGAACGATAGTATTCCATTGCATTTATATACACGACTTATTCATTCATTCCCCAATGGATGAGCGTCCTCTCAATTTCAGTTCTTTGCCACTACAAAAAAAGGGCTGCTGCAAATATTTTTGTGCGCATGGGTCTTTTCCCCCTTTTTATGTTTTCTTTGGGGTACAGCCTAGTAGTGGTAGTGCTGGGTCAAAGGGCGTGCACAATTTCATTGCCTTTTGGGCACAGCTCCAAAATACGCTCCAGAATGGTGGGATCAGTTTACAGCTCCATCAACAAAACATCAGGGCCCCAGTTTCCACATATCTTCTCCAACACTGATCATTTCCCTTTTCTGTAATATCCAATCTGATATGAATGAGGTGGTACTTCAGCATTGTTTTGATTTACATTTCTTTAATCAATAGTGATTTTGAGCATTTTTTCATGTGACTATCGATACCTTTAATTTCTTCATCTGAAAACTCTTTTCGTATCATTTGACAATTTATCAACTGGGACGTGACTTGTGGTCTTATAAATTTGACTCAGCTCTCAATATATTTGAGAAATGAGGCTTTTATCAGAAACACTGGCTGTAAAAATTGTTTCCCATCTTTTTGCTTCCCTTCTAATCTTGGTTGAGTTGAGTTTCACTTGAGCAAAAACTTTTTAATTTAATGCAATCAAAATTATTCATTTTGTATTTCTTAATGTTCTCTATCTCTTGTTTGATCATAAGTTCTTCACTTCTCCATAGATCTGACAGCTAAACTCCTAATTTGCTTATGGTATCACCCTTTATGTCTAAATCAAGTACCCCTTTTGACCTTATCTTGGTATATGATGTGAGACATTAGCACGAGAAGCTTATCTTGTTTTCCTTTCCCCCCCCCCCCCACCAAGAGTAACGAACTCTAGGTTCACATTAGTTTTCATTTATCTGTGGAAAGACTGAGGTACCAGCTTGGACTAGTTAGATCCCTAAGGGAGAAAGCCCTCAGTGATTACACTCTCCTTAATTAGATACGTGTCTGAATTTATATGTCTCTACAACTCTTCCTCCTCCTGCTGTTAGGGAAGAAAACACCAGAGGACAAGAAGAGTCCCTTCACAGGCGATTCCTCACCTCTCACATTTTTTTAGAAAAGCTTGGACTGCCTTAGGGTCAGCATTGTTAAAGTGCTATTTGATAGCTAATGCAATGTTTTAATGATGTTCTCTAATCCATGAAACTTGAAGACTTAAAAAGAAGGAAAAACACTGAGCCCGAGGACAAAGGAGGGTTTTGTGTCTGTTCCCACTGCTGCATTGATTAAAGTCTGTGACCATCCTACCTGGAGGTGTAGAGCAGAGAAAGGGGAGTACAGCCCGAGGGAATGAGAAGCACCAGAAGCCAGTATCTGCCAGAGATTTGTACATTTCCTTTCAGAGAAATTGAGAGAAATTCCAGCACTAAAGAAGGGACATACTCAAGTAGTGCTGGTCATGGGAATTCTGAAATTGCTCTGCTCTTAGAACCCGCTCTCACTAAAGGGGGCACGTGAATGATTCCCCAATCACTATGTCAGTAAATATCATTCTGATCCCTCTGCTCCTTTGTTCCTTATTCCCTCCCACCCCCACCCCCACCCTGCCAAATAGTAAATGTGGGTCTTCCATGTGTGTTGAGATATTTTATTCCCTGGGGCGGCTAGGTGGCACAGTGAATAGAGCACCGGCTCTGGAATCAGGAGGACCCGAGTGGCTTCAGACACTTAACACAAAAACTAGCCGTGTGACTTTGGGCAAGTCACTTAACCCCAACTGCCCTCCAAAAAAAGCAAAAAAAAAAAAAGAGAGAGAGATATTGTATTCCCTAGAGAAGGGCAATAATCTTATTTTCTACCTAGGACAGGCTGGCAATGCTTTAATCACCTTTTATCCTTGCTATCAACAACCACAACAACATCTACATCACACTTTAACGTTTACAAAATGTTTTAACTGTTAACTCATTTTATCTTCATGACAACCCTGAGGAGTATGTGCTATTTTTACAGATGGGGAAACTGAGGAAAACAGAGTCTCAGTGACTTACCCAGGGTCAAACAGCTACTAAGTAAAGTAAGATTTGAATTCAGGTCTTTCTGACTCCAGGCCTAACCTGGAGTCCTAACCAGTGCACCCCTAATCTGTCTCCCAGACAGTAGTGGCAAGAACAGACACTTTCTCTGTCACTTTTTCTAACATTTCAGAAAAATATGACCCTGAAAATGCAATTTAACCTCCAAATATTGCCAGTAACTCTCTAGGTAATTATTAATCATGTAAACTGTAGACAGGCTGTGATTTCCCTTAGTGGAGGCATTCTTGCTTTGGGTGATGGATGGAGTTCTGGATTTGGATTCAGACAGGCCTATATTCAAATCCTGGGCGCAGATATCAACCAACTGTGTGACCCCAAAAAATCACTTGCATATATCTGTTTCTGTAAATAAACTTCTGTCTATATCTTGTTCATACGTGGCCATTTGCATGGTGGTCCCCCAGAGGGCTGTGTGTTCCTTGACAGTGAGGATCGCCTTTGCCTTTCTTATGTAACCCATGTTTTGTACAACATCTGGCATTAAGCAGTTGTTGGCCAACATACCTCTAAGCTTCAGTTTCTTCCTGTGGAGTCATGTGGTATAAAAATGGCCAGGGAGGTCTGTGGTAAGGCTGGGTCAGCCTGGATATGGTGATCCCTCACTCATCAGGAGCCCAAGAGCCCTGTGAGGGAGCATGAGTCCTTCATGCCATGAGGGACATGAGCAGAAAGCACCCACAGAATAGAGGAAAGAATGGAGGGAATCGAAAAGCAAAGAACAGAAAAGCCCAAGGATTGTTTGCCTAGGGCAAGCTAGATTGGGTTGAGGCAAAAACTAAACCAGATCCAGGGAGAGTCTAGATAAGATCAACACAGAAGAAGAAATGGGGTGTGTGCCTCTTTGGACATTTTGCCAAGGAACTGGGTATGGCAAGAATATGGAAATGTTAGAGTTAAATTATTACATTCTGCAAATTCTTCATTTGAATTGCTTCATTTTATTTTATTTGTCTCCTTTATTCCCTAGGAAAGTTCTTTTTGAAGGAAAAAAATATATCATGGTTGAAGTAGGGAAGAAGGGACTTGCCCATATCTTGGGCCAAAGAGACTGGGTTGTTCTGAGAGCCTCCAGACCCAGGTAGGTAGGGATGGCAATAACAAGGAGCTTCAGTCCTTCCTCACCCCACAAACTGCCACGGCGCTCTGTTATCTCCAGGATCAAACAAAACCTTCCCTATTTGGCACTAAAGCTCCTTCTATCTGGACCGCCTCCTACTTTAATCTTTGCTCTCCTCCCTGCCCCCATGTACTCCATAATCCATCTAAATTTGTAGGCTTGAAATTACCCAAACAGTACTCCACCTCCCAACTTACTGGCTGTCCCACATGCCCACAATGCTCTCTCTCCTCATCTCCATCTGTTTACTTGTCTGGTTATCTCATCCTCTGAAGGAACCTCTTCTCCAACTGTTGTTACCTTCCCTCTTAGATTACCTTTCATTTGCTGTTTATATCTTGTATGCATCTAGGTATATTCATGTGGTAATTCATATTGTCTTTCCCATCAGAATGGAAGCTCCTTCAGGAAAGGAACAGGATTTGTTTTTTTGTTTTGTTTGTTTTGTTTTCTTTCTTTCTTTCTATCCCTGGTGCTTGATACATAGAAAGTGGAAGTGCTTGTTATGTTAGTCTCTTAGAGTAGAGACCCTCAGGTGGAATAATTCAGTACCTGATTTGTAGAGTTCTTTTCTCTTTAGGGATTTCCTGCCACTCTCTTTCCTACTTCTTTGATGCTCGTAACCTGTGCAGATAGATAGCTTCTTAGAGGTCATCTCATAGAGCCTCTTCATTTTACAAATAAGAGTTCTGATGCCTCAAGAGGGAAAGAGTACAAGGTCCCATGCATAGTAGATGCCAGTCAGGTCCTTGGATTCTTCTCACTGCACCTGATGCTTTGGTCCTGTGTCTATCCATGCTCAGATGCTGACTAGCAGGCACTCCATCAGCTCCTTTTTCTCAGGCATCTTCAGGGTTCAGACAGTAGATTCAATCAGCCATGTGATTCATCCAGGTTGGCAACTCAAGTTGAGGAGTCTGAGAACATTCATTTCCCTGCTTTTCTTTCATTTTTTTTATTATGATATGTGTTTTTGGTCAATTTTCTCTAAGTCAAAGCTAACTGTGGACAAGAGCACAAGTAATAGGATAAGATAATCATAGACTCAGTCTCTAGTGGAAGACACATTCAGTCCTTCTATTACACCATCGTCATCATCATCATGAGCTGTTATGGAGCTCTTTAAGGTTTACAAAGTACAATGAGATCTCATTTTATTCTCACTACAAACATGGAAAATGAGCTCTGTAATTGTCACCATTTTGAAGATGAAAAAAATGAGGTTAAGAGATATTAAGTGACTTGCTCAGGGTCACAAGCTAGTCTGTGGTGAGATTTGAACTCAATTTTTCCTGATTCCAGTGCATTAGTCACTATACCATCTACCTACCCTATAAAGACTTCCTGCAACAGAGAATTCATTCCTTTCTCAAGTGTCCATTTTAATGGCTTGAATTATTAGTAAATTTCTCCCTTTCTTTGTGCTTAGATTGGCTGCTTCTACCCATTGCCTCCATTTCTGCCCTCCATGGTCAAGGAGAGCAAGGCTATTTCTATTTCTATCAGGAAAGGCTTCAAAAATTTGAAAAGAGAAATCATCTCCTCACCTCCTCCAAGCAAAACATCTCATTATCCTTAATAGATTTTTTTTTATGACATTGTTCTGTGACTTGGTTTGTCCTCATGATCTCACCAATGTCTATATTCCCTGATGAAGCAGATCCCAAGTCATCAAGATAAAAAGCATTTATTAAGTGCTTGTCATGTTCTAGTCACCGGGCTAAGCACAACCACATTTTCACATCCTATCTCCTTCTTGTTTATGGCTTGCCACAAATCCACTCAATGGAGTGGAAGGCTTTCTTTAGGACTTTCACCATTTGGGGGAACCAGTCCAGCACACAGATTGTTCATAGGTTATTTAGCAAAGACCTTCTATCTTCGTTTTCTAATCACATATTTCTTCAACTTCTTGCAGAAAGGTCATTACTGATAATATGTCCCTCCATGGCTGAAACTTCTTGCCATCTTGAATGGCATCCTTTCTGAATGTTGTGTTCCCTGGTGTCGAATCATGTGACATCAGCAGAAGAATGCTCAAGCCCTCAAATAGGCTTGCTCTTTCATCAAGAGGCCAGCTAGGTTACTCAGTGGATGGTGCACCAGGCCTAAAGAATTCCAACCTGGGGAGCAGCTGGGTGGTGCAGTGAATAGAGCACCAGCCCTGGAATCAGGAGGACCTGAGTTCAAATCTGGCCTCGGATACTTGACACATTTACTAACCATGTGACCTTGGGCAAGTCACTTAACCTCAGTTGCCCTACCTTTCCCTCTCCAAAAAGAAAGGGAAAAAATAGAATTCAAATCTGGCCTCAGACACTTAACTAGCTGGGTGATCCTGGGCAAATCATTTAACCCTTTTCCCTCAGTTTCCTTATCTGTAAAATGAGCCAGAGAAGGAAATAGCAAACCACTCCAGTATCTTTGCCAAGAAAACACCAAATGTGGTCATGAAGAGTCAGACACAATTGAGAAATGACTGAAGAGCAGCAACAAATGGGCCTCTATGGGCCAGGCACTGTGATATCACTGGTGATGGGAACAGAAAGAAACAGAATGATCCCTACTCTCAAGAAGCTCCCATTCTAGTGAGGGAAGGGAACACAGAGGTAAGAGAGAACCCTTGGGGAGAGGAGACCAAGGGGCTGAGGACATGGAGCTGTCCAGCGTCAGAGGGAGCTGACAGTGAAATGAGCACGGCTGTGCCTCCTCAATGAATGCCAATCCAGGCCAGGGACTTGCCAGGTAGAAGAGCAAGGACAGAGACTTCCTGATAGGATTCTCACTTAGGAGGCTCTTTGGGATTCCTGGGTTGGCTTCAGTCAGCAAAATGCCCCCTACACAAAGAAAAATCTAGAGGACATTATCCAGCAGCATTCTCCCTTCTACTTTGAGTCCAGGCTGACCTTCCTACATGGGATGACATTCCTTGATGATCTATCACCATTGGTGAGCCTGGGTCTCTCTTTCTACCAGGTTGGACATGAATAAACAGAGCATCAATGAACAAAGTTAGTTTGGTCACTATGCAGCATGGCATCTTGGGAATGCATAGCAGGTGCTTAAGAAATGATTATTGGAATGAATTTAATTGAAAATCTTGCTCAAGTCTAGGCTTTGTAACTTTATGGCTACAAGTCTTGGGTCACGTTACCTCTCCCCGAGCCTCAGTCTCTTCATCTGTAAAAAAGAATAATTGTATCCTTGGCCAAGTTCTGCTGTGATGCTCCAAAGGAGTAGGGGGCATTGCTGATCTCTGACAAGTTATACCACTAGGACACAATGACCAATGGGGCCTTTGAACATGGAAACGTCTGGTGTGGGAATGGTGACAGAAGATGAGTTGGTCATTCAAAAATCAGTCTTGTTCTGGGATGTCATGAATATAGGATTGGCCACCAGGTGGTGAGCTTTTCTAGCCCTGGGAACTCATGAAGACTATGTCCTAAGAGATAGAGGCTGTGAGCTAAATCAATGGGAAAAGTCCCCATACTGAGGAAGCCCCAGATCACTGAAGAACTAAAGCAGAGTTTTCAACTACCCACATCCCAGGGTTGTTGCAAAGAAAGCATGGTGTAGTGTGTAGAGGGAAGGGTATTAAAGGCACTGTGTAACAGTGAATATAGCACTGGAAAACCTGGGTTCAAATTCTCCCTCAGACACTTACTAGCTATGTCACCCCAGGTAAGACACTTAATAGCAGCTAATAATAACAACAGCTAGCATTTGCACATCTCCTACCACGTGCCGGGCATGTCTCCTACCACATTCCTGGCACTTTGCTAAATGCTTTTCACTTGATCCTCACAACACTTCTGAGATATAAGGGCTATTATTATCCTCAACTATCCCCATTATCCCCAGATGAGACAACTTAGGCAAACTTAGGCAAACTCAGGCAAACTCAGGCAAACTAAGTGACTTGCCTGGAAAAATAGAGTGTCTGATGCCAGCTTTGAGCTTGGCTCTTCCTGCCTCCAGGTGAAGCATTTTATCTACTCTGCCACCCTTCTGTGGCTCCGTTTCCTGCCCCCCTCATAGATGAAGTCAGACCCATCAGTCTCTAGACTGTCTTAGCTCTAAACCTGTGGTACTATGATATTAAGAAATATTTTTCATCTTTGCTTGTCCTTGATGCGCTTTAAAGCTCACCTTTTTTTTCTTTCATATAATTTGTGTGATGAATGAGAAGCCAAGTCATGTGTGTAGGAGAAAAATTGAATGTGAGGGCGGAGATTCTACATCTAAATCCCACCTCTAATTTGTACTACCCATGTGACACTGGACAATGTGATTCTTTTAGGCCTCAGCTTCCACCTCTGCCCAATGAGGGACTTGGACAAAATGATCTTTAAGGTACTTTTCAGAGCCAGATCCAGGGTCCTTGGATTGCTTCAAATCTTTGGATCTTATGATTCCCACAAATTTCGCCATTTCTAAGCACTCCTCCTATTATCTCGAGAACTTATGCTTTTGGAAGAGCCAAAGGTAAGAGAATGTCATCTCCTTATCTCATACTGGCTTTACCCACTTGGGTTTTCTCCTGTTGTATTATCCCTACTCTGTCTGCTCCTAGAGATGGCTGCTCCAATTCCTTTGCCTTGGCTATGGTAACCAGAAGGACCATCTGGGAGTGGGGAGCTACTCTGCCTAGAGAAGGCTGTGATCCCCATTACTGAGTACATTGCCTTCAGCACCTCATCTTTCCCCCAGTACTAAAATCAAATGTGAAATCTCTGACCCTCAGAGGACTGGTGCTCTGTTGGAATGAATGCAGGAACATTTTTCATACCAGGGCAGCACGAATTAACTGAGAAATACAATAATTCCTTCAGCATCAAGGGACCAGCCATATATTTTCTATATGAGTCTTTAAAAAAAATGAAGAAAAAGCAGCCATGCACTCTTTAAACCAAAAGGAACAGGCGTGTGATTCATAGTTCAGCTTATCCATTAGTAGGAGTTAGAGAGGAACAAGCCTTAATGAAATCAGAATAATGCAGTCATTAAATAGAACAGCGAGAGGCAGGCGGCTGGGGACATTGGAGGGTGACTTGGAGGTGGGGTTGGTGGGTGACACCACTGGCCGGAAGGTGTTCTTGCTGGAAAGAACATTAGACAGAACTCAGATGATGAATAGTGTAAAGATTCTCCTTCTGAGCTCCTTCTTACTGCCCACCCCCACCCCCATCCCCCCAAAAAGAAACTCACCCAAAACCAAACAAACATCAGTGATTATGGGCTGTTTGTGGACAAATTCCAGAATAAGCATTCTTGTCCTTTGGGTTGTTCATGAGCCTGACCACCAGCTTGAACATATTCATTATTTTAATGCCCAGGTGACAGAATGCAAGGTTTAGGGCCTCCCGCAACTCCCTCCAAAAAGAGTCTGCCAGGGACTTGTCTTGTGGAAACAAAAATGTCTGTGGAATGTTTTTCTTCATTTCCCTCTTAGAAAACACTGCAAGAAATCCAACATCAAGATCCTAGAAATAAATCTTTCAAACCAAGCATTAACAGGAGATGAGGAATTTTCTCAGCAACTCACCGAGATCATTTGCCGGGGAAAGAAAAAGGAAGGTTTTCTTAGGTTGAGAAAGAAAATGGAAAAACCCCAGTGAAGTTCTCTGAAGAAAGTAGTCCCTCCTGAAGTAGATGGGAGAGACAGAGACAGACAGAGAAGACAGAGACAGAGAGATAAAGACATACAGGGGAAGCATAGGGATAATCTAATTGGAGTTCAGTTAAATCCATTCTCTTAGGTTAATCCAGTTCTCTCTCCTCAAAAAGGGAGCAGAGAGGATGCCACCCATTTGTTTGCCTAAAACACAGGGTGCTTAACGCTTTTTGTGTCCTGGATGCCTTGCATCTAAACCTGTTGGTTTAGAATAATGCTTTTAAATGCAGAGGGTTACAAAAGAGACTAATAATATTGAAATGTAGTTGTCAAAACAGTTTGTAAAACACACACACACACACACACACACACACACACACACACACACACACACACACACGCCCATTAAAGCCCCAGCTGAAGAAGCAAGCCCCAGGAGGAAGAGACAAGAGGCAGCCTGAGCCAGGAGAGTCCAAGCAGCTCTTCTGCTTTAACCCCCCTTGCCCTTCACTGACCAGTCTCCTTTTCCATCTGTGTTCTCAGCACTTAGCACAGAGCTTTGCACATAGGAAACACTTAATAAATGCTTATTCATTCCTTCATTTAAAAGGAACCTTTTGCAGTAAAAAGAGATCTTTTGTACAAATTTTGTATAAGGGAAAAGCAAAGAGGCAGAGGAGGTGTCTGAATGTGTAGCCCTTTATGGGCAAGGGAGGGTGATGGGAAATGGAGCTTTGGCCAACTGGGAGGACAGAATGCAAGGTAATCGAAGGTGATGCCAGCGGACTGAAAGGCCCCCAAAGTGTTGAGATCTGGGAGCGCCCTTGTGGAAAGGCAGCACTGAAGGGAATAGGAGGAAAGGCTGCCATTTCCCTGAACAGAATAGAATCATGAACAGTGGAGCCTTGGTATACAAGTGGCTCCATTTATCTTTAAGGCTAGTTTACTTGGGTTTTGTACTTTTATAATGGCTTTTGTCTCCAGATAAAGATGAACTGATTTTCCTCGAATTCTGAATAAATGCTTGCTATCTGTAAGGACTTGCACGCAGTCTGGGGAGGGGGGAGCAGGGTGAGAAAGGAAAGGGAAAGTGGAACCTCAGGACAAGTAGGGGATGTTTAACTGCAGCCTCTACCAAAGCTTTCTCTCTCTGGGGCAAGGAGAGGGGTTTCAAATAAACAAGTGTGTGAAAACTCTTTAGCATTATGCTAAGGACTGGGGATACAAATACCAAATCGAGACTGGCTCTTACCTCAAAGTGCTTACTTTCTAGCGAGGTAGACAACATAATAATGCTGTGGCAGCTGGAGCAGGGAGTTGTGCTGTGGGGAATCTCAAAGGTAGTGATAAGCAGAAATAGACCACTTTATTGACACGCCTTTCCCAAGAACTGGTGATTTGACTATGGTTCTCTGAGAAAGAGGAAAAAATAGAGAGAAGGTAAGAAGATGGCAGAAAATGGCCACAGCTAGGATAGGGTATAATGATATCACAGTAGTTTCATCCTCACAACAACCCTGGGAAGTATTATGATAATAATTTTACAAATGAGGGGAGACTGAGGCAGAGAGGTAATTTTTGCCTACATCCACAGTCTGAGGCTGGATTCAATCTCAGGTCTCTATACTGAGCCACCTAGAGCCCTATGTTCTAGCTGTCTGACCCAAAACAAGTCTCAAACTCTGCTGCATAGCAGGTACTGATCTTCATAGGTGGAGAGTTTCCTCACTTGGAATTCCCTACATGGATGAAATTACAATTCCATCAATTTTTTTTAAAAAGGCAAGATACCATGAAAAATGTCTTCTGCTTTATGTCATCAGTTGGTGAAGGAAGAGGGAGGGAAACTGGGGTCTTTTGGCTATTAGACTCATGTGGTTATAAAAGCTCGGTGTCATTGCTCTCTATCCATGATCTTTTTTTTTTTTTACCTGAAATGCCTTTATCTCCCTCATCCTTGATCACAATAGAGCCAAATGACAGAAATAATAGCAATGGACATTTCATCAGGCCTGAAGTTACCTCCCTAATAAGCTCCATCAGCTACTTTCTAGGGGCTAGTTATGATTCACAGAAAGCTCTTCTCAGGAACTTTGCTGCCTCTATTGCCTTTGCCTAATTCCCTCCTAGGCAACCTGAACAGCAAAAAAATTCAGCATCTATGTGGATACTTAACTTTCCATCAACGTGTGCATCCCACAGTGTCTGCCTCAAAGCTGAGAACCAGCTCATTAGATCACCTTCAGAAAGGTGCCCAATTTGGAAAGATGGGGCGGGGGGTAGAGATGATGGACTATCGATTTTTCTATTGTCACTGAAAAGTGATCCTCGTCTACTAGCTGCTGTGGCTACAATGGCTTTTAAGACCAACATCAAAGGACTTGTGAGAAAATGAGCCTTCCATCAAGGGATATTTCATGTTTCCAGAGAGTGTCCATTAGAAAATACTGAAATCGTTGAATCTTTAAAGTTGGAGTAAATTTTAGTCTCACCTCCTGCCCCACCTATTGGTTCCTGTTATAGCATCCTTGATGGATGGGCTTTCAAAGTCTCTGGTAATGGGGCACTCACTAATAAGGCAGACCATTCCATTTCCCAACAATTCTATTATAGTTTTAGCATTATTATTGTTGTTGTTGTGTTGTAATGGACTGAATTCTGTGCCCCTATGACCCCCTATCATTGATCTAACTTCTTTCCTACATCCTCAGCCTGGCTTTCTAGACTACAGGTAGACCATCCAGACTATGTACCTATGTATGAACAACACAGAATGTCTATTCCTTCTACCAGCTAGGTAGAATAGAGATAGAATGATATAGACAGAATGCTGGACTTAAAATCCAGAAGCCCTAAGTTTGAATCTAGCCTCAGATGCTATGTGACCCTGGGCAAGTCACTTCACCCTGTTTGCCTCAGTTTTCTCATTTGTAAAATGAATTGGAGAAGGAAATGGCAAACCATTCCAGTATCTTTGCCAAGAAAGCACCAAATGGGGTCACAAAGAGTCAAACACAAGTGAAAGCAACTGAACAACAACCTCTCAGGGTTGTTGTTTGGATGCAGCAAGGTAATATAAGTAAAGAGCTTTGCAAAGCATGAGTGTTCGTTCTTGGTGGTGTTGTTGTATGGCCATTGTTATTCCAAATACACAATTAAAATATTTGAAAACATTTATCATGTCTTGTTCCCATCTTGTTCTTATCTCTTCCTCAGGCTAAACAACTCCAGTTCTTTAAGTATTCTTTGTGTTAAATCATTTCTACATCCTTCGTAGGTCACAATCTGGTCATGCTCCTGTTGGATTTGCTCCAATTGATTAAAGCCACTCCTTATATGTGGTGCCAAAAACTGAACACATTTCCTAGATGACAAGATAATGGAAGCAGGAAGCGGGCTAGCAAGCAAGAAACCAATCAATAAGCATTTCTTTTTTTTTTTTGGAGGGAAATTGGGGTTAAGTGACCTGCCCAAAGTCACTCGGCTAATAAGTGTGTTAAGGGTCTGAGGCCAGATTTGAACTCAGGCCGTCCTAAATCCAGGACCGGTGCTCCACTCACTGCACCACCTAGCCACCCCTCAATAAGCATTTCTTGAGTACTTACTGCATACAAGCATTTTGTATAGATGCTAGTGATAGAAAAGAAAGGCAAAAATAATTCCTGCCCTCAAGGAGCTTACAGGCTCATGGGGGTACAAACAGAATGGTTGAAAGAGAACCTCCCAAGATGGGACAGCTGGGATGAGCGTGGGATTAGGGGAGAAAGGAGGACTCTCTCAAGCCACTCAGTGAGCAGAGAGGGAGAATTACTGGGAAGTGAGAGTGATATTCTTAAAATGTATCTACGAAATATTTTAAGGAAGAAACCCTGGAGCAGCTAGGTAATGCAGTGGTTAGAGCACCAGCCCTGGTATCAGAAGTTCAAATCTAGCCTCAGACAACTTGCTAGCTGTGTGACCCTAGGCAAGTCACTTGACCCCAATTGCCTCTCCCCCCCCCCAATAAAAAAAAGAAAGAAAAAGAAAAGAAACCCAGGAGATAAAAAAAAAATCAGCTTAAAGTTTGACATAGGTCAGGAAGACAATGTATATAGAAGACCACTGAATTTGGAGTCAGAAGACACCAATCCTTCCCATAAGTCACCTGTGGGCTATGGGACCCTAACCTTCCCCTGATATCCTTTTGTTCATATAGAAACTAAAGGTGTTGGACTTCTGGTCTCTAAGGTCCTTTAGGGAGCTCGGAAGCATGATAAAGGGAGTGCTAGAACCAGAGTCAGGAAGACTTTAGCTCAGATTCTGTCCCAGACAATTACTGTGTGACCCTGGGCAAGTCATTTACATTGTGTGTTTTCTAACATGTGAAAATGAAGATAATCATAGCACCTACTTCCCAGGGTTGTTGTAAGGATTAAACAAGATGATATTTTAAAATGCTTTGCCAATCTTAAAGCTCTATATAAATTCGATCTTTTTATCGTTATTATAATTGCTAAATATTATGTCTAGCTTTAAATACGTAATCTGATATATTCCCAGGTCTGCAAACACTTCAGTGAATTCACACGCTCACGAGCACTGATACCGACGTACTGACCTGAGGTGAAGGAGATTTGCTGAGTCTTGGAATCAGCAGGTTCTGACCACTGACGTAAAGATGCCACCATGATCCTTCACTGACGCCCAGCAAAACTTTAATCCTCAGCTAGCTAAAGTTCCATCAAATACAGGCCAGTGATCTTTTCCCATGCTACTTTAGTGGGGCAAGTGAGGTCTTGTAAATAGGCAAATGGATAGTGGCCTCCCTTGTTCTTCCCCCCAAATCTAGCTCTGGACAAAGGGAGAGCTTATCTGGGTCACTCAGGGACACTGAGAGCAAGCACGGGAAAGGGCCCTGGACTGGGTGGGGCTCAGAAGATCTGTAATGAGGTCAAACTCTAGTGCTATTTGAATGTTCTTAGACTAATCAAAACTGCTTCCCTTATTTTCCTTACCTGAAATGGGGACAACAACACCGCCCCCCCCCACTTGCCACAGAAGAGTAGAACTACGGTTATCCCTTCCACATCACAATGTTCCTCATCAAAGTTTCAATATACCAGGTTGGCATAAGACATTAAATGGGAATCTGGGGGAGTTTTTGGAAGCTAGAGATGATACTCAAAGGCCAGCAGATAACACAGAAAAAGTTTAGAAACTCAGAAATGTACAAAATATATGTATAGCATTGTATAATATCAATATATTTTAATACCATAATAAACCAGACTTCTTCTCTAGTACAAAGGGAGAGCCAAAACATTTCTCCATGAATTTTCCAGATCTTGGCAGCATTGCTCCCCAAACCCCCGAGATGTGGAAGGGCTAACTGTAGAATCAAACAGATGCCTAATCCTTTCTTCACTGCCTCCATGCAGTTCTCTGAGATTCAGGGAAGGCAGTGTGGTTGGGTCACTGATAACCAGCCCCTGCAGTAACTGGCAAGCCTCACTACACATCCTGGGAGAGAAGCAGGGCATTAGCCAGCTCTGGAGACTGTAAGTGAGAACACAGAGATGATACAAGCAGCACTGGCCCTGATGCGAAACCCTGTGGGGGAGGCTGGACCATCCTTCTGTGAAATAACTTGGCTTAAATCTCAAAGAAACTCAGTGGAAGAGCCAAGAAAAGGAACGAGAGGCCCTGGACTATGACCACCCCCACAGAGTTGAAAGGAGGTTACATTAGAAGAGACTAGCTCAAGGAATTTTTTTAGCTCTGTCTATGGTTCAGCGGATCAGTTTAATTCAACAAACATTTATTAAGTATCTACTGTATAAAAGGTACTTCTCTAGGTACTTGGACTACGGAGGTTAGGAATAAAGTAAGCAATAGCCTCAAACTGCTTCCACACGAATCAAGAGATGGGACACAGTCACAGTAAGAGTGAACAAAGGCAGAGTTTGGCCAGGTGCTTGAGGAAATGGAAGGTGGGAAGGATCTCTTCAGCTGGGGAGATGGGTGAAGGCTTCAGAGAGGAATTAGCACCTGAGCAGACCCTTTAGGTATACAATGACTGACATGGGGAAGAGTCGGTTCTTGTCCCAGGGAACAAGCCTATGAGAATAGGTAAAGATAAGAGAGGGCAGGACAAGATCAAAGAGCAGAGAAGTCTCTCTGAATAGAATGTGGAATGAATGAAGGAAAGTGAAATTTAGGGCAAAGCTATGTGGAACACCAGAGGTGGTGAGCTTGGAATGCTGGGTGGAGGAATTTGGATATTGCCCTCCAGGATAATCTGAAGCAAGGGGATGACCTGGTCAGACCCATGCATTAAGTGAGTTCTTTTGGTAACTGGACTTAAGATGACTTGGGTGGAGGGGAAGAAGCTAAAGGCAGGTCAGTGGTCCAAGTGTCAAGTGATGATGACCTGTGAGGGGCTGGTTCTCAGAGCAGACAGGAAAGCACAAATGCCAGGATGTTATGAAGGCAATCTTGACAGCCTTGAAAACTAACAGAATCTGGAGGGGAAAGGGGGAAGATAAGGTCTGAGATCATTCTGTGGTTTTGACCCTGGTTGGCTGGGAAGATAGTGGTGCCATCAACAGAAATAGCAATGGGGAGAAGGGCAGGTTCTAGGGGGAGAGATAATGCTGAGTTCAAAAGAAAATGAGGGGCTGGAGCTCAGGTGAGACATCAGCAATCTGCATAAGAATATCACTGACATATCTGTATCCTCTGTGATGTTCACAAAGTACTTTATGCACAAAAGAAGATCTCATCTGATTCTCACCAAAACAACTCCAGAAATTAGATATACAGAAGGTATTGTCATCCCTATTCCACAGTTAAGGAAACTGAGACTCAGACAGCAAAAGTGATTTTGACTAAGGTCACATGGTTAGTAAGTGTTGATGGCTGCCTTTTAGCTCAGGTCTGTCCTCACCCCAAGTCCAATGTTGTTCCCCACCATAATATACAGCTTGAGAAGAGAAGCAATGCCCAGGAGCATGGAGAGCCAAGCGAAGGTAGAAATGAGGATTGAGGAAAGAGTTTAGGGGTCAGAGGAGCTGCCTTAAGTGTCTTAGGAGCTCCCCCTCTCCCTCCCCTCACCTCCATTTGAATTCTCCTCTTGGCCCCAGGCTGTTTGGTCTGGGTATCAAAGTGGCTTGCTGCAGCATCAATACTGAGAGATAAAAGGGTTCAAAATTCCATCAGCAAAAACACTGAAATCATCAAGGTTGTAGTGAAAGGTAAGTTGGAGAAAGAACAGTGATCCAAGTGCCCAAGTCTTTAAGGATAACAAAACATGCTGGAGGCTAGTAAGAAGCCATTACAAGTGCTTTGGGGGAGGGGGCATAAGGATGAGTAAGCTGAGCCAGAGGAGGAGTGATGAGACTAGAACAAGAACTCAAGACATCATGAGACAGTGGACAGAGAACTGGTTTTTCAGTCAAAGGATCTGGGTTCAAAACCCAACTCCTCCTAATCCCCATGTGATCTAGGACAGATCACTGGGTCCCTCAAAAGAGAGGGTTCGCCTCTGTGACTTCTCAGTTCCCTATTACTCTGTGGCAGGACAAGAGATAGAGCCTGGGACTTGAGGGAAGGAAGGCTTGAGATGAAATACCATTTCATACATACACTAACTGTGTGACCCTGGACAAGTCACTTAACTGTCATGCTCCTCAATTTCTTCATCTGTAAAATGGGGATAATAATATCTACCTTGCAGGGTTGTTGAGAGGATTAAATGAAATAATATTTGTAAAAGGCTTTACAAATCTCGGAGTGCTGTATAAACACTAGGCAGTGCTGTTATTTTTATCCCATGAAATGGCAGTGGCAAGGCAGAAGTCCAGAGGTTCACTTGCCCGGGTCTCTGAGTCAGGGCAACACAGAGGAATGATCACCGTTTGGAAGGACTGACTCAAAATGTGATCTCTTCAGAGGGAAGCCAAAGCCCAACGAATGGCTCAGTTAACACGCCAGCCACGCCAGCTCACCTGCTGTCATTCCAACTCCCCTGAGATCCCACAGACAACGGACTCCCTCATTCCCAAAGGGTTAAGTTACTCGGGGGAGGATTACAGCTAAGAGATGCAATGCTGGAGTGACAAGCTGGCCAGTCAGACCTGGATACGAGCATGTCACCCCAGACAAATCCCTTTATTCCTCTGAGCCTCAGTATTCTCATCTGCAAAATAGCGATAATAGTAAGACCTATGCCTGTAATTTGCTGTTGTTGTTATTGTGGAATGTTCTCAGTCATGTTCCCCTTTTCATGACGGTATCCGAGGTTTTCTTGGCAAAGACAATTTTGCCATTTTCTTCTCTAGCTCATTTTACAGATGAAGAAACAGAGGCAAACAGGGTTAAGTGACTTGTCCAGGGTCACACAGGTAATAAGTGTCTGGTACAGGATATTAATTCAGCAATATGAGTCTTCCTAATTCCCAGTCCAGCACTCTATCCACTGCTCCACCTGGCTCCCTACTGCATGAAAAGTCTTTGCAAATAAAAAACATTTGGTTGGACCAAACTCACAGAAATGTGTGTGGTCAGTGAGGACATCCTTCATGGTCAGCACAGACCTCAAAGGAATAAAGATTATTGAGTGATGGTGGCAAAGAGCAGAACTACAAGTGAAAGTGAGGAACAAATAACATGCTTCGCCCTCCTCCTGGTCCAGTGAGCTGCTGGTCATGGATGGTACATAAATGAATGAATGAAAAATCATTTATCAAATGCTTAATATGTGCAAATCACTGCAGGTACAAGTAGAAAAATCAAGCAGCACCTACTCTCTAGGGGCTCCCAGTACAATGGAGGAAACCACACAAAGGGAAGGCTTTGGTGGGAAGTCAGATGGTAAGGTGCCGTGGTCCAAGGAGTGGCATGGCAACGCAGATGGGAACTCATTAATGTCATTTACACTAATAAAAGCATATTAATTTCTGGTTTTGGACCATTTGACAGAGCCAAGGACTTTGGTGGCAAGAACTTTGTTTTTTGGGTCTTCAGTAGCTTTGGTGATAGCCCCTGCAGGAGCACTTGACAGGCTCCATCACTGGAGGGGTTACTTCCCAACATGATGACTGGAGGCACTGAGTTGGAAACCTGACTATTCCCAAGGGTTTTGAGTTCAGGGTCTTGGCTATCTCCATCAGGGTCTGAGAGGAAGATTATAGTCAGCATGATGATGGAGGTTGAAGCTGTCTGACATACAGTGCCCCCATCCCTCCCATCAGAGTTCCTTGCTGCTTTATAATAGAAGAAACATTTAGGACTGGAGAAGATAGCTCCAGAGATTGTATGTTTGAGGGGGGTGGTGGATGAATTGCTTGAAGGGGGTGAGTTCCTGTGACTTCACTAACATGGAAAGATTGTGAAAGTAAGAGGTTTAGAATGGAAAGCAGTTTGCCAGTGTGATACAAAGTGGATCACAGGAGGCATGATGGAATGATGGCACTCAGGAGAACAGCCCAGAATTAAATGGGAATGAGAGTTGGTAGGAGATCTATAGGGTTTATTGTTCATTTGGTTTGAGTGTAAGAGGATTCTAAATCACAGGGATTAGGGAAAAGAAAGTGGGAGCTTATTAAAAATGGTACTGGAGCAATTCTCTTGGGGTACCCCCTTACAGGGTCCTGTGGCGACAGATTCTGCATTATCTTCAAAGGAAAAAAGGTTTACTAATCTAAGAGATTAGGTCAGGTGTGCTTAGGCATCTGGATCATTAAGTTCCTAGGGATTGGGTCCTCAGGGGCCTAACTGATCTCATGTCTAGTACCTATTCCTTTACTTAATTCCAAAATGACAGAGCATGTCGAATGCCCAGAAGACACACTGCTTAAGGGCCGTACATTTGATTTCTGGTTTGGTTTGGTCTCTGAGGTACTGGGTCTAAACAGGGCTGAAGTGGCAAGTGGGCATTCAGTACCCAGGCATTTGATGTCGGTGTGACACACATAGCAGCAAGCAACTCCCTCAGGTGTCTCTGCTCCTTAGAAAACGTTGTTCAGTGGATTGGTAAAGACTGCAGTGTTCCTGATTCCTCCTTTGAAAAAACACACCAGTGAAGCTAATCATGCTTCCTAGCAACACTCTTCTCCCTCATTCTCTTTCTCTCTTTCAACTTAATGTGCTCTTTGAGGCATGTTCATGGGATAAGCAGAATGAAAATAACTTCCAAATGTGACTTCTGTGTAAATAGGCCTGCTCCTTACCACAGCCATCTTCATAGACATGCACTTAGGTGTAAGTACAGGGCTAGTAATCGTCCAGCCTCCAAGAGGCTCAAAGTATATGAAGAATGCTGGCGTTACAAACATGCCTCGCTATTTACCTGCTAATTCTGCACATGTTCTAAAATGCCTCAGGTGAGTAATAAGTAAATATAACAGGCAGTATGGAAATATACACACATTTATCAATGACCAACACCAGAGTCAGGCCTTCATGATCACAGAAGAGATGGATGGATGGATGGATGGATGGGTGGGTGGGTGGGTGGAGAGATAGATGGAACAAGTAGAGCAATTATTAAGTTCTTATATGTCAGACACAGATGCAAGTCAGTTCTTGCCCTCAGGGAGCTTACATTCTAATGGGGGAAAGATTAAACATTAAGAGAAGCTGGAAAGAAGGATGGAGGGAGGGGGAAGGCACCTGTCTGACTGCTTGATGAGGAGGTAGAGAAGTCTGGAGCATGAGTTGACTTGGCAGTTAAGCAATCCCAACTGGGACCCCTCACGAAATAGAAATCTGAGTTAGTTGCACCAAGGAGAAGGACAGGGTTCTTTCTAATGAAAACTCCAAGGAAGGGACTGGTCTTCATTTTGTCTGCATTCCCAGTACTTGGCACATAGTAGGTACCTAATAAATGCGTATTGAAGGAATTGATCTATCTCCCATATCAGTATTAATGGATTCAGCCTGGATTCACTCTGCACAAGCACTTAGCTCTGGGCTGCCCACTGCACAAAGCTGGTAGTGGTGTTGTTGCTACTGCTGCTGCTGCTGCTGCTGTTTTGTTGTTGTGGTTGTTCACCCTTCCTTCTCAAAGAGGACAAGTGACATCATGAGGGTGATGTTTTGACTTGCACATAAATTGGATTTAAGTGAGGTAGAACTACACAAAGTTGTCAGCCCCAATCTTTCATCCAGAGTTATTGAAATCCAGTGACAAGATGTGAGTCAACAAAACTGGCCATGGCATGGGATGTAGTGGGTAACCTTGGCCTTCCTAAATTACAGTCTTTCCCAGGCCTCTGTTTGTCTGAGGCAACTCCCTACACAAAACCAAGTCTACAACAACTCTTACCCTTGAAAAGTTTACATTCTATAATGGACAACTAACTCTCCCCTTTATGAAATGTGAAAGAGGGAAAGGTTGGTTTGGTTCCTGAGAGGAATCAACCTATGGTTTCATTCTATGACTATTTGATTCTATGACTATTTGAATCTATGACTTTATATCTAGAGTTGGGAGAGACCTCAGACACCTTCCAGGCCAATCCCTCCACTTTACAGATGAGGAAACTGAGACCTAGGAGGGTGAAGTCACTTGTCCAAGGTCACAGAAAGAGTATCAGAGAGAAGATTCAAACTTGGGTCTTTTGATCCTAGGGCTAATGCTTTTTCCCCCCCACTACACTGTTCCTTATTTTCACAAAATAAGAATGTGCAGAACTGAGTTGAATTCAGCAAATTTTATGGAACTTACTAAGTGTATCCATTACCATAAATCTAGAGCTAGAAGGAATATCAGAGGTTCCTAATCTACCACCTTCAATTGACAAATGAGGAAACTGGGCTGGGCTGAGCTGATTCCCCTTGTCCAAGAGCACATAAGTCATCACTATGCAGTTCTCTCTCATTCTGTCCTTCCCAATCAGCTCTGTTTGGATTGCACAGAGTAGGAACGAGGCTGTGTCTGGACTCTGCCTTTGGTCCATCCTATAGCCAGTGCTCACTAGTCTGTTTCCACTTCCTTAAATCGCATGGAATATTCTCTTCAGGGGAGTCTGAAAACCTTGTGAAAATACAAAATTGGACAGACCCTTGAATTGAATTAACCAAACCCAAATGTCTACACTACATTCAAGCTAGGTGCTAAGCATATGGGCGGCACAGACACCATAATCTCCAGACATAAGTCTATTGAATTTAAATCATTAAATGTTTGTTACACTTCAGTGTGGAGCAATGGAGAACTGACTTTGGAGCCAGAATGACCTGAGTTCAGGTCCTGCCTCTGACATGGGTTGGCTGCATGGTCCTAGGCTGATCACTTTTACATGCCCTCAGTATCCCGAACATCTCTCAAAGATTATAAGTTGCCAACAAAGTGCCAGCCTGTATTTGGAGAGGGAGTTTCTTTAGCCAGTTCTTTATGCCAATGAGATTACATGTTCAGACCTTATCCTATTTGTTTCTATCCCTATCCTATGATGTACAAGGAATTGTGTCACATACTGGGGATACAAGGACAGAAATGAACCCATCCTTATCATGGCATAGGGGAAAAATACTGACTGGAATCAGAGAATGTGGGTTCAAATTCTGCTGATGCTGCCATGCTGTGTATGACCTTGGACAATTCTCTCCATCTCTATAATCCTCAGTTTCCTTATCTGTATAATGAAGGAGATTGGATTAGATGGCCTCCTTTGAGCTCTCAGTCTCTAAATCAAGCATCCTGGATTTCGCCCACCATTAAGATGCTTGTATTTTACTGTAGAGATATAACCAGCATAAAGATAAACCAAAGCAGGAGAAAATCCATGCACCTGGGGGATCAGGAAGTGCCATTGGCAGGAGGCAGCACCTCAGTGAGCCTTTGAAAGGCCTCTTATTCTAGAAGGTGGGGGAAGAGTTTGCTGGGTATGAAAGATAGCTGGTCCAAAGGCATGGGGATTGGAGAGATAGAAAGGTGCTGGTGCCCTCCACTGAACTGTGGATGCTTGGAGGAGGCATACATGTGAGGGAGACTGATGGGGACACAGGGATTTCAGAAATGTCCAACTTTGCTTTCTCTCCCTTACAATGTTCAACAGAAAGAATGAGGTGTACCAACCAACCAACCAATCAACCAAAAAACATTGAAGTTATTGTTCTATACCAGATACTAGACTGAGCACTAGGGATACAAAGAAAAGGCAAAAATGAGACCAGAAATGACAGGTGCATGGAAGGGAGAATTTTACATGAAAAAACATCAGGTGGGTCATGTATTTGGAATAATCAACCAAAGCTGGACCACCAAGATATCAGAGTGAATTCCATAGGACTAGCAATGGTCAATCAGAGGCCAAAGCTTCCTGGGATGAGATGATGATTTATCTGTCTGAACAAAGATAATTAGAGGTTCTGGCTCATTGGTTCCAGCATTCAGTGCCAGATTCTACATGCCTAGCAACAGATTTGAATAGCAATGTGACATAAATGACAACCCTACTCTGAAGCATTTCTTGGATCTTGACAAGGTCTCCAAGGCCATGAGCTCACACCAAGCTCCCATATCCAGCTTCCTGCAAGGATATCACATGCATTTCTGAATACATTTAGATAACAATCAGTAGAGAATGTGCTGTAAACTATTATTCCAACAATAGAATGGGTTTGTCATAAGTCAACCACAGTCTTTTAACTTTGTCCCTTTATGACAGAGGACACATTAGCAAGATGGGGTCCCATTTTCTTCATGCCCTCTGCCCTTCACTCAAAACTTCTCCATCCCACGTTGTCTCTTCTCTCCTTGGGAACAATAGGTAACTATCAGATCACAGGATTTAGACCTCAAAGGACCTTAAAGACTATCTAATATGGGGATTCTCAACAATTTTTGTGCCACCAAATCCTTCAGAAGTCTGATGAAGCCTATAGACCCCAGAATTTTGCTTTTAAAAATATAGAAAATACATAGGATTACAAAGAAAACTAGAGGTTAGTGAAACAAAGATAGTTTTTTTCTTTGTCTCAGTTCATAGAGACCCTGAAATTTACCTATTGGCCCCTTAGGTGGAGAGTTTGAGTTATCCTTGATCTGATCCAAGTCTCTCAAACTAAGGCCTGGTGAGAAGGCTTGCAGTCCTTAAGGTCAGGAGTTTTAATCAGCTGAATAATTCCCAGCACACATTGCACGGTCAAAAAACACTGCCCCTCCCAGATAATGAAAGAAAGTCTTTAATGTGTAACTCTGATTGTAGAGGTTTCAGGTCAGTGGGGAAAAGTGCAGGTCTCAGGTAGATTCAAGTGATCCAGCATCCTTACCTCCATTTATGGCTTCTATTGAGCCTCCCTGCCCTTTGGAAAGTTTGCCACATGGCTCTCCTTGAGTGAGTCAGAAGTCTCACAAGTCCCCCTCCATGAAATACCACTATTTCCCATGTTTGTTTTTATACAGAGCTCTTGCTTTCTGTAAATGCCAAATGCTTGGCTGCCATCCCTGGTTATATCCATCAAGATACATTTCTGTGCCAAAGTACACCTGCTTGAGCCCCAGCGCCTTCCTTCCTCCACACCCCCCACCACTCTGATGCATGAACATGCTATTAATGAGGCTGCCAACTCATTTGTGATAGGGGCGGGGTCAGGAAGTGGAACTGGTGCCAAGATCAGAACAGCAGTCGTGCTAGGAGGCACTGGTTTTGTCAATATGTCAACTAAGCCTTGGGGAATAATTGATCCTGAGTTGAAAAATATGTCACAGAGCCAGAGAAGCCCAAACAGCTCAATGAATGCTTGGTATCCAGTGAGACTTTAGCCTGGAGCTTTTCTTGATTTTTCTCCCATCACTGTTCCTTTCTCCATCCCACCTACTGCTCCCTGAAGATATCTATTGCTGTTTATTCTTTAGGAAGCATTTAATTATGCCCCTGAACAGCAGAGTCAAGCCAGTATTCCTGTGGAAAGCACTTTCACACTCCAGGCTAGTGGTGGTGTGTTTGTTCTGGGTCCCTCAGTAGATTCCTGGAATCACTAAAGATCAGGAAGTTGGTTGGCCCTCATGGAGCAGCTGATTGTCTGGAAGGTGTTTCTTCAGTAGAGACAGACCAAAGAGACTTTTCTGTCCCTGAGAGCATTTTCCCACCTACCTATTCACAGCACTGAGTAGGAAAATCAAGGTTGGATTAAGTCTTATTGGTTTGAGGGGGAGTTCAATAGGAGTAGGAATGTGAGTGAGCAGCTATAGGCAGACCTCCCTAAAATAGTTCAGTGAATTCTCAGTCCTAATCCATTTGCTCCTCTTTTAGGGAGTAATAGTGAAAGGGAAGACAAGAGTTTGGAATTGTAAGGATTTATGACTAGCACAAGCTAGCATCTCCTTTCAGGTGATGCCGCCCCCACCACTCCACTCTAACAAGTGCAAAACACATTCCTTGATTTCAAATAAAAAAAGTCCCCTCTAAAAGTCCATCAGAGTGACTCAGCCTCCCCCGGCCATGTACAAAGCCATGAACCACACTGCAGATAAACCACAGTCTGATCAAGAGTCCTAAAAGGCTATGAGATCATGTGCAACTGGGCTTCAAGGACAGCTCTCCATTATTTGCATCCCTGCAGATGTGACTTAATCAATGAATATCCCTCCAAAGAGATCTTCTTGTTTTAGCTGCTCCAAGGTGAGGGAGGACCAGAGCTCTTCATGAGACTCTTACATGTTGTTCCATGCCCATTGCTTCATCATATGGGAAATTGTGGCAATGCTTCAACAGCACCCAAGATGGAGCATCAACTTGGTCCAATGACAGGCAAGCTCAATAAGAAAAGAAAAAAACCAGTATCCAACAACTATTCATCAGCTTTTTGTCCTTGAAGGTTACTCATGACATTTCAGCTCCTGGTCATCCCAACACTCCCGACCTCCAGTACTTGAAATCCCTATGACCCTTCAGGATTCAGCCCATGTTAAAAGACAACTATATTACACATTGCTACATGACAAGTACATCAACAAGGTGCAGAACAAAGGACTGCCAGAGGTCTGAAAAGAAAGGTTATTTGTGATTGGAGAATCCAGGTGGAAGTGCCTTGGAACTGAACTCTTAAAGCTGGGTTAAAATTAAATAATTCAAGAAGGAGGTGGCACTACAAGCTTGGAAAATAGCATAGGCAAAGATATGGAGGTAGGAAAACACAGTGTATTCAATGGAAACAAAATAGCCTAGTTGGCCAAGATCTTAGAGCACCTGGGGGAGAGCAACTTGAGGTTAGGCTGAAAAGTAACGGGAGTGTCATGTTGTAGAGGACATTGAATTCCAAACAAAGGTGTTTGAATTTTAGGTAATTAACAGGTAATATGGAGCCACTGAACTTTTAGGGCTAACAACTGAGAGTGCCATGTTTAAGAGGCATATATGAATGCTCAGATCAGATATGAGGATTAGTTGAGTATCAGATGAGGATTAGAAGAGTCAGGAAGACCTATGTGGCTATTACAATCCAGTAGGAGTTGATGAAGTTTAGAAGAAGGAGTAAAGAAGATGGGATAGATATGAGAGACATTTCAAAGGTAGGACCAGCAAGACTTGAAGATTCATTAGGTAAGAGAGGGGAGAAAGAGGTCATGTCACTGCCAACCTTAAGACCTGTGTAGTGTAAGGAACCTTGACCTTAGTGGTAGAGGTTCTGGTTTTGAAACCTTACTCTGTGGCTTTGGACAAGTCTCTTTCTGGATCTAGGTATCCTCCTCTGTGGCATCAAGGGGATGATACAAGTCGACTTCTAATGGCCATGCCAGTTCTGCATCCTATGGTCCTCAGGTGATTTCAAAACTAGGAGCAGGAATGAATGGCAAAGACATATCAGACCCCTACTAGAAGTGTGGACTTGACTGGGATTTGAACCTGGGACTCCTAAATGGACATTTTCTCCTTTGAGAGAATGCAAACTCATTGTGTGCAGGGACTATGTCCTTTTGTGTTTGTATCTCCAGAACATGTCCCCATGCCTGTAAAGACAAAAGGTACATGATAAATGATGGTTGATGGACAACTTCAAACTTAAAGACCAAGCCTGCCTCTGATGTCTCTCCAAGACACAGAGGTGACCCTGGCTTTCAAAGGTAATGTGGAGGGGCAGCTAGGTGGCACAGTGAATAGAGCACCGGCCCTGGAGTCAGGAGTACTTGAGTTCAAATCCGGCCTCAGACACTTAACACAAAAAAAAACTAGCCGTGTGACCTTGGACAAGTCACTTAACCCCAACTGCCCTCCAAAAAGCAAAAAAAAAAAAAATGTGGGAACAAAGTTTTGAAAAGACCTCCCAAGCAGGAAAAAACTTCTCACACTGGTGACAGGTGAACCATTTTGTTTCCAAACAACCCAGTTTGTCATCCAATGATGAAACTTCATGTAACTTAGATCCAGTATCAAGTGGGTGGTCATTGTAATATTGAAGACAACATGCATGGTGGTCTCACCACATTGACCATGGGACCTGTTAGAAACTATTGCAAGACCCCACCCTGAATCCTGGATCTGATACTTACTAGCTGCATATGTTGGGTTGCAGAAAGCCACCTGAATTTCAGTTCTCCCACTTATAAAGTGAACTTAGTTCATTCTTATTCTGGGACCTTGACTCTTTTTCAATTTGCCTTATTTTTTTTACTTCAAAGTAGAAATTGTTTCTTTATAAATTAATGACCACAAACAAGGTAAGCAAATACTTCAGTATTTCTCTGCTTAACCATTTTAACCCAAGGCTCTTCTCAGCTTCCAGGGGAATGACTAGATTCCATTGCTTCCAGGAAGAATTTGAATATGGATCAACACTTCCTGTGCTTGCTCAGTAGTAGCCCACTCCTGATCCTCCTAAAGACAAAGGCTGTATTGGAAGCAGTAGACCCACAAGGAGAAGCCAGACTTCAAAGTGAGAGTGTCTCATTCCTTCCAACTAAGCTGTAGACCAGCCCTCTCATTCAGCAATCCCTACAGCAACACACTATGGGAAGTGCAGGAAAATATTCATGATAGCTTTGGACCCTCACCTCCTCCTTTTCCCAACTGGTATCTGTAACAGGGATGTATTGAGAAGAAAGGCAAATAAGGAACAGACTTACAAAGTCTGATCACAAGTCAAAAAGGAAACATCAAATGTGTGTGTCCTTTCCCCTTGTCCTTTTCTTCATGATATAGCTACATCCTGGGCTATGTACGAGACCAGAGCTCTTGACCTATTGACTGAAGTGCCTTTGTGATACAGAACAGATGGGATAGCTTACAGGATTGGGGGAGCCGAATCTCAGCCTGGTACTTCCTGCTTGGCCTTATATTGTTAGTGATATCCATGGGGTCATAGATGTGGAGCTGAGAGGGACCCAAGACCGAAGCCTAGGAGAGGAAGTCAGATTGCCCAAGCTCCCACACAAACTGAAAAGGGCAGATTTGGCTTTTGAATAGCTAACCATTTGTGTCTGGAAAACCTGGGTTCAAATTCTGCCTTTGATACTTCCCAGCTGTAGGAACATGGATAACTCACTAAACTTCTCTATTCTTCATTTTCCTCATCTTTAAAACAGAAATGATCAAATCAGAGGATATGCTTCTCAAGGTATCTGCTGTGAAGGTTAAAGCTTATAGAAAGAACCATTATCCTTGTTTCTGATGCTGTTTGGTACACTGGGCTACGTGTGAGCCAGAACACCTGGAGGCTTATCCCAGGACTGCTCCGTAATTGCCGTGTGACCCTGGGCAAGTCACTTACTGCCTTTGAGCCTCAATTTCCTCTTATATAATCAGACAGGATTTGGCAAGATGATCTCTGGGGTCTCTTCTACATCTGAAATTCTTTGAGTTGATGAGTTGACATTTTCTAATTAGTGAATTGCATTGAGAGCACAAATGCCAAAATAATCTTTCTAAAATGCCAACCTGGCTGTGCCACTCCTCTGCTGAAGAAACTTCAATGAGCTTATTGCCTGGAGGAAAAATAACAATTCTTGAGGTTGGCTTCCTAGGCTGTCTCCAGGCTGCCTTTCCCTTCTAATCCCGTGTCACTCTGCC
>CM053600.1:200358447-200395298 GCA_028646575.1 Pseudocheirus occidentalis
CTGCAGGGCCAGGGCAGTACAGGCCACATAGAGTGACCTCTGCAGGACCCCAAAGTGCTGGGCCATCCATGTCTTCACAGGCTCTGCTGCCATAAGACTGTGCTGCCCCATGAACAGCAGCACTAGCCCCAGGTCCTGCGCTAGAGCTGCCAAGATGCCAGGGTCCTGTAGGGCAGTCAGCCATTCCTGTCGAGAATCTGGTCCCAACTTCTGAGTACCCCCGAGAAGTGGTTGCAAAGATGTGAAGCATACAAATTCTACTCCAGTACCAAAGGCCAGAACGAAAGAGGCTAAGGCCGCAGGGACCAAGAGCAGCGCAGGAGCCATGGCTCACTTTCAAACATTCTTGATGAAAAAAGAAACCAGAACTGAATAGAAAATTTGACATTCAAACAGAATTCTTAAGAGAAGTGTAAAAAGGCAAGCATGAAAGAATAATTGTAAGGGACTCAATAAAGTAAAACTGTTTATGTTTCTTTCTATATGGGAAGATGATACGTGTAATTCCTAAGCATTTTATCCTTATCATTACCATATCATTCTATCATATTCTATCTATAATCAAGGTGGTGTTATCCTGAGAATGATATGATAGGATGTGATATGATAGAATGATACGAAGAAATCTACATAGACAGGGGGAACAGTTATGAACTGATTATGTTGGAATGATCTCGCCCCAAATGTAGGGGTAACAAATAGAGATATTCTTGGAGAAGGGTGAAGGGAGAGGTAGAATGGGGAAAATTTTCTCACATAAAAGAAGCACACAAGAGCTTTTATAATGAAGGAGGAAATTGGAGGACAGGTAATGCTTGAACCTCACTCTCCTTAGAATTGGTTCAAAGGGGAAGAAAATAGTTATACATATGCAGGTATAGAAATCTGTCTTACTCTATAGGGAAATAGGAGGGGAAATGGATGAGATGAGGAGGGATGATAGAGGGGAGGGTGGATTAAGGGAGGCAGTGATCAGAAGCAAAACAGACTTTTGAGGAGGGATAGGATAAAAAAGAGAAAGAAAAGGATAAACAGGAGCAAATAGGATGGAGGGAAATATACAGTTAGTAATCATAACTGTAAATCTGAATGGGATGCACTAAGAAATGTATAAAATAGAAATGTATAGAAGAATGGATGAGAAAACAAAATTCAACAAAGTGTTGTATACATGAGACACACTTGAAACAGAAAGACACATAGAGAGTTAAAATAAAGGGCTAGAGCAGAATCTTTTATGCTTCAGTTGAAGTAAAAGAGGCAGAGGCAGCAATCTTGGTCTCAAACAAAGCAAAAGCCAAAATAAACCTAATTAAAATAACCAGGGAAGGCTACATTTTGATAAAAGGTACCATAGACAATGAAGTCATCTCAAAAAACATTACAGAAACCTTCTCTGATAAAAGCCTCAGAAGAAGTCATCAAATCTATCTATAATCATATAAAAATGCTCTAAATCACAACTGATTAGGGAAAGGCAAATTAAAACACCCCCAATGCAATACCTCAATCTATTAGAAATGACAAATGCTGGGGGGGATGAGGGAAAATAGATACATTAACGAGCTGCTCATTGAGTAAGTGACCAAACCCAACCATTCTGGAGAGCAACCTGGTTCTATCCCCCAAAGGCTATCAAACTGTGTATACCCTTTGACCCAGAAATACTGCTAGTAGGTTTGTACATCAAAGAGATCAAAGAGAAAGGAAAAGGAATAATATACACAAAAATATTTATAGCAGCTCTATTTGAAGTAGCAAAGAATTGAAAATTGAGGGGGCACTTGTCAGTTAGGAAATGACTGTACAAGTTGTGGTGTAGGATTGTGATGTGATGGTGCGCTATTCTGCTGAAGGAAATGACAAGAGGGATGGTTTCAGAAAAAAAAAACATGGCAAGACCTACATGAACTGATGCCAGCTGCAATGAGAACTGGGAGATCATTGTGCACAGCAATGGAAATATTATAATGATGATCAACTGTGAACAACTTGGCTCCTCTGATCACTATAATGGTACAAGACAATTGCAAAGGGCTCATGATGGAAAATGGTCTCCACCTGCAGAGAGAGAGCTGATGAGCTCTGAGCCCACACTGAAATACGGTTTTCTCAGTTTCCGGTGATATGGCTAACATACAAATGTTTTCACATGTATAATTGATATATTGTTTGTCTTCTCAAAGAGGAGGAGAGGAGGGAAAGGAGAGAATCTGGAATTCAAAATGTAAAAAGAAAAGAATGTTTAAAATAAATTACATTTTTATAAATTCAAGCAACTTTATGTTTTTACCAGTCAGTCAAAACCTGTTTCTTAAGTGCTTATGCCAGGCACTGTGCTAAGCTCTGGGGGTGCAAGGACATTCCCTGCCCTCAAGGAGCTCACAGTTTAATAAGGGAGACAACATGCAAATAGCTATGTACAAACAAACCTATATACAGGATGAACTGGAAATAATCAGCAGAGGGAAGGCACCAGAATTGAGAGGGATTGGAAAAGGCTTCCTGCAAATGATGGTATTTTAGCAGGTACTTGAAGGAAGCCGAGGAAGGTAGGAGGTAGATGTGAGGCCAGAGGGCATTCCAGGGCTGGGGGGCAGCCAGTGAGAACACCCAGAGCTGGGAGATGGAGTGTTGAGGAACACTTCAGATTCCACAATCATCCAAGAGTATATTCAGCATTAATAAGCACTCTGCTTTAGTAGGTCCTAAGTGTGTACCAGGCATGAAGGTAAGTACTGGGGACACAACATATCCCAAACTGTACTTACCATTCTCTCCCATTCTCACAATTTGTTTCCTTCCTCTGCCTCCCCTAATTCGGTAAAAAGCACCGAAATCTCCCAGTGAATAAGGTTCAAAACTTCAGAGACATGTTTGATTCATCACCAGTTCCTATCAATTCTACCTCCATAACATTTTCCACTTCTATCAATTAACAAGCATTTATTAATTGACTAGCAAGAACTCAGCTGGGCTCTTGGGACCAAAAACAAAAGGAATAACAGCTCATCCCTCAGGGAGCTCATATTTCAATTCATTCATTTCTTTTTTTACACTCACTTTGCAGTTGTATTGTTCATCCTCTCTTTCCTGGATCAATATAATAACCTTCTAAGTGGGCTCCATGCTTCCTCTTGTCCAATCTACCTTTCAAGCAGCTGCCAAGATTATAATCCTATTGACAGATATGCACATGGTACTGCCAATATTAAAAAAGAACAAACAAACAAATAAACAAAAATTAAAAAACCCTTCAGGAGTTCCCTATTGCCGAAAGATAAAATACAAACTTTTCCATTTGGCATTGAAAGCCCTTCACAATATGGTCTCTAGATCCCATTACAAGATTTATTGATATTATGCTCCAATGGCTGCTGTGGAATACAACTAGATCCCAGTAGTAATTGTTCAAAGGTCTTGTCCAGTGGTATTCAGGTGTTTCCCAGGCTGGACCCCATGCCTGGAACATCCTTCCAGGCATCTCCCAATACTTCTCTTCCTTCTAGGCTCAGCTTGGGTGTCACCTCCTCCAAAAAAATCTTTCCACCTCTCACCCCTAGTAGAAAAGTATCTTGAATTTCTCTGTCTTCATATTTTCCTAGAATGATTTGTCAACAGTAGATTCTCCCACCTCCTTTCCTTGGTTATATTCTACCTTGTTTTCAAAGTATTTTTGTACATATTGTAGCCAACTTGCTAAATTATAAGTCCCTCTAGGGAAGAAATTATTTCATTTTTCATCTGTTTCCCCAGCACCAAACATCCTGCTCTGCACATAGAAACAATAATCTTTTTCTTGAATTGAAGTGGCAAAAATGTGTTTATTTTAGACTTACATACATTTCTTGCCAAAACAGTTTCTAGTTCTAGAACTATGACTAAGATCTTTTATTTTTCACTTGGGCTAAAAACAATTATGGATTATGTGGGATGGAGAGAAAAATAAATGTTTGTAGATTGAAATAAAATAGGAGTTAAAAAAGGAAAAAAAAAACATATGAAGATAAGGTTGGGCAAAGGTAGTATAAGTGAGTAAAAGAACAGAGGTCAGTTCAGCTATGAGCATCAGGTGAAATGTTGGTCCATCTCTTCACCCCACAGGTTTTGCCTGGTGGGAGAGGCAGGCTCTGGTGAGGGTGTAATATAGCAACAAGACATTTCCAGGGGGCACACCTTCCCTTCCATCTCTCTGAGGAAGAAGTTTCTATATGTCCTCTCCTAGCTTGTCTGCACCTCAATTTGTCCTGGAGTGTTTGGGTCATGTGGCAGTCCAGACTGGTAGACAAGGTGAGGGATGGGGATGGCAGCCTCAAGACAAGGTGCCTTGTCCCCTGCAATATCAGTGACCTGGGGCAAAGGCTCCCTTAGCCTTTGCTAGAGCTGGTGTTGTATATCTCCCCACCTTAGTAAGAGGAAAGTCAGGTGTGAATACATGGTGCTGAAGTGAGAATCCTGAAATGGGAGTCAACAGCTGTCCCTTTTGGTCTAACTCTGTAACTAAGTCATTCAATGACCCTGGGAGAATCACCAGACTATCCTGAACCTTAGTTTCCTCCTCTGTACATTGAATGCTGGAGAGAAGAAGTGATGTCTAAGATTGCGTTAAGATCTTGCATTCTTTAAGTCTATAGTAGTGAGCATCTCATGATGATCTTTGGAGGCACAGTAATATTTTCTTTTCAGTTTCTCTATTTTTTTGTTGCTTTTTTCCAGACTCTCCGCTTCAGTATTGACAAGACACCTGCTTCTGACAGTCACTCTAACTTCTGTTTTCATGGGTTATGCGCTGTGGAATATGATTAGCTTTTTAGAATTGTGTGTAGCATAAGAGTAAATAGGCTCTGAATGAGAGAATGAGACTCTCCTTTAGAGTGAAATGAATAGAATTAGTACTTGGTCTTGTGATGGTTCCTTTTAGTACCTGGAGATCTCATTAATGTTCTTCTAAGCTCATGGCTAATTCTAGATGGATGAGGCTGCTAGAAATCTGACCTTAGGTAATCACGGGCACTTTCATATGCCAAATTGATTCCTTTATGGGAATATTTAAAAGGAAAAATACCCATAAGCAGATACTTAAAAATAGAAATGATTTTAGGTCAAAGTCAGGTTCATTTTAGCTCATCTGAGGGGAAAATGCACCCCATATTCACAGTCTTCATGACCATGAGGATGGGAGAGTAATTGGAAGAGGAATTCCTCATATGTCTCTTGGGAGGCTGCTTATTTAGTCAAGGGAAGATTAAGTGCCTCTCGACACATGAGAGAAGCTTATAATGCCCAAAATTCCACAAGTTCCACACTAGGGAATCAAGTTCAATAAATTCATTTTCATCAACTGAGTGCCTATAATGTTAATGGGATAATAAGATCTTCCCCTCCCATTAATAGGCCTCACGGGCAGCCCATTAAGAGAAGCTTGCTTAGAGGACGCTTGTTGTAGGAAGGCTTTTACATCTTTTGCTAATTTCCAGTTAAGCACTGAGTCAGGAGAGTTGTGATCCCTTTCTGACTCTGAGAAGTGTATATATCCTCTGAGTCGGTGTTTTGCTTTGAGGGCTCACTTATGAGAAGGACCATTTGATTTCATGGTGAAGGTTCTGAGCAGCTGTATGTTCACGTAAAAGCTCTCTCCGTCTAGTGGCATATGCAAAATGTATAGCACTATTGATTTGATTCAGGCAGTCACAGCCCTGTCTGTTGGTCTTTATGCTAACTTTTCTGACTGTATTTTCTCTGAAGGACCTTTCCCCTGAACTAGCGAATGTAATTAAAAGTAGGATTGTTAACCCCTTCTTGAGCTGTCTTTCCTAGAAAAATAGATGAAAGAACCTGTGCTAGCAGACCATCCTGGGTATACTAGGGCACTTGCTGCTACAGTGCCCCAATAAAGGCCAAAAAAATAAAATAAAACAAAATTTGACTTAAAGAAATGTACAGATAATAGGAGGTCAGTCTTTCTCTGTCTTGGAACATGCTCAGACTCGTGTCTTGAGTCCATGTGTAGGAGTCTGGAGGCAGTCTGCCCCTATGCATAGGACTGAGGGGTTTGTGTTGGGTGAGGAAGGTAAGTCCCCAAAGTGGTTGATGATCCAAAAGGGTCTGATGAATAGGTAGATTTGTTAAAAGGAGAAGCAATTGCTGACTGAGGGGTTCTTGGCTATTCCAGTTGACAAGGTGTGACTCTAGTAGAGGGTGGGTAGAGGACAGAGGGGTCTTTCTCTCTATCCTGGTGTCACGTTGAATAGTGTCAGAGAACTGGAACTATGTCAGCATATGCTGGGGCTCCTGTCTGCCTTTGTCCCTCTTTTGTCTTTCTGTTCTTTGAGTAGGTGACTTTAGGAAATCCCTAAGTTTGTGGTGGTATGAGCATCTGCAGAATGAAGTCATAAAAGTAGAAGGATTTGGTTGGTGGAAAGGAAATCATCTACTTGGTGAAATAAGCCACTGGAAAAAAGATGTAGCCTAGCTATTTCATATTATAGTTCCTGGTGACCTGTTGAAATGTAAAATACCTAATTAGTAGCAATGCACAAATGCTGTATGTTTTGATGAAGTTTAAAATATTAGCCTCTAAATGATTATAACTGTAGATATATTGTTACTTAATGTGGTTCTAATCATTCTGTTAATGTGTACCATGATTCTCTTAGGTTGAACATTTCTCACTGTGTAGGAATAAACTATCCATCAGTTCCCAATCTGTGTTTCTACACTGAATACCTTTTTACTTTCAACCCCTTTTGGGGAGTCCATTAGACTTTTGAACAAAAATTGCTATTAAAATTAGGAATGTGAGACTAGGCAGAATAATCTCCTTAGTTAGAGACCAGGATTTATTATGAACGAACCCAGAACAAACCACAATGTTTGGGAAGACAGGGCGTGCAGTCCTAGCTGAGTGGTACCTCTATGTTAGTCATGGGAACCTTGACTGCTTATTGGTCCTAATCAACCCTGAAGGCTTAATACCTCTTGGGAACCTCACACAAATGCCAGATTTGTTTGACTGTATTTTCTCTCTTTTTGAACTGAGTCTTCCTTTCTTATTGTTGAAAGACTTTGGACATCCATTTGTACTTGGAGAAAATTTCAGAAGACTTATGGTATAGGGACCCAGAGGAAATTTTTGTCTGGACTCCCAGTGGTTTCATCCTTGTGCTCAAAGATTCCTAGAGAAATTTTGGTGTGTCCTGTGAATGGTGAGGCACGTAGAGAGACCTGGCCTATACTTCTAGGTGGTTGGAAAACTTGTCACCCACAACAGTTTGGCTTCTCATCTGATGATGAGGGATGACTTACAGTTGACCCTAGGTCTCTAATACTTATAGGGACAGGCTCATAGATTCTGGGAGCTCAGTTTGCAATGGCCCCAGCACAGGTTGACCTGGTTACTTTCTTTGGCACTTGTTGTCATATGTCACTATGACATCAAGACAGAGGAAGACCCTATTTCCTCACCATCTCTTGAATAGTCATATCTTTTCATTTGGAGGGCTCCTTCCAAGAGCCCACCAGCTAGGAACTCTTTCCTTTTGACAAGTCTACTGTCATCAGCCTTTTTGGCTCAGTACTCAGTTTGGGGAGTCTTCATTATCCCACAGAACCAAACCCTAAGGCACACATGACTGTAAGAAGACTCCCCCAAGACTTCCACATGGTACCCAGGAATGGTGACTGAATAGTCAAAGAATCCTCACTACTTAACATTTGGCCACAAAACTATAGAACTATAGAGATTGGGATGGCATTTAATATCATCTAGTATAACCTCTGATAGTCTTTAAAATTATTGTTGATGCTTTTTTGTTTTCCATCAATATTCATTTCCCAATAACACCCTGCCCCTTTCAGCTCACTGAACCCTCCTAGGTAACAAGGAGAAACCTAGAAGTAAAGGCAACTGGCCAGTGAACTAGCCCCATCCCATAGCCAGAGAGTTCTCTGCCTCTGCCTAGAGGTGGGAACTGTGCTGTATTATCTGTCCTCCAGGATCAAGACTGGCCCAAAGTCAATCAGTCAGCTGTCTTTTAGCACTGTTTTCATTGGCAGGATTGTTGCTAGTGAGTACATTGTCCTGATGACTCTGGTTAGTTAACTTAGCATCAATTCATACAAATCTTTCCTTGTTTCTCTGATTTCTTCTTATTCCATCATTAATTAAATAAATTAATCATTTGTAAAATGCTTGCTATGGTGCCTGACACTATGCTAGGCACTGGAGACACAGATAGAAAACTGAAGCAGTCTTTTGCTCAAGAGGCTTACATTCCATCAGGGGGGAGGTAGTTAAATACACAGGATAGCTGGATGTGTAATAGAGTGCTGGACATGGAGTCAGAAAGAGCTGAGTTCAAAGTCATCCCTGGACACTTACTAGCTGTGTGATTTTGGTCTCAACCTATCTGCCTCAGTTTCCCAATCCATAAAATAAAGGTAATAATAGCACCTCCTTCTCAGGGCTGTTGTGAGTGTAAAATGAGATACGATCTGTAGAGTGTTTTTACTAACCTTAAAGCATTATGCTGGTAATTACAGGGTAAATTGGGGATAATTGCAGAGAGAAGGCAGTAGTAGAGATGGAAGGGAATTGAGAAAGTTTTCCTTAAAAAGTGGGATCTAAGTTGAGACTTTAAGAGGTGGAAATGATGAGTGTGAGTTCATTCCAGCATGAGGGCCAGCCAGAAAAATGGAACACTGTGTAAGAACATGAAAAATGTGTGGGAGAAGAGTAAGGTATAAAGTAGGAAGGGCCTGGATTGGGAAGGGTTTTAAAACCCAAAGAGAGGGTCATCCAACAGCATTCTATTACATACACAGAGCACAACTGGTTCATTTTCCAGATGAGGAAATTGTGTCTCTAACTAGGAAAGGGATTTGCTCAGGTTTACACAGGTCTTGAGCCCAGTTCTCTGACTGTTATTCCCCTATATGGCCATTTTGGGGGAGAATACTGAAGTAGAGAAAAGCACAGCACAGACATTAATTGATGTTTCTTCTGTCGCTAAGGCTGTTAGCCAATACTGGGCATTTAGTCATCACTTGGACATAGGCTCATGCTGTGGAATTAGTTCTGTAGGACATGCTGCCCCCAAGGTCCATCAAAGACCCAGACTCTCCTTTTTATGAGTCACCATTTCATTAGTCACAAATGAGTTCCAATAAAATTGCCAGTAGCAGCCTACGCTCTTCCTGGGTCAAATCCCCAAGTCAATTGGTCTGCCATAAACCTGAAGGAGACAGTAATTAGGAGCTGAGAAGTGCCTGTGGCTATGTTGTTGGGGCCCAGCAACTGGAGGGGGGGGGGATGAGCCTGAGCAGACTCAAGGAGAGAAGACTCCTGCCATCTCTGAGACTGAAACTTCCCTTCTACTTCCAAGAGCAATGTGTCTCCTGGTGCCCTCGAACCCTTCCTTTCCCATCTTCTTGGGAGCTGGGGCTCCTGGGGTCCCCACACCTACAACCATCCACTTTCTCTTTAGTCTTCCATGTTCCTTTGTACACTGGCTCTTCTCTATACATCTGTGTGTGTGTATTGGTTTTCAGAGTCACTTCCTGCTTAGCTCTGGTGATGCTAGAAAGTAGGCGAGGGGAGCCCAGGATGGGGCAGCAGATGTACAGGGCTCAAAAGCTTGAGCCAAGATTTACTAACTGTGGTACCTTTAAATAAATCTTTTCATGGCTCCAAGTCTCAGGCTCCTCAGCTGTGAGATGTGTTTGGCGCCTTTGGGCTTAGCCAGTAGAATGTATGGTCTTTGAGGTCAGGGTATGTTTTGTTTTTAACTTTTGTATTCTCAGTACCCAGGACAGTGTCTGGTACATGGTAAATGCTTCATAGATGTTTGTTGAATTAAATTGAATGAAATATTCTTGATAATATAGTCATGAATGGAAAATATGCTAATTTACAATGGTACAGAGTAGAGTAAGTTGCTTGTTCCTCCTTCTCCTGCTCCAGCAAGAACCCCCAAGGACTCAGAAAAGTGGATGATGATGAATCCCAGCGGCTGCTTTCTATGTTAATCTGGTTTGGATTCTTTGATACGATACTGGAACATCTCTTGAAAAGGTGAGGGGCAGGGAGGAGTATACCTCTGTCAATCCTCATATTTGGTCTACAGCTTTAGAATTAAGAAAGCAGGATGATTGATTGTGTCAGCTTTCAAGACACCTCCTCCAGGAAACTTTCCCAGTACAATCTTACAGTAATGACCTTTCAGCCTCCAGTTTTCACATAGTACTTCTTGTCCCTTTTCCTGCCCTCTCTTTTTTTATCATGTACATTGTGCCATAATTCTGTGTTTGTGTCTTCCCTTTCCTCACCCCCAAACTCTCTGAGGGAAGCAACAACGTTGCCCCTTTTATTCCAAATGCCATTTTATGAGGGGCCCCAGCTACAATTCACTCTGGACTTCACCTCCTCCCCAACAGTCCTGAGGGTTCCTTCCACTGTTCCCCTCATATTCCCCCTTTCCTGCTCCATTTATATCCTGTAAGTTCCTAGAGGGTCAGGACTACGTTATTTCTTTGTATTTGTATGTTCAGTGATTAATTTAGTTTCTGGCTCATAGCATACATTTAATAAATGCTCTGTTTATACATTTGTCTCTACATTTGTCTGGATCTCTAATCCCTTTCAAGGCCCAGAACAGATCTCTTCTCATAACATATGCTTAATAAATGTATGTGGAATCAGATTCCCTTCAAAGGACTTTACCACTGGTCCCTTATCTCCTCACATCTGGCTTTCTGTCTTAAGAGAACATTGTGTTCTCCTCATTCCCTTGCTCCAAATCTTCAATGCTCCTTTCCCATCTGTTTAATAAAGTTGAAACTCCTTAATATAGCTGGAGCCATGTTTAGGCTCCTGGAGCTTTGTCCCAGAGCAGAACAATTTAGATGACACAGAAGTTTAATGCCTGAGCTTCTTTGGTAGAATAGAATAGGGTTCAGTGAGCCCATGTTCAGCAGCCAAGGAATGGGGATGGATGGGGGACTCACTTATCTTGTGAGTTGTGGAGATACAGGCCTGTAGAATCTTTGCTCCTTTAGTCTCTCCCTTCAGAGCATTAAAAAAAAAAAAAAGCAAAAAACAAACCAACCTGTCCTATCACACACCATCCCAGGGCCTCCCTTTCTCTCCACATTTTCCAGGGGAACCAGCTTCACTCCTGCCCTCTTGATTAATTCATGTTAATTACTACTGTTATTTTCATTTTGTGAAAGTTGAAAGCTGATGTGAAGGACGGCTGCAGTCTTCTTGCCCCAGTGAGGATTGTTTGCCCAAAGAAGTAGTTGCTTTGGCCCCTGAAGCCTCTAGTTCTGACTCTGTTCTTGAGCTTGGCATTCAAGGCCTTCCTACCACTGGCCTCCTAGTGTTCTACATACAGTAGGGCTTATTAAATGCGTGTTGAATCGAATTCAATGGAATTGAATCATCTCCATTCTGTCGTGATCGCCTGCATTCTGTCACATCAACACTGAAGAGGACAAGCCAGCCAGTCAACTTCCGGCTCTAGCCAGCAGAAGCTTTGTTGAGCTTCACAACTGAAATGAATGCCTCATTCCAAGTCGTGACGGTCGGGAATTAGCTCCTCCACGTGGCACAAAGGCTGGGGATCTGCAGAGGGGCTCCTTCCTGAAGTCTCATCCTCGAGATTCTTCTCATTAAAGAGCCCTTCTCAAGCGTCCAATTTGTGGCAATTACTGCAATCAAAAAAGCATTCAGCCTCCTTCCGCACCTGACAAGCTAGCATATGCATTATCCCCAGACCCGTGGGGGGAGGGATGCTAATACTGCTTTGGTCCCCGATGTTCAAACTCCAGCCCACTCATCAAACAATGGCTCCCGCTTCGTCCCTGAGATGTGATGTCCACACACTGGGAAGGATAAATGATCTGCGTTAGGGTCTAGCATTGGAGTAGAAAACCTCCAGCCCTGTGGTTCCCTTCCCAGATCTCTGAAGGAAAGGAACCAATTAACCTTTGATGAACAAACTCCCTGAGTCCTAGAACCAAAGTGATTGCGTGGCAGAGAAAGCCACATTCCAAGTTTCTAAGGACTGAAAGGGAAGCTTTGCTGGCATCTTCCTGCCAAGATAACAGGCCCAGGTGTGGCATTCCAGAGACGCTGGTGTCTGGCTGATTGGTCCATTGTGCTCACTGTCTTTGCAGAGATGAGTCCTTTGTGGGAGTACAGTTCACCCAGATTGCTGGGATGGGGGAGTAGGGAGGAGGGGGGCGAATGGAGGCCGGTTAACAAAGCATCAGCCGACGCGGCTGCTTTTCACCTGTCTCTGGGACAAAGCCTCACATCTGTTGAAATGTAGTTGCCTGTAATTACTTATAACTCCATCTTGGATACACAAATGGAGCTGTCTGGGTCCTCCTTCCTAAGGCCCTTTGCCATTGTTGTCATGGGCTGTTCTAGCCTGGCTGGTTCGTGCAACTAAAACAAATCTTTTTTGCTGCTTGAAGTCTCCAGTTCCAGTTTGGACAACTTTCCCCTCCCCAGTCCAGCGCCCCTTGTAGTCGCTTATTCTTTCAAGCGCCCGGGGATCCCTCCTGCCTCTACCACAGGCCCGTGATACTTCTTTCCTCCTCTCCCAAGCTTCATCATCTATTCTTAGGAAAGTGCTTGCTCCCACTGCCCCTCCAATGAAGCCTTCTTTCTCTAATGAATCTCACTCTGCTAGAGGTAATAAAGGGAGGTACTACTTTTGGAGTTATAAGATCTGGGATCATGAGAAAGTCGCTTCAGTTTTTCCAGGTTTCAGGTCCCTCATCTGTCAAATGAGAGGGTTGCAGCTGCCCTTGGAGATCCTTCTAACTCCAATGTCATGATCCTATATCTTCTGTGATCGATCTTGGACAAATTTCTGCCCCTCCCAGTAAAATAAAGGGCTTGGCTTTGATAGTCCCTGAGTTTACTGATCTTTAGCCCAGAATGGAGGCATTGAAGAAGGGAATAGTCACAGAGATGTTCTCAGCAGCATCTGAAGGAATAACAAAGAGGAAGAGACTTTGGTCAGTTTGAGTTAGCTTTGTTTCCAGTTGGATTGATCTGAGACCCAGCCATGGACCTTTTGGGGGCAAGGAGGATATGAAGTCAATTATAGGACCCTGGCTTTGAGGACCCAAGAACTTCCCTGATCATTGCGGTGATGGCCTTTGCAATATAATCTTCCTCTGAACTGCTTAGAACCACTTTGAGTACTGTTTTACCTAGGGAGATATGATTTAAAAAACTAAGTGGGTTGTTTATTTGAAACCTCCTCTTCCTCCCCTACCCCCAAAGTCTCTGAGTGATCCATTGTTCCAGATAGGGGCCAAGGAGATCAGGACAGGCTTCATGCACAAGAATCTTCTCTATTACACATGAGGCAAATGATCATCCAGCTATTACAGGAAAGACCACGGTGGTAAAAAGTCATTGGTGCTCTACAAAATGACTATTCTAAATCATAAAGCTCTCTTACCTTGAGGTAAGGGAGAATGCAAGTGTGAGGGACAGAGATAGAGAGAGATAAAGGGACACAGAAACAGAAACGAAGTGATGCAAAGGGTCTCCCATGCAGGTGAGCCAATGTGGGCACAGTAATATTTTTGGTGCCTATTTCCATGCCTTGCCCCTGGGATTGTGGTATCTCTCCACTGGAAAGTGGGAAGGCCATCTGGCCATAGCCCTCCATATTTTTTTTTCTGACATGTGTTCATGACATGCCCTTATTTGCCTGAGGTTTCGGTGGGCCAGTGGATACAGGAGTTTAAACTTGAGACTTTGTGGATTTAGAGTAGTAAAGGATCACTGAGTCCAATATTCCCATTTGACAGATGAAAAATCAGGGTCTGGGGCTGTAAGGTGACTTACCTGAGGTGATTCCAGAGAATCCAGCATTTTTTTATTCCAAATCCAATCCAATCCAATCAAAAAAATCTACTAACTACCTACAGTGATTCAAGAAGCCTGGGAGATGGGGACATACTAAGAAAAATAATGAGATCATCCCTACTCTGAAGGATCTAGCCCTTTCTTGGTTGTATTCCAGTAACCTTTGTACCAGGACTATGGAAGAGTAGCATGCTCTTAGCACGGAGACAGCCCAGACTCACTTCTATGATGAGAGACAAACTCCTCTATTTGGCCTTCCCAGCCCTTCCCAGCCTGGCCCCTTCCAAACTTTCCAGTCTTGGGTCATTTCCCACTGGTCTCTTTGCAGCTCCTCACCCAGGATGCTCTACCTTCCCTCATCAGGGGCTCGTATCACTTGTCCCCACCCAAAAGGTGCTGTCCCTCCTCCCCTCCTCGCTTCCTTTTGGGTGACAGACATTTGTCATTTGAGGGCTGGTAGGTGGTATAGTGGGTAGAATACTAGACCTCTGGTCAGGAAGACCTGAGTTTAAATCTGACTTCAGACACTTACTAGCTGTGTGACCCTGAGCAAGTCACTTAACCCTTCTTGCCTCACTTTCCTCATCTGTAAGGTGAGCAGAAGGAACTAGCAAGCCGTTCTAGCATCTCTATCAAGAAAACACCAGATAGGGTCCCAAAGAGTCAGACACGCCTGCAGTGGCTGAACCCCAAGTCTGTCTTTTTCTCCAGGGGACCGTTTTTGTCTTCTGAGGCTTCTCCTCTGCACGTGTCCTGTATGTAGCTGTTCCTTTACATGTCATCGCCTCCGTTAGAACGAAAACCCCTCAAGAGTAGAGACTGTTTTTTGCCTTTCTCTACATCTCCACATATTCTTTATGTGTTTGACACAGTGCCTGACATATAGGAAGCACTTGATAGATGCTTGTTGATAGACTTACTGACTGACTGGATTTATAGGACCAAAATTGGATCCTGCATCTGTCACTTATTAGATGATTAGACAAATCGTGTTACCCCTCTGGGTCTCGGTTTCTTCCTCTGTAAAATTAAAGGGTTGGTTGTGATGGCCTCTAGGGTCTCCCCGTCTCTCGGAGTTATGCCCCTGTGAACTTGTGACTAGATACTGTCCAAGGTCCTTCTAGCTCTGTGTGAGAAGTGTGAGAAGTGAATGTGTGTAGGTGTCCTCTGTTGGTCTGGAACATCTGAACCATGTACTTCACCTTTCCTTAAGAGCATTAGCTACTTGAGAGGTCAAAGATTTGGACAGGAGCAACTTAGCCGGGGTGTGGCACCATACCTTGTTTCCTCACACCCCTGCAGGTGAGTAATCATGAAGACCTTGGGAACAAACACCAGGGTGAGAGTAACAGGACACCTCAGGTGCTCCTCTGAAGTGCCTCCATATTTATGCAGTGAAGCTCTCCCAAACCCATATCAGCCTATATTCAGGCCCTTGACATCTCATCTGCTGCTGTCCGTTACATGCTTCACTCAATGTCTTTCTGGAGCTGACATATTGTGTCTGTGCATGTGGGAATAGCAGACTTGCATCAATGGCTCCCAAGTGACTCTCAGATGTGGTGTGATTGTGGAGAAAGGAAATCCATCAATACTCTGCAAATTGTCTGGCTCTGGTGTGAAGTGAGAGCTGCCTGTGAATGGCTTGGCACATGTGGCTTAATGATGGTTTCCTTCTTTGCTGCCATTGATAAGGTTTAATTTGTAGAGGAAACAAGCAGCTGCTCATGCTGATGAAGGGACTACAACTGTCAGTCAAATTCATCAATGAGCACAAAGCGGATGATGTGCGGGTGGTGAAGGAAGTTCTGTAGTAAATCAAAGAGGAATAAGAGCATCAGCCAAGACTAGAGTCTCGACTCTCCTCCTTATTGGTTAGTAGATTCCCTGCCCTTTTCTTTGACCACAGGACCTCAAAGGACCAAGTAAGGGAACTGATGTTTAGCCTGAAGAAGAAAAGGCTATTTCCAAGTGAAGCACTATCAGGTGGAATGAGGGATCAAGTTAGGACATAGATCTAGAGTGGGAAGAGACCTCCTCAGAGGTCATCTCCAACACTCACATTTTACAGATAAGGAAACTGAGGTCCCAGGAGGCTAGACCCTTACTCAGCATTACACATGTTGTATAAGTGGCATTTATTCAAGTTGGTCCTAGAGTGAAAAACTACAAGTAACATGCACATGTTGCAGAGAAGCACGTCCAGTCTTATCAACTTTCCTAGTGATTTGAGCTATCCCACAGTAAGACTCATGAGGGCCTGGGCTCCATTCTGCCAGAAGGATTCAGGTGGAGGCATATGGATCCAATTTTTGGATGTTAGAAAGAGGATTCTTAGTCAGGAATTGGTTGGCTAAGGCGGTACTTTTCACCTCTGGCATTTTCTGATATTACTAATCACTTGTAAGGGCAGCTAGGTGCCACCATATTGCACAAAATGCAAGGCTTGGAATCAGGAAAACCTGAATTTGAATCAGGCTTCAGACACTTACTAGCTTTGTGACCCTGAGCAAGTCATATAACCCTGTTTGCTTCAGATTCCTCACCTGCAAAGTAAACTGGAGAAGGAAATGGTAAACCCCTCCAGTATCTTTGTCAAGAAAATCCCAAATGGGATCATGAGGAGTTGGGCACAACTGAAATTACTGAATGTGAACAGTAACAATGATCACTTGCCTTCAGAGTTCCACAAAAGGACATATACTACCTTGTAGTGTTTTATTTTATATGTGTTAGAAAGTGGTAAATTACTCGAGGGCAAGGTCCCTTTTACTCTACTTTTCTTTTACCCAACAATGTCTAGTACAAGGCTAGACAGAGTACTTAGTAAATATTTGATGAGTTATGTTTTGGGAATGCTTACAACCTCTGCTCCAATCCAATCTAGCCCAACCCAATCCACTCCAATCCAATTCAGGTTTGTTGTGGTTCAGTTCTTTCAGTCATGTCTGACTCTTCCTGACTCCATTTAGGGTTTTCTTGGCAGAGATACTGGAGTAGTTTGCTATTTCTTCTCCAGCTCATTTTATAGATGAGGACCTAAGTCAAACAGGGTTAAGTGACTTGCTCAGGGTCAAACAGCTAGTAAGTATCTGATGCCAGATCTGAACTCAAGTATTCCTGACTCCAGGCCTGGTACTCTGTCTAGTGCACCATCTAACTTCCTATAACAACTCAACCTAACTTAATGAAATTCATCCCAGTGAAACTCAACCTAACCCAATACAGTTCAACCCAATGCAACTCAACCTAATCCAATCCAATTCAATCCAATGTAAGATAACCCAATCTAAAACAATCTAAAACAATGAAATCCAACCCCGCTCTATCCAGTGCAATCTAATCTAATGCAATTAGATTTTTGGTCCAAGGGATGCTGCTAGATTTGGGGACAAAATGAAAAGCAGCCTCTGTCCTCAAGTAGCTTGAATTCTATTGCATGGTCCTGACCAACCAAAGGAAGGAAATTCCTCCGCCATTGGCAAATCCATTATTGAAAAATTCTCGTTTGAAGCACTGGAAAAAATGCCATAATGAGTGGTTAACAGACTAATTCATCTGGCATGACCCTCAGCTTATGGGATGACAGAATTTTAGAAAAAGAAACAAACTTGAGTGTTCCAGGACTACCTTTGCCTGAATAGGAATCCTCCAAGATGTTAGAGCTCCCACCCTCCTCAACTTAACTTGCATTTCATTTTCTTTTTACATATTGTATTCTCCTATTCCACTCCCCCCTCGCCCCCTCCCCCTATTTAGAAGGCATGCTCCTTATGGGCAGGGACTTGAGTTTTTGTCTCTTATCTCTAGTGTCTAGCACCTGGCCTTGTCCCTAGTAGCCCCTTAGTAGATGGCTGTTCTGAACTGAATGGATTAGTCGAAGGAATTAGGGGATGTTTGGTCTAGAGAATGAAGGACTTGGTCACTGGTGTGGCTTTTGATAACTATCTCCAGTCTTGAAATATTTGATAGGTTGTCATCTCAAAGAGAGATTAGATGAAACTTGTTGGCTCCAGAGGACATAACTGGGAACATTGGATAATTGCTGAACAAAATAAGATGTTGGTTAAATTACAAGAAAAATGTCTTAACAATAAGACCCATCTGGAAGTGAAATAGCTAGCAAACTTGGAGACATAGTGAGTTGCCCATTCCTGAGAGTCTTCAAAGCTAATGCTGGGCCATGACCATGTATTGTAGGGGGAATTTCTAGACTAAATGACTTTTGACCACTCCCTTCCTACTCTGAGATTCTATGGTTCTAAGATCCTCAGGCAGTCATCAAACTTTTATTCAGTAACTTCTTTGTGCTAGATGCTCTGCCAATGCCCTGGGGATTCAAAGACCAGTTCTTGTGCATCAAGGAGCTCACAATCAAATGGAGGTGGCAAGATGCAAAGAGGGAAAACTGGCAACAGGAAATGGTCATCAGAGGGAAGACTTCGTGTAAAAGGTGGGATTTCATATTAATGCAACTCAATGAAATCTAATGCAGTCAAGTCCAATGCAGTCCAGTGTAATCCCATCCAATCAATTTCAGTTAAATGCAGTCTACTCTAGTCTCCTCCAGTTCAGTCCAATCCATTCTAATCCAACACAAGTGTTTATTAAGTGCCTACTAAGTGTTAGACATTGTGCTAATCCCTGAAAGAAGCCCTCCCACAGGTTGTCAATACCTTCTTCCTCCTCTTCACCACTTCTCCCCCATGGAAAATACTTAAAACAGGTTTTTTTCACCTCTTTTTCCAGGGACCCCCTTTAACATCTCTTAATAAATGTTGCTTTTCAATAACTTAATAAATTTTTATTGATTGATTCTTTCCCACATGATGTTCTGTGCCTCCTGGTTCTCTACCAGTCCAGCAAGAGCCAAGGTGACATTGCCCCAACATGTTTATACTGCATAGAGAGAAAGGATCCCTTGCCCCATGCTGATCACCTGAGCCTAGAACCTCTGGAAGCTATGGTTTTGATGCTGGCTTGGCCATCCCAGTCTAAACCCTGGCTGAGTTTGCCATTGCTATCCAAAACTGACCACTGATGTAATACCTGTCTGTTCTCTATCTTCCTTCTATCTGCTGTCCACTGCCATGAGATGGAGAGGAAAGGGTCTAACTTGGGTGGGACCTGACTGCTCTAATTATTTGACATAAGACACTCAGGATGACATTTTATACTTTTTCAGGTTAGTAGGGGAAAGAGTTAATAAGATTTAGCACTGGAAAGGACCTTAGAATCTCTTTGAAGACTCTCCAACCCCTTTATTTTTCTCCAGTAAATCTGATACCTATGCCATCTTTGGAGAAAGGGGGACCAGAGGACTTCCTAGGAACTGTCCTGAGCTTCCAGGAAAAATGGTCAATTGAATGGGAACCAGTCGCCCTAGTTTCCTTAGGACCAGGATCAAATTTAGGTTCTAGAAATCTATTTATGATGGCTCAGACACTACCTATTTTCTGCACTTTCTCCAGCTCCTTTTGCCTTCCTGTTTTCTTCCCAAAAAGACAAAATGAAGCCAACTCTGCATACAGCTCCAGGCCACTGTGAAACTGGGGGTAGGGGGGTGGGGCTCCTTCTTTGGTTTCAGATGCTGAGGAAAGTGAACAGAACCACCAGGGAGTATTGGCTGTGGTAATGGCACCAAGGTGAAAGTCATAGTTCTCTTATCAAGCTTGTTATTCAGACTCCCCTTCTTTCTTCCTCCAGAAAACAAAAGCTGATTTTGGACTTTAATGGGTTTAATTACCTCCAGGAGATGGGAGCCGATAGGAAAGGGAGGGAAGGAGCCAAAGATAAATATTGGAGGCTGGCCCAGTGAGCAGCATTTCAATGAATTTGGAAGCTTCTGGCCCAGTGATTAGCACCATTATTAGTGTTCAGACTTGGAGGCCAAATGAACTGGGTGTTATTGAACACCAAAAGCGTCAAACAAGGCTGATTTCCTTGTGTTTGTTTGTTTCCTTATTAATCAGACTCCCTAGTAATTGCTACATTGCTGACATATATTAGTCAGCAGTACTGGATGTCTGGCCTGGGTTTAATAAATATTACTATCTGGTACCTACTGAGCTAATGCTTGGTGCTAATATTGGGTCCTTATATATTTTGGTTTCTTTCCCTCTTGAGAACCTAAAGAACATTGCTGATAATTTCTCATTTTCCTCATAGCACCCAGGGAAGCAGAACAGGGAATGAACCAAGATGGAAAATCAATCAACTGGGAAGCTCCATGGACGCTCCATGTCTGATCTTTACTGAACTGGGGATTTGCAATCTGCATCCAGAGGCTTTCAAAGTGCTGATAGATCCTCCATTGTTACCAATGAGAACTCCAAGGTACGATTTGGGAAAGAAGATTGAGCCATGCGCTAAATTCTTTTAACTATCAATATGGATTGATGGAATAATTATAATGAATGGCATAATGTGGAATAATTAACATATGCAAACTCAGATATGGCGCTCAATAGAGAATCAGCAAGATCTGAGTTCAAATTCTGGTTCAGACACTAGTTGGTGTGGCTTGGAGCAAATCCTTTTATCTCTTTTCTCCATTGTAAAAAAAAAAATCTGATAAGAGCCCCTACCTGTTGAGGTTTAGGGGTGCTGGGCCCCTAAAATAGCGATATGTAGGTCCTACATGAATTTGACCCAAGCCTTCTTTCAGCCAAAGAAAAACAAAGTTTTTTTTTTTAAAAATCTGCCATATATTGGCCAGACTCTTAAGAAATCTTAGCATTGATTAGACTCTTTAGGAACCTGAGCATTTGTATCTGTAATGCAAGCAGGCCAGATTGAATCTGAACACCTTCATGAAAATAAGATGAATCTTTTATAAAGAAGACTGGAACAGAGAATTTTATAAAGAAGACTATGGAAGAGAGAATTAAGGAGTGGTAGTCTAGGGTCGGGCTAGATGCAGGCAATGAAAGGGCAGTTAGTTAGCTGGAAAAGGTTGATTGTCCCAGGTGAACACCAGGGACCTGGGCCTCCTGGGAAAGTCCAGGGGATTTTCCTTTTAGGGGTTCAGATCCCATACTCATCATAGCTCCCAGGGTTATTGTGGTGATGAAATGAGATAACATAGAGAGTGCTTCAGAACCCTTAAAGTGCTGTCTATGTGACATTATAATTTTTATTACTTTAAGAACTCTAGCAGATCTCCATCACCAACCTTCTGTTTTATGAACACCAATCCAGTGTGTGGCACAGGCTGTCAAGATCCAAGCATGATGAAAAGAACACTGAGACCGGGAAAGCCGGATTTGAATTCCCACTCACTTACTTCCTTGCTGCTTAGGAGCAGTGAAACTGTCTCCAAAGTACCCCTCTGGCTCTTCCTTCACGTCTCTGTCCACTCTGTTTTGGGACCTAGAGATGGTTGCCAAAGGAACAAGGCACACAAAATAAAGCAAGTGATGCTGATTTATGTGTTGTTTTTTAAGTTTCCACGCACCTGAGCCGCCATCTTCACTTGCTGACTAAAAACCTTTAAAGAATTACGAATCCATCCCCGAACATTACAAGTTGCTTAACCCCTAATCAGCAAATCACGTAGCCACTCTGATTTAGTTTCTTCATCAGGAAAATTGGGATAACACTAACAAGAACAAAGACAAAGATCACAACAACACTCCCCACCTCACAGTACTTTGCCAGATTAAGTTATATCTGAGAAAAATAGGCTGTTGTCATCATTAAGTGATTGCAATGGCAATTTGTGAAGAGCTGTCTCATACAGGGAAGGTGAAATTTCCCTCAGTCCCTCTTTGCTAGGTCCTCACCAGTTGCTAGGGAGGTCCCTTCCAAGGTTGTCTTTCACCTGTCTCTATGTATCTTCTATCTACTTATAGACTTGTTTTCTCACCCATCAGAACGTAAGCTTCCTGAGTCTGCGCACAGTATTCTTGTCTTTCTTTGCACCCCCAGCACAATGCCTGGTGACTCTCTGAGGGGAGATTGGCATTTTCACTGTTTAGATGAGGAAACTAAAGCTTAGAGAAGTCAAGTGACCAACACAAAGTCATCTCCAGGGTAAATGACAGAGGCAGGATCTGAAGCCAAGGTTTCTGACTCTGAAGCAAAGGGTTCCACCTTTTCACTTGGCCCAGACAGTGGCAGAGAAGGCAGGAGGGGGAAGCAGTTATGATGAAGCCCCTGCGTGGAAGCCATATTAGTACTGATAAATGCAGAGGCCCATGAACCAGCATCCAACCTGCATGTTTATACTTTGCCAAGTTAGTAGGGGAAGGAGTTCATGGGACTGGAAGGGACCTTAAAGGTCCTCTGGTCCAGTGCCCTCATCTGACTGTTCAGATATCTAAAGCCTAGAGAGGTGCCATGGTCTAACCCTAACCCAAAGTCACACCTAACAAGAAGATGAAGCAGGACTTAAAACCGAGTCCTTTCATTCCAAATTCCAGACTCGCCATCACGTGGTGTGGCAGTGGTAAGGTTTCTTGACCCTCCACTCCATGGCCTCGTGTGGGCATTTGTCTAGCATCCTTGATGGAGTTCATCCAGTCTTGTCTCACACAGCTGTTTGGAGAGGTGTTTCCAGCTGGCTTGTTTTATGAGCATGTGCCACCAGGGGAGGGAAAATAAATGGTGGGCTACATGCCCCTGGTACCACATTTCAATTGCTCTGGAAACATTCACTGGTCCTCCGCTTGTGAGAGGAAAGCACTAAGGTGGGTGTTGAGCACGGTGATGCCCATACCTCCATACACCTCCCTTTGTCTCTATCTCTATCTCTCTGTGTATCTCTTTGTCCCTCCTCCCCCTCTCCCTTTCCTCCTCCTCCTTCTCCTCTTCCTTTTTCTCCTCCTCCCCCTTTCCTCCCCTTCCTCATCTTCTCCCTCATTTGCAGTTGTTATTCTTTTCATCTCTTCCTCCTGCTTCTACTGGAATGTTTCTCGCTGTCCTCCCCTCATTTATTTCTTCTTCCTTCTCTCTATTTTTCCTCTTTCTTGCCTCATTTCTGCCTCTCACTTATTCTCCTCCTCACATTCCAAAATTGGCATCTTTTCTTCCTCATTACCTAAGCACATGTAAATTGACCATCTTGCTGATGCGGAAGCAATTTTTTTTAATTGGTTAAAAACGTGCTGGCATCAGGCATGACGAATCCTGCCACTTTGGGACTCATTATCTTAATCATCTTAAATCAGCCTGCTAAGGAGCAAAAGTTAGAACATAGGGCCCAATTTCCAAAGCTCCTCTTCAGACCATGACTGCCGTGTGCTTACATGCCATTAGTAACTCTATGCCACCCTGGGTTCATAAGACAGGTAGTAAATCAAACACTGTACAGAAAACACACACACACACATATCAGAAGAAAGACAGCCAAAATGGTGCCACCAATGGGGTCATACAGAACAGAAGGCAAAGATGGAGGTCAGGATAACAGATGAACAATTAAGAATGGTTAATATATATAGAGAACATAACATTTTTCAAAGTCCTTTTGCATGTATGATTTCATAGACCCTACCCACAGTGCTTTGAGAGAGGCAAGAAAAGTGGGACTATTCCCATTTTACAGACAAGTCATTTGAGGCCCAAAGGAGTTCAGTGGTGGATGTTGGGATGTGATGGGAAAAGCATTCTTCCCTTCCTTAGGATTCTGTGGGTTCTCCCGCTCTGACTTGCATAGATTAATTCAGAATCCGGGCCCTTTCCTTTAGAAGGATACATTCATAGCATTCAGTAACTTGCCTCCGTTTGGAAGAAGGAGGCTTTAAGAGACAGCATGAACATATCTATGACGATCAAGTGAAGAGTCTGACTAATGGTTAGAGTGATCACTGACATTTCTATGGCTCTGTATGACTTACAGACGCGATCCCCTGGGGAAGTCATAACAGAGGTCAGAGGCAGCTGCTATATAGAAGTTTATCTCTATTTTACAGCTGGTAAAACTGAATGCTAGCAAAAATAAGGTAACTGGCTTATGGTCACACAGCGAGTGTGTTAATGGTGTGATTCAAACCCGAGCTATTTCTTACCGTTCTACCTGCTGTACGATGCTGCCTCTCAGAAGAAAGGCATAATACTATACGGGTTCTTCCTCTACCAACAGATACTGGCTGGTCACTGCATGCAAAGAATATTTTATTTTCATGTGAAAATGAGATGAAGCCTGGAAACATTACTCGGACCCAGTTTTGAGAGTGAGGAATCCTTGGAGATGCCATTGAGCTCTGCTTTTTTTGCTCACTCCAGCAGCCCAGGCCAGAGAGCAAAGGTTACAGCCAGTGACTCCTTTCTCAGTTGCCTTCTTCTTGGACCCATGACTTCCTCTTGACTCCCAACCGGCTGAGTCCAAACAGTCAAGTGAAACATAGTCTGGAGTGGAAAGACTTAAGACAGTGCTTGAGGCAGCCTGTTCCCAGGCTGGTAGGGTCTTCCCTATGTTTGTTCTCTGCACCTGACTCAGAGGCAAAGAATGGAGCCCCGTGGGATGCTTCCTGAAAAAAGCAGGCTTCCATCAATTGAGGAATGACTGAACAAAACGTCAGTTTGTGAATGTATTGAAACATTAGTGTGCCGCAAGAAATGAAAGGGCTTGTTTCAGAGAAACTTGGGTAGACTTATATGACCTGATGCAGAGGGAAGGCAGCAGAACACGGGGAACAGTTTACACAATAATCATTCAGTCAACCAGCATTTATTAAACATTTACTGTGTTCTAGGCACTGTGATAAACCCTGGGGATACAAAAAAAAAGCAAAAGGTAGTCTCTGTTCTCAAGGTGCTCACAGTCTAATGCAGGGAGGCAACATGGGAACAATTATGTACTAGCAAACTGTGGCCAGGATAAATTGTGAGCCATCTCAGAAGGAAAACTAGGAAAGGTTTCCTGAAGAAGGTAGGGCTTTAGTGGAGGCTTGAGGGCAGTTAGGAAAACTACGAAAAAGAGACAAGGAAGGAAAGACTTCCAGTCATGGCAGACAGCCAATGTAAATACCTGGAGTTGGGAGACACAGAGTGGTGTGTAAGGCATAGCCCGGAGGACAGGTTCAATAGGAGGGATTAAGATGTAAGAGGACCAGAAAGGCGGAAAGGGACCAGGTTGTGAAAAGCTTTGAATGCCAGATAGAAAGTTTTATATTTGATCTCGGAAGTGATTTGTGATGAAACATGCTATCCACATCTTGACAGAGAGTGGTGGACTTAGGGGACAGAATGAGACACATAGTTTTGGAAGTAACAAATGAGAATTTTTTTTTTGTTTTTCTGTGCAAATTTGTTAAAGAGTTTCATTGTTCCTTTTCTTTTTTTCCCCCAATAGGAGGGTGCAGGAGAAGGGGGGAGAAAAAAAATTAGTAGTAAGTGAAAAAATAGATCAATGTATCACTGTGAGTGGAGGATAGATGAGTATCAGGGATTGCAGATGGTGGAGGAAGCACTTTGGGGGAATCTGAGGAGTCATTCTTGAGGGGCAGCAGATAAATTAAGTTCAGGGATTAGAGTGTCCAGCTATCAAAAGGGGTCCATCCAACAAATTTGTGGGAAGAAAGACTGTGGATCGCTGACTTGAAGCATGTCCAGAAAAGGACAGCCGTGGTTGTGACGGTCTCAAGTTCCTGCAGCATGAGGAATGACTTAAAGAAATAGGTATGTTTGCCCAGGGGAGAAGACTCAGGGGAAGGCGTAATCACTGTGTTCAAGCACTGGAAAGGAAATGGTGGAGGAGATGGAGGAGACTGATTCTGTTTGGCCCCAGGAGGTATAACTAGAGGCAGATTGAAGCTGGAGTTTAGGAGAAATACTTCAAAATGAGAATGCTCCCAAAGCAGAAAGGGCCACCTGAAGGGGGAGGGAGCTCCACCTCACCAGGCGGCTTCAAGCAAAACCTAAATGATGATGTAACTAGCATATCATAGAAGGAATTCTTATTCAGTTACTAGCTGGACTAGAGCCTCTGAAGCACATTCCAACTCTAAGGTTCTGTGAGATATGAAATAAATGAGACCCCGTCCTTGCCTTCAAGAAGTTTTAGTCTAGTAAGAGTGACGTAACAAGTAGTGTCCACATTTGATAGGAATCTGGGAAGTGGCTTCCATTCTGGGGTTTGTACCTCACAGGGACAGAAAGTCTTTCTCTGAAAGTTTCGTGAACCAAGAGTTGGAAGGGGCGCTGGAGCCGAGTCTCTGACTTTTCAAAGGGGCTCACAGGCCTTCCTGCGCCGGTGGCCGTCTGGCTGGAGCCTTCAGGTACATTTATCCTTCTTTCTTTGAAAAAAATAAAATGGCTTCTAGAGGAAAGACAGAGACAACTAAATTAAAACAGAACTTAGAAGAACAGTTGGACAGACTAATGCAACAGTTACAAGATCTGGAAGAATGCAGAGAAGAACTTGAAGCAGATGAATATGAGGAAACCAAAAAGGAAACTTTGGAACAACTGGGTGAATTCAATGGTTTGCTGAAAAAAATCATGTCTGGAAACATGACCTTGGTAGATGAACTTAGTGGGATGCAACTGGCCATCCAGGCGGCCATCAACCAGGCCTTTAAAACGCCAGAGGTCATCGGATTGTTTGCAAAGAAATAGCCAGGGTAGCCGCAGACAAGATTAGCAGAGATGGACAGAGACCTGATGGTTGAAAAACTGGAAAAAGATGTATATACCCAGCAGAAGCTAGAGATACTGACGGCCTTGTGGAAACTTGGAGAAAAGCTGACAGCCAACGATGAGGCCTTCCTGTCCACAAATGCAGGTGCTGCCCTAAGCCAGTTTGAGAAAGTCTCCACTGACCTTGGCTCTGGGGACAAAGTCCTTGCTTTGGAAAGTTTTGAAGTAGAAAAAAACAAAAAATGATGAGGAGCTGTGTAGAATCCCTGGGCATTGGTCACAGTACAAATGGCACCTTTGTTTTCTTCTGCGAATCTGAAGTCATCTCTGAGGACTCTAGAGAACCTTGAACCACATTAACAGCATGAGGAAGATGTGATGGAGGCGTCCTCTGGCCCTGTCTGCCCACTTCACTGGGGTGTGTGGACAGTGGCAGAGAGGTGTGCCATACAGATGGCTGGCTGGTCTCACACACACAGACACAGACACACAGACACACAGACACACAGACACACACACACACACACCTTACCTCACCTTACCTTAGAAGGGTCTGTCTGTGGAAGGGAGCAGAGGAGAGAGGAGGGAGGAGGGCATGTTTTCACCATCAGGCTCTGTTTCTCTGTACGTCTCTGTTCAGGTTCCTTGTGATGGTGATGTAGCTTATGCTGATGGTGAATGGAGCCTAGCAGCAATAACAACTTGTTTCCCTCTTCCGACTGTCCTCTCTCCATGCTGTATTGGTTTTACTGCTCTTTCCATATCCTTAGGGTTTCCCAACTCATTGGATATCTAAAGGAGTGAAATGATTTATTCAAAGTTAGTGGCAGAATCAGGATTAGAACCCAGATCTCCAGACTCCCAGTTTATCTCTTCCTACTACACCATGCTGCCTTCAGTGCCCCCAAAAGTGGTGTCTATTTATAGAGATGACTTTGTGTTGGTCACTTGACTTCTCTAACAGGTCTGGCTTTTTTGAAAACTCTGTATCCCAGCAAAAAAGGGAGCATCCCAGTAGCCTGTCTGCTCTCTGAATGAATGGAAGTCATTGTAGCTCAGAATTTTGAGCAAGGAACAATGGGGGCCCTGTTGGTGGGAGCCTCCTGGAGTCACCAAACCTCCTGCCTTGTCTTGCCAAGGAGTCAGTAGGAAATGGCATCATGAGGCCTGCCCTCTGTGGCCTGTGGCTGTCACCCTGGACCAGTTGACTGGGAGCTGCCCCTGCCTCCCTGGTTTTCTAGGACTGTGTCATGAGCTATCCAGAACAACACACCGATGCCTCTCTTGCCGTGTTGGTGTTCATGTGTGTACACTCGGCTCTTTCTCATTTCCTTGTCTGGTGCCATTCTTTATTCTCTGTTTCCCCTCCTTAGTTTTCTCTGCACATCACACAAAACATCAAGTATCTGTGAAACTTTCTATGTACTTTAAACTACTCTTTTGTTCATGGATGGGAATTGTACCTTAGGTAGAAATTACGCCTTCTTTGGAATCAGTAATGGGAGTCATTGTTTTCTGAGGGTCTTGGTTTACAGCTTTCAGTCCCATTTAGCTCCTGTCTTCCTGCACAGACACCCCACTCCCCTCACCCAATGGGGTTGTGACTCACCAAGTAGGAGTACCTGCCGAACGCAATGTCACGCTTCCATGCTCTTCCTTTTGTGGTCATTCCTCAACAGTCTGCTTCTTTATCTGTTATCATAACAAGAAATGAGGAACAGATTCTGTCCAAGCCCCCATGGAAAGGGGCTCTGGGAACCTTGAGCCCAGTTTTTTTTGTTTTGTTTTCAAACTGTCATGACCTTCTAGGACATAACTTGGCTTTAATCATTTTGATCTCAAGTTTGGTCATATGTCTTTTGAAGCTGATTTTCCTTTAAAATTAACTTGGTTAGACAACTGGTTGAAGTGGTCAAGTTTGTGGTGCCCAGAGAAACGAGAGACCCTGCGGCCCTGATGGCCTCTCTCCGATGAGGTGAGAGCTTGGCCATTGGCAAACTCAGTGCCTCTTCCTAAATGGCCTTTGGGATGAGCGCTCCCTGAAGTCTGCTAGAGCCAAATGTAGGAGGAAATTGTTGGGGAGAGAATATATTGCTTAATGGTGCTGTCTGTGCCATGGACTCTGCTGGGGATATGGTGTTTCATTAAAGGAGAGACCTTGAAAAGTGAATCATATCCTATGCAAACCACAGTCATTAACTAATTTTCAAACTTAAAAAAAAAAAGGGGGCTCAACCTGCAAGAGAACAGACTGAGAGGGAGAAGGTAGGATGGTGCTTCTGACCCCTCCCAGAACTAGGCAGCTGAACTGGACAGTAACTGGAACAGAGGACCTGCAGAGGACGCCTAAAGGAGAACCTGTAAGAAGTGTGGGAGGGGTTGAGATAAGTCATCTGGCTGTGACCTTTGGCATGTTGTCTCCCTCATTAGACTGTGAGCTCCTTGAGGGCAGGGACTGTTTGGGCTTTTTCTTTGTATTCCAAGTACCTAGTACAGTGTCTGGAATGTAGTAGGTGCTCAGTAAATGTTTGTAAAATTGACTGCAGGCATCTTGGAAGAGAATAATTGGACTGAAGCTTCTGGTTGTTCTCAGCCCACTGAAGACAGAGATATTCCAAGCAAGGTCCAATTTTCCTTTACCATTCCCTCCTCCTGCCAGTCCACTGACAAAACTTATTACATATTGTCAAGATATTAGGAGATGTCCTGTTTTCCAGAGCTAAGGCCCAGCAACCAAGCTGTGCCTTGAGCTTGGCATAACAACAATCCTTTCTACTCACTCTCTGGATGATCTCACCATCTGGGAAAATCATAGAATTCTTGTATTACTTTGACTAGCACCAGGTATTCTCTGAGCCAGGACAAGCACTGTACCTATGTTCTAGCCACAAAACCCTGCTATGAATCAAATTTGTCTCATTGTTAGTTACCCCTCATTGTCAGGGCTGTAGCTTACTGTGCAAACATTGGTATAAGTATTGAGATCTCCCCATACTGCCTTGGGTCTCCCCACTAGGGGCAGGGCCCTGGCACATGTATCCAGATCCCTTCCTTGCTTGCAAGCCTTTCCCTCACTTTGAAATTAAACTTCTGTTTGAATCCCGAGTCTCCTGTCTCTAGTCTGCTCTGTTTGGCTCTGGCCATCTACAGGTTACAGGCTGATTCCATCTGGTTGAAAATACTCTGTAACCTAAACATTTCCTATATCCTGATTATGTTTTAAATATAGAGAGGGTTAGGGATTAACTGGAAATACACAGAAAAAATGATTAGGTCAGAGGACCAAATCTATGTCTGAACATTAGGAATTTTCCTCAGTGGGGGCTCTTAACTATTATGATTATGATTCTATTACAACTCTTTGTCTTACGTAAACATGATAAAACAGTAAGAAGCAGACTGACTCAATGTGGGGACAATCTAGGCTGAAAGTTAAAAGTGAGTTAATTGTTCTAACACATGGATCACTAGGTGATATAATAGAGTGCCAAATCTGGAGTCATAAAGATGAGTTCAAATCTAGCCACAGATACCCACTAGTTATGTGACCTCAGGCAAGTAATTTACCCCTGTTTGCCTTAATTCCTCATCTATAACATAAGTTGGAGAAGAAAATGGCAAATCACCCTAGTTACCTTTGCCAAGGAAACCCCAAATGGAGTCAGGAAAAGTCAAACGAGACTGAAAAAAAAATGATTTGTTGTTCATCCTTCATTTTCAAAGAGGACCAATGACATCATGGGTCTTGATTTGCTTATGAATTGGATTTAACCGAGGCAGAGTTGTACAAAGTCATCTCTCTTCCAGAGCCATTGAAGTCCAGTGACAAAATAAAAGTCAAGATGTCTGGAAATGGCTCAGGATACAGTGAATGACCTTGGCATCTTCACTGTCTGACCAATTCTAAACACCCCACAGCACCTGCTTCAGCCACATCCATGGTCATTGGAACAAACTGTTCCTGTCCATCCATTCCACCAGGGAAAGTCTTCACATGCTTGTAGTAGACACCTCCCTAATTCATTGGTATTTGTTCCCTGTTGGTTACCCTCAACCTGGTCTAGCCCATCGGCACAGATGGTTTTCCTGGAGTCCAGCTGTTCCTCATGCTACAGCTTCTTGGAGCCGCAGGTGGACACCAAAGGCAGATGAGCAGCCCTGAGCAGGGCACAGCAAGCCCTCGTACCAGAGGTGCTCATTTTTTTCTAAACACCCTATATACCTCCTATAGGATTTAAAAAAAATGACTGAACAATTGTTCTAATGAGGCATGACTAATCAAACTTCCATTGAATAGGGAGATCACACTAATTGGATCCCACTTAATTGGATGGATGATATCCTATCTGGTATGGAGAGGGAGCTAAAGATAGAGAAGTGGCTGGCCAACCCCGCCTTCCAAGGTAAGGCCCAAAGGTGTTAAACAAAGCAGCATTGTATGTAGAAAAGAGTCCTGACTTGGGAGGAGGGCCTGCTCTCCAACCCTTCCTCTAACGTTTACTACTTTTGAGTAAATCATTTAGGCTCCCTGGGCATTGTGTGTGTTCCTCATCTACAGATGAGGGAGTTGGACTGGTTGGCCTTGGAGGTTTCTTCTAGCTATGATCCTACAGAAAAGTGTCAAATGAAGGGTTTGAAGGAAAAGCTGCAGGCATTTAGAAGGGCGTGAGATCACTTTTATTGGCAAGGAATCAGGGAAGGCTGCCTGTAGGAAGTGACATTTTAGCTATGATTTCAAGAATGACTGATGATTGCTAAGTTCATGCCTGCACACAAAATTTATTCTTTTAAAGAAACTTAAACAACAACAGCCACAAAGCCAATGTTTAGACTTAGGTTTTCACTAGGCAAGTCAACACAACTTGTTGAATTCCCTTTGTGGGAAGACACCGTACACAGTGGGCACAGTCAAGATGGGGTAATGGAAACGGACGACGTTGGTCCCCAACTTTAAGGAACTCGCTGTCTCCCTGGTTGCACCCCCCAAAAAAAGAAAAAAAGAAAAAAGATCTTTCAACGCATCACTCATACACAGTCCAAACAAATCAAATATAAGAACGATCTCAAAACTGAAAAAAAAATCAACCTCCAACAATGTTCATTATTTTTAAAAATCTCTAGAGCTATTCAATGAAGCCCTTGGGACTCAGTGGGATGAGATCAAGCTCGAGTCTTGAGGGTCTCAGCGGTCTTCATATCCTGTGAATTAGCAGCTCAAAGTTAGAAGGGCCCTCAGAGGCCACAGAATAACTCAGATGTGAGCAGGGTACCTGACTTAAAATCATCCAGTCTCTACTCAGAGACCTCTAGTGGACTGAAGTGCTCTACCAGTCATGGTTACCAAGTCCTTTTGTGGCAGCTGATTATTAGGGGCTTAAATTGGCCTCAAAACAGCTACCTGTTGCTTCTAGTTCTTTCCTTTGGGGTCAAACAGAAGAAGACTAGTTCCACATAAGAAGTATTTGATCACAGATATTAAGTTTCTCTTGACCCTTCTCCAGGACAAATTTGTCCTTAGGAAAGAATCTAAAGGATTTAGGATGAGAGAATCTGGGTTTGAAGCCCTCTTCTACTACTGAGTGTCTTTGGACAAGGCGCTTAGCCAGCTGGATCTTAGTTTTCTTTTCTCTTAAAAGAGGGTGTTGAACAAAATGCCTTTTAAGCCTCTATCCATCTCTCATTACTATGGTGTAGTACATACTAAGCTGAAGGAATTAAGTATAAACTATCCTGCTTAAAGTGATGAGGTTCAGGCTCTGGGAACCCCCTTGAACTCCTTGAATTTTTGAGGTTCAGGTTCTGGGAACCCCCTTGAACTCTGATTGAATCTTCCCATTTGATGAGGCATTTGCATGGGGCCATGGGCCTTTCACTGTGGCTCTGCCCAAACCTTTGTTACTAGCTTGGTCCTCCGTTGTCCATCTGCTTCCCACCCTTGAGCCTATCAAAATATCTATACCCAAATCAACTGTTACCTGACCTCATTAACTCCTCCTGAAGACCCTCCCCAAACTTATTACTGGAGTACTCCTCCTGAAGACCCTCCCCAGGCTCCTTCCCTAGACCACCCCAGGATTCTTCCTACAACTTTTCTGTATATAAGACCATGTTTTGCCTCTGTGTGTGAGAACACCATAGAATTTTCTAGAACAGACTTGCTCTGTGTCCAATACAAATGAACTTTTAATTAACTTTGCATTTTTTTGGCTGAGAGAAGTCTTGAGTTGAATTCATTTGGAAGGACCCAGTGTGTTGGTATTTTGGGGTCTCAAGCACCCCTAACCCTATACCTCTTCAAAATCATCTGTGACCTGGTAGGACAGTTATTCTGAGGAAGTGGGAACAGCATTCTTTGGTTCTCTGAAATCTTTCTATGGAGATAACTTTCTATTCCACATACTCTTAAGACTAGCCTTGTATCAGTACAAACAAAAATAAATAGACTATAATAGTGATCCAATGATTTAGGGAAATAAAGAAAAGAGTTCTTTACTGTGTAAAATATATCATCAAGGCTAGGACCTAAAGAAGATCTTAGGAATCACTAAGATTCTAATTCAAGAACTCTCTCTAAAACATCCAGCGTCAATTTCTAATATTGTGCTGCTGAATCAGAGAAGAAAGATGAGAGGAGGGGAATTCAGAGGAAAAAAGAAAGGAAGGGACAGTCTTTGGTAGACTAGTAAGACTTCCAGGCCAGTTGTCTTAGTTACAACACAGCTCAGCAATTCGCCCAAGTTTATCAGAAATCAATAGGTCTCTGGTCAGCAGTAGTTTATGCCCAAGAAGGGAAGCTTTCCAAAGCACCTCTGTGACCTGTTTTGCCAATGCATGGGGTCAGCGTGTGAAGAAGGAAGAGATTTCCCCTGAATTCTATGTGTATTTCTACCTGGTTCATCCCTCAAATTGTCACAAGGGCATCTTAGCTCTTAAGACCTGTTTTTGGTTCACTCCTTTAATATTTTGCAACTCTGAGTGTGGAATGGCAAGGGTCTTAGGGCTGGCCACAAATCAAATAAAGGCCAGTGATTGTGTTTTTAGCAGCTACAGAAAGACAGAAATGTGGGGTAGCGGCAAAGGCTGATGTCCCTTACACTTATTTGTTTTCGTCCCTAGGTTTATTTGTGCATCAGTGGGCTGGGGTATAAAGATTGAAATAAGAAGAATTTAAAAATCATTTTCTAACCCTAAATTATTTGAATATCTCAGGTCAGGGACTTTGAATGGCCACCAGAAGGAAAGTAATCAAAAGAATGGACAATCTTAGTGTGAGTGTGTTTGTTGTCTTTTGTTTATAGTACGCCTCAGTGTAGAGCTAAGTGCTAATGATGAGGTGTAGGCTCAGCCCCGCCCCTTTCCCCCCTTCCCCCCTTTTAAGCTTACCTTGAATCTTTGAGGTACATACTCTGGGAAACCTCTTCGAGTCTGATTGTCATTAACTCCACCAGAAGTACTGGAGTCTGTCATTAATTCCACCTGAAGTCCCTCCCCAAACTCATTATTGGAGTCGGATATCATTGGCTTCTCCTGAAGACCCTTCCCCGGCTCCTCCTCTGAACCACCCCCAGATTCCTCTGTGTATAAGACCCCATCTTCCCTCCTTCAGTGTGAGAGCTCCATGGAATGGCTTAATAGAGACTTCCCATGTGAGAATGCCACAGAATGCCCTAGCAGAGACTTGGTCTAGGTGAGAGCACCTTGGGATAGCTTAGCAGAGACTTGCTCTGTAAGAGCCTATCCCATATCTTTCAATAAACTTTACTTTTTCCTTGGCTGAGAAGACTTGAGTGGAATTCTTTCAGCAGGACCCGACATGTTGGTATTTTGGGGTCTCAGGCAGCCCTAACCCTCTTTGGCACCTCTTCAGAGAGACAACTCAAGAAAAGCAGAGGGTGAAGCATGGGGGGGAATACAATGTAGAAGCTCAGAGAGAAGCCAGCTTAGGCACTTCTTGAAATGGAGGTTCTAGGTAGAAACCAACTGACCAACAGATGGCCCTGGAAAGTCTGAAGAGAAGCAGATGAGAGTAGAGGGCAGCTCAGGTTCCAGAGACAAGCAGAAATGCTGGAGCCAGGAGGGACAAGACACAGAGCAGGGAGCAACAGAGAGCAGCTGGTGACAACACCAAGGAAATTAGAGGTTCTGACGTACCAGCTGCACAGATAATGCATGTGCATTGGCTATGTGTCCTTCAAAGACACCCATGACCCCTCCTTGTGTGTTCTTTTGTGTGTTTTTTTGCATATGTTCTTTCCCCCACTGGTGGCCTAGTAACCTGTGGAGGACAATAGCCCCTCTGTGAGTGGGGGTGGACTGAAAGGGAGGAGGCACACACACACACAGAGACACATACATTTATTAATATTATCTTTCTATGCTGTTAAATTGCTTGTTTTTTGGCTTAAACTGTGTCATTTTTCGGTTGATTTAGTAAAAAGTAAATCAGTGAGGATTCCTAAGCTGTGGTTTGGAATGGATGCTGACCCACAGGGCATCTTGTAAACCTACCTTTCATTTCTGTGGGTCCACACTGGAGGCGGCCCCAGGTGTGTTGGGAGGATGCCTTTGGTTCCCTCTTCCTGAAAGGCTGAGTGTATAAAGCCTCATAGGTGAACAGGAAAAGGTCACTGGGCCCTGAAAATCCAAACACAATTTCCATCTAAGACTGGGAATTATCTGTGGACATTGCTGGTTAAGCACAAAAGGTAATCTTCCTAATCCTATTAGGTGGAAAATACAGATTTACAATAGAACTCTACAATTAGTTGGGTTTTGTTTTGTGTTTTGCTTTCCCTCTAGGTAAAGAGCTGGCAGCCTGCGGCTGTGCAGGGTGGTTAGGTTGTCTTTTGGATGCCAGAAGCCGAGCTCTAAGCATCTGCTTTTTGTTTCAAGGTCCAGGTTATTACAGACTAGTCAGACAAAGGCAGTGCTGGAAGGGAGCTTAGCATCAGAGCCTCTCATTTTAAAAAGAAAAAAAAAAGAAAGCTCAAAGGGAGCAAGGACTCGCCTATTTCCATGTTCTGGTCATTTTTTTTCTTTTGAAAATTTAAAATACTTGAGAAATGAAAACCAATGATTTTCCAAATAAGTTTTTAAATTAAAAAAAGAGATTTTCCCAATGTCAGTATTGGATCTGGTATTGTATGCGTTACTGATGTCAAGTGGGTTAGAGAGTGTTGGAGGAGAGAGGGAGGAGAAAGGATTCTCAGAGGAAAGACCTGAAGGCAAACACCTGCAGCCCCAGATCCAGAGGTGAGGAGCTGGCTTTACCCTTTAGGCAAGGCCAGTGTCTGCAGGTTTGTCTTCCCCTAAAGAAAACAAAATAAGCCTTGATTATTTTGGGGGATATTTGGATATTTGGGGGTCAGAATGGTGTTTTGCATAAACTCTGGGTAGACCTGGATTCTGGAAGACCTGAGTTCAAATCTTGCTTCAGACACTTAGTAGCTGTGTGACCCTGGGCCAGTCACTTCACTGCTATTTGCCTCATTTTCCTCATCTATGAAATGGGGATAATGATAGCACATACCTCCCAGGGTTATTGTGAGGCTCAAATTTGGTCATATTTCTGAAGCTTTTTGCAAACCTCAAAGAGCTTTATAAAACTAGGACTGGATCAAGGGGAGGATTTGAACCCAGATACTTTGATTCCAGAAACTAAACTTCACTCCAGAACTCTTAGAAATCTAGCATTGAAAACTCTACAAAGTCCATCTGTAAGAGTCATTGGCAGGCAGTTGGTTATGGGGTAACTTCAGAAAGGCATCTGGCAAGCAAAGGGAGCTGATCTGGTCTAGGGTGGTGTTAGGGTGCTGTCCATACTTCCTATTTTCTGACCCAGATCTGTGAGAAACCACAAGCAGGAAGAAAGTGGGGCTCAGTTCAATGGGAGTCATGGGTGGTAAAATACAGATCCAAGGCTAGTCATGGGGGTGTGGGATGGGGTAGGTGGGGGATGGAGAGTGGGGTCAGTGTGGGAGGACGCTTTCAAGCAAGGCTTCCTGCGGAGGGTTACTAGAGTCACTGGTTTTGGAGTAAGGAAATCTGGGATCAAAGACCAGCTCTGCCATTGACTAACTATTGATTTTGACTCCCTTCCTGGTCTATTTCCTTTTCCTTAAAATGGGTGGCTTTGAACAATCCCTTAGAGTTCTAAAGTTCAATAATTATAAGAATGATAGAGAAAATAGGAATACCAAAGGAAAATTCTTTAAAAATATCTTTAATAATGAATCACAGGCTGGGCTTGGTGGCCCATGCCTCTCTCATCTGTACTGTTGGGGAGGCTGAGGCTGAGGCTAAGGCTGAGGCTGAGAGAGCTCTGAGCTCCAGAATTCTGAGTTTCAAGGCTGCGGTGTGGTGGGGGGTGGGGGGG
>CM053600.1:200395798-200415292 GCA_028646575.1 Pseudocheirus occidentalis
GTGAAAAAGAGGAGAGAGAGTTAGTTCTGGAGTCAGGAAATCCTGCCTCTGAAACTTACTAGCAATATGACCCTAGGCAAGTAAGTTAACCTTTCTGGGCCCAAGTTTTTTACCTCTGAAATTAGGGGATTGGATTCATTGACCTCTCAGATCCCTTTGAGCTCTAAATGTGTGAATCCATGAATGTTTTAAAATATTTTCATCTATGGTACCCAAAGTGTTCCATCCTTATCTGCATGTAACATGTGTGGACTAAACCTAAGGAAAGGTCCTGCATCCCACCTACCCCCAATACTTTACCAACCTAACATGATACCTGGTACTCATCACTGAAGTTGGATCTCTTTGAGTTAAAATGGGACACTGACTCACTATGGGATGTTATCAGCTGATCCTAAATCAGCTCATCTAATATTAATAACCTTGTCAACTAGAATGGCCCCAAAGGCACAAAATGCAAAAAAAAAAAAAAAGTGAAAGTTAACAGACAAGGGTGGAATGATAAGAAGTATTTCTTCAAGATGGGGGAGATACCTTAATAACCCAGAGAACAGTGTAAAGGGTCAAGCCCCAGAATTCTTCATTTTTTAGGGTTACCTTTTGGTACTTTGGATAGAGCCCCTGGACCCCCTCTCAGAAGCATGTTTTTGAATGCACAAAATAACAAACAGGATCACAAAAGAAAACAAGTATAGTGAAATAGTTATCAAATCATTCTTTAAAAAAAAACATTCATGGAGCCCAGGTCAAGAAGCTTTGTTCTAGGGACTTGGGAATGGGATGGCACCAAAATGGGAAAAGAGAGATCTTTGAAGAGATGAGTCTAGGGTGGTCAAGCATTACTTCTGCATTCATTTGACATTTAAGGAATATCTGTTAAGTGTCTGCTGCATGCAACATGCTGTACTTGGTGCCAGAAAGGGACAAAGATAAATAGAAATGATTCCAAACCTCAACTTCATCATCTCCTTCTAAAGGCAAGAGCCACACAGATATTGCTAATATAAATTAGTATATGAAGCTCCATTGAGATGAAAGGTGTTTCATGAAGAAGAAATCACTCCCCCGGAAGGATCAGAAAAGATTTAAGGGAAGAAATGACATTGCATCTGGGTTTCAAAGGTTGAGTAAGATTTTCAGACAGTGGGCCAGGATTGTTTATTCTAGCTTTAAAATATCCCTGGAATCCGTCTCCTCTCCACTCACCAGGTTACCACACTAGTCTAGGTCCTCATCAATTCTTTTCCAGAGGTACAACATCCTCCTAATTAATCTCCAGGCTCTCATTCTCTCCCTTTTTCAATCTACATGACTGCCTAAATAATCCTTCTAAAGTACAGCATTGACCATGTAACCACTTTGCTCAACAATCATCAGGAAATTAGAAGGAAAAAATAATACTTCAACAATAGTTATTTGAATTGAATTACTTGCAAAAATTATAGCTTGGAAGAACAGAAATTCTATAATCTCAAGGAAAAATGTAAGAAAAGAAGGATGAAGGGGCCATGTCATCACCAGACCTCACACCATATCATAAAATGGTAATTATCCAGAATATTGGCACTGAATAGAAAAGAAAAGCAGACCCATAATGATGAATGTAATTCAGAGACACCCGGGAAGATTGTCATGAACTGATATAGAACAAAATAAGTAAAACAAAAAGAACAAGAAACATGATGATGTCAGCAACATAAAATAAAATGCCACTACACGAAGTTAAATTCAGACAGAATATTACGGAGAAGAGATAATGGTACAGAGCCTCATCTTTTATGTTGAAGTAGAGGACTGGAGGACCGACAATTGTATGCATTGGTAGACACTCATAGTAGAGGATTTGTTTATCTTTGCCAGAAAATGAAAGTCTTCTTGGGGGAGAGTTAAGGTGTGAAATATGTTTTAAACAAACAAAAACAAAGAATCTTCAGTACCTCCCTATTGCCTCTAGGACAAAATTCAAAGTCCTTACTTTGACCTTTTAAGCCTCCACTCACCAAATCTGGCTCAGTTTCTCTCTCTAGATACTTCACAGTACTTCCCCATCATGCATTCATTTTCCATTCCAGTTCATCTAGGATGCTAGCTATTCTCCCAATTCAGCATTCCTTCTGCTGCCTCAGTCCAACCCACAAGGCTCTTCCATGTCAATGCTGTTTTTTTTTTTTTTTTTTGCTTTTTGGAGGGCAGTTGGGGTTAAGTGACTTGCCCAAGGTCACACGGCTAGTTTTTTGTGTTAAGTGTCTGAGGCCGGATTTGAACTCAGGTACTCCTGACTCCAGGGCCGGTGCTCTATTCACTGCGCCACCTAGCCGCCCCTGTCTTTTTTTTTTTTTTTTTTTCAATGCTGTTTTCAAATCTTCAACTTCCCACAGGGCTCAGCTCAAGAGCAGCATCTGAAGGGAACCCTTACACAATTCTATTAATTTATAGATTTTGAGCTAAAAGAGACCTGAGAAGCCATTGAGTTCCGTCCTTTCATTTTATATATGGTGAAACAGAAGTACAGAGAGCATAGATAGTTTGTCTTGGCTCTCATGGCTATTAAGTGCTTGACTCCATGTCCAGTGGCAAATCCAATATACTATACAACTCCATTCTCCTCATTCAAATTCTCCTATATTTTCTCATGTCTGTATTGATGTACTCACCAATTAGTGGAAAAATACAAAAGAAGGTGGTCTACCCATACCAGATCTAAAACTATATTATAAAGTGACAGTCATCAACACTCTTTGGTAATGGCTAAGAAATAAAGTGGTGGATCAGTAAAATAGGTTAGGTACACAAGACAGTAGTCAATGACTATAGTAAGCTATTTTCTGATAAACCCAAAGACTCTAGATGTGGGAATAAAAACTCACTATTTGATGAAAACTGTGGAGAAAATTGGAGAATAGTATGGCAGAAACTAGGTATAAAGCAATATCTTATACTATATACCAAGATAATGTCAAAATGGGTACATGATGTAGACATAAAGGTAATACCAAAGCAAATTAAGAGAGCAAGGAATAATTTGCCTGTTAGCTCTATGGAGAAGGGAAGAATTTGTGACCAAACAAGAGAAGGTGAGCATTACAAAATGCAAAAAGGATAATTGTGATAATATTAAATTTAAAAAGGTTTTACACAAACAAAGCCAACACAACCGAGATTAGAAGGAGAGCTGGGAAACAATTTTTTATAGCAAGTGTCTCTAATAAGAACCTAATTTCTCAAATATAAAGAGAACTGAGTCAAATTTATAAGAATACAAGTCATTCCTCAATTGATAAATGGTCAAAGGATATGAACAGGCAGTTTTCCAATGATGAAATTAAAGTTATCTATAGTCATGAAAAAGTGCTCTAAATCACCATTGATTAGAGAAATATATATTAAAGCAACTCTGAGGTACCACCTCACACCTATCAGATTGACTAATATGACAGAAAAGGAAAATGATAAATGTTGGAGACGATATAGGAAAATTAAGACACTAATTCATTGTTGGTGAAGTTGTGAACTGATCCAACCTTTCTGGAGAGCAAATCAAAATGATACCCAAAGGGCAACCAAACTGTGCATACCCTTTGATCCAGCAATAACACTAGTAGGTCTGTATTGCAAAGTTATCATGAGAAAGGAAAAAGACATATATGTAAAAATATTTATAGCAACTCTTTTTGCAATGACAAAGAATTGGAAATTGAGGAGATGTCCATCAATTGGGGCATGGTTAAACAAGTTCTGGTATATGGATATAATGGAACACTATTGTACTATAAGAAATGATGAGGTGGATTTCAGAAAAACCTGGGAGGACTTAGATGAACTGATGCTGAATGAAGTGAGCAGAACCAAGAGAACATCGTACACAGTAACAGCAACACTGTATGATGATCAACCATGATTAACTTAGTTCTTCTCAGCAATGCAATGATCCAAGACAATTCCCAAAGACCCATGATGGGAAAATGCTGTCCACATCCAGAGAAAGAACTGATGGCTTCTGAATGTGGATCAAAGTATACTGTTTTCACTTTGTTTGGTTTTTGTGTGTATTTTTCCCTTTTGTTCTGATTCTTCTTTCACAAAATGACTAATATGAAAATATGTTTTACCTGATTGCACCTGCATAACCTATATCAGATTGCTTGCCATCTTGAGAGGGATGGAGGGAGAAAAAGCTGGAACTTAAAAATCTTATGAAAAAATGAATGTTGAAAATTGGCTTTACATGTAATTGGAAAAAAACAAAATACTATTTACATTTTTAAAAATTGTAATATACTCCTCAGTACAGCACAAGATCTAGAAGGCCAGGTATTGTTTTTTTGTTGTGTCTTTGCAGCTCTACCACTAAACCCAATGTCTTCCATATAATAAACTTAAAATCAATATTGTTTGAATTTTTTGGACAGGCAAGAAATGGAATGAAATACTTTCATAGGATCAAAGATAAGGATCTGGAAGGATATCAAAGACCATCTGGCACAATCCTTTCACTTTTTAGATGAAGAAACTGAGGCAAAAGAGGTAATTTGACTAGTTAACAGTCACATAGTTCATTTGTAACAGAACTGGGATTTTAACCCATACCCCTGATTCCAAATCATCTTTGCCTGTGGGTTGGAACCAAGTCATGAAAGACTAAGAGAATGCTCTAAGAAGCTTGGTTAAACAATGGCAAGTCATTGAAAGTTTTTCAAGAATGATGCCATGTGATCAGACCTCTGATCTGGCAAACAAGATGGATGGGAAAGGAGAATAAGCTGGAGGTGGGGAGATTGAAGAGTAGGTAAACATAAGAATCCAGCAGGAGGAGATGAGAGCTGAATAAGGATGGTGGCTCTAGCAGTGGTAAAGTGGGACCACATTTTCATTTACATATAAAGGAATAGATTTTAGTGAAGGGAACTTCCATGAGATACTGAATAAGAAGAGAATGATAGATGATATCAATAGATGGCTCACTAGATAGGGGGAAAAAGGAAGAATTTGGCAGAAATAAAGGTGATTTATAAATGCAAAAAGTAAAAATAAAGACATTAGATTGTTCAGAATTTTAAACAACTAACCTAACTTTCAGAGTCCTCAAAAAAAAAAATCCCCTCTTACAAAGTAAGTGTTTCTCTCTGACTCTTTCAACATGCTTATATGGGCAGCTGAACGAGACCTGAGGGGGAAAATGGAATTTGGGTATTAGAGGAAATGGGTGCACGAAAGTCACCTGTTCATGCATTACTGTTGACAAAACTTTCCTAACAACACATGCTAAGAATTCTGGGGGCAGGCTCCCAAAGGCAGCTGGGTTCCTTGAGTCCCTCACCTCACGCCTGGCATGAAAGATTCTCTAGTCATCATGGAATACACAATTAAATCTGATGCACAAAGCAGAATATAACTCAGCCAAGTGACTTCAAGCCGACGTCAATGTGGCAGCTCGGAGCAGCACAGATGTGGCTCCACAAATATAACTTCCTTTGGGAGATATAAAGGACAGATATTGGATATGAGGCAACAACATATTCAAACCCTTACTTTGCTGGGCGTAACTGGAGGCTGGGATCTGCTCATTCCAAGGTTGAGTATATGGCCGTGGAGGGGTTACCTAATCTACATCAAATAGACCAGTGAAAGTGTCCATTGGGAAAAGAAGGAACAGGAATAATCTCCTCCCTTTCTCTATCACTGTGTGAAACAGCAGATTAGCAGTGGTATCAAACACATAAAAATGTGGCCACTAAACCTTATACAGGGATCCTTGTCCATGTCATATTGATTTAGAAAAACACAGATTAACATTATCCAAATTCTATTGTATCTGGGGGCAGTTAGATGGTACAATGGATAGAGTACTAGCTCTGGAGTCAGGAAGACCTGAGTGCAAATATAAGTACTAGCTATGTGACCTTAGGCAAGTTACTTAACCATATTTGCCTCAGATTCCTCGTCTGCACAATGAGCTGGAAAAGGAAATAGCAAACCACTCCAGTAACTTTGTCAAGAAAACCCCAAATAGGGTCCCAAAGAGTCCGATACAACTGAATAACGACAAACTGTATTTTTTATTTCTTTTGTTTAAAAGTTCCTCATTACATTTTAATCTAGCAGGGGAAGATTCTGCCCAGTGTTTTCCACCTCCGGCGTAGTGGATAGAGAACTGGGCTTGGAGTCAGGAGGCCCTGGATTTTCATTCTTCCTCCTAGCTGTAGCCTCTGTGTCAACATTGGCAAGTCACTTCACATTTCAGAGCTTCAGTAGAGCCTGGACAACTTTTTTGCTAAATTTTACCTTGGTTGTAATCTGCATTGATCAACACCAAAAGGGGAAGGAACTGGCCCAATGTCACACAGGTGGTAAGTGGTAGACAGAATTTGAATTCAGGTCTTCTAACTCCAAGCCCAGTGCTCCATTCGTTATGTTGCCTCCAAAATCTGACTTGGTACTGGTAATTGACCTTGGATAATTTGCTTCATTTCTTTGGGACTCGGTTTCCTCTTCTGTAAAACATAATCATGACTGACATTTAGTGTTTTAGGATTTGAGAACCCTTTCAAATAACCTCACCTGACCCTTATTTACAAGAATCCCACAAATTAGGTAGTAAAGTTGTCAGTTACCATGATGCCCATTTTATGGATGGGGAAGTCTGACTGAGAAATTAGGTGATTTGTCCAGGATGAAAAAATCTAGTAAGGGAGGGAATAAGATGTGAATTGTCTCATCTCCCAGCCTCCAGTCCAGCACTGTCCTCACTCTACTCCACTGTCCCTGAGAGATGGTGCCCAAGCTTCTGTCCACTGTCCCTGAGAGATGGTCCCCAAGCTTCTGTCAGTGAGAGCATTCCAGTTCAATTTTTAAAAAGCATTTAGTGAGTGTCTATTGTAGGTACTGAGGGTACAAAAAGAAAAATGAAACACCCCTGCCTTCAAGGAGCTTCTATTCTATGATTGGAGAATGATGCTATAGTTCTGTCTTAAATGATTTGTGACCTCACAGTTGTGAGTACTTTGTCCAGCACCTTAGGTCCCAGCACTCTGTGACTTGGGGGATGGAACTTACGAGCAGCTTCACCGAACTAATACAGGTTTTATTTTTCACTTAATAGTATTTTTTTTCCAATTGGCTATATTGTTTTCAACATTCATTTTGTAAGATTTTGAGTTCCAAATTTTTCTCCCTCCCCCACCCAAGAGAGCAAGGAATCTAACATAGGTACAATCATGTGAAACATATTTCCACATTAGTCATGATGTGAAAGAAGAATCAGAACAAAAGAGTGAAAAAAATCACAAGAAAAAAAACAGAGCAAATGGTCTGCTTTGATCTGCATTCAGACTCCACAGTTCTTTCTCTGGATGCGGACGGCATTTCCCATTGTGAGCATTTTGGACTTTTCTTGGATCATTGTGCTGCTGAGAAGAGCTAAGTCAGTCATAGCTGATCATCACAGCGTTGTTGTTGCTGTGCCCAATGTTCTCCTGGTACTGTTCGCTTCCTTCAACAACAGTTTATCTAAGCCTTTCCAGGTGGTTGGAATAACAACTTGTGTTTTTCTTTGAATTTCTGGATAAAATTATTGGATCTAAGCTCTAGAGCTGGAAGGAACCTGATGTGGCCCAGCTCCCTCATTTTACAGGGAGGAAGTCAAACGACTAGCCCAAGATCACATAGCTAGTAAGCAACAGAAGTGGTTAATGAATCCTGGTCTTCTGATTCTAAAGGCAGCATTCTTTCCACAACTAGATGCTGTAGGGACCTTCTCGGTGCAAATCTGTGATCAAAATGGCAGAGAAGATGTTGAGCTACCCACTGTAACTTGGAGGATGGTGACCTCCAGTGTGCCACCATGAAGATAGCATTCAACCTGGACTGATAAAACTGAGTTCTAATCTTGGCTTCCTTCCTATGCTCCTTTATACAAATAAGGCTCATTGAAAAAAAGAGGATGATTATTCAGTGCTAGCTTGGAATTTCTTGGTTTTTTTTCTTCTTAATCAAATATTTGGCCTTGCCTGCTTCTCAGTAAACTTCTGAACACTACCAGGCAGTTGCAAGAGCAGTAAAAATCTATGTGGTCTACATGTTGGGAAATGGAGGGAAACTAATTTTTAAAATGAGTAATCAATGTGGGTGGCCCTAGTTGTCCTCTCTCTCATTCATTCACTGAATGTTTCTGAAAGGGCCAGGACTAAAAGGAAATTAAATTTTTAAAAGACCCAGGGGTTATTATATATTGCAATCCGTGTCAAGCCAGTTTCATTACTTAGCAGCCAAAAATGACAATGGACTTCATTACTGAAAGTGTCGTGCAGACTGAGGGAGATGAGGTCCACTCCTGGCCAGGCACAAGCTGAATAGAAGAGACTGAAGATCAGAGGGGGCCACAATGGAATGGAACAGAGATGTTATTAAAGTCCCAAATTTGATTCTAGGGCACTAAGTAACCCTTTCAAAATGTTTTCTCTCATTTTTTCTCTAGAGTCTTATTGGAGGTTTCCTTTTCAAAGAAATGAGAAATGAGAAATTTTTAACCCTAATTCTAACATCTAAAAGCTTTCAGTTTAAGAAATGAAAACCCTTAACTAGTTTCTCCTGCTCTATGACCAAAATGCAATGTTCTCAGCTTCCTTCTCACTAGGACAAGACATATCGCCCACCACTCCCTCAACAAGCCAACTGGCCTGAGCATCCAGACTATAGGGGCCATCTGGGGTTAGCTGGGGGGAGGGGCTGCGGAGGGGGAGTGAAAGGTCAACAATGAAGGCTCTTGATGAACAGGCACTGGCCCCAATGATGAATCCAGTGCTAGGGTCCTCCCCACCACCACACTTTCAAAACCTCCTCTATACTCCATTGTCAACAATGCAAGCCCAAAAAACCTTCCTTTCATTGTAGTGTACTAGAAAGTGGAAATCTACCAGAAGGATCTCCACATTTTGAATGAGCAGGCTTGAGTTCAAATCCTGATTTTTTATTTTCTCCCTTTGTCACACTGGGCAAGTCACTTATCCTCTCCAGGTCTGTTTTCTCATCTGCAGAGAGGGTTCATCTAGATCACCTCCAAGGTGATCCTGCTTCATCTCAGTCCTAGGATTCTAAATCCCTCTCTCATTTTTGTTGCATCTTCTGTTCCTCTCCAGGTCTGTTTTCTCATCTGCAGAGAGGGTTCATCTAGATCACCTCCAAGGTGATCCTGCTTCATCTCAGTCCTAGGATTCTAAATCCCTCTCTCATTTTTGTTGCATCTTCTGGGGCTTTCTCCCAAAGACCTCCTGTCTCATGACACTCTCCAAAACTGACGCATCCCAAGACTCACAAGGTCAGTAAGGGGAGCGGGAAAGCACCTTGCTCTCAGAACTTCTCCCTACCACCACCCTCAGCATGCCATGGTTCCTTTAAAGGACTCTCCATTCCTTTCAGAACCTTGTGCTGTTCTCTACAGGTCCTTCTCCCTGTTTCTCCCTCTTCTTCTCCTTCCTCCTCTGATCTCCCTTGGAAAAAAACTTTCTCTCCCGGTTCCTCAGTATCTTCAGCCCCAGTGACCTCTGTCTCAGCCAAACTCTTCGCTGTTCACACCTTCAACCACTACCCCAATGAATTTGACCTTGCCTTGCCAGATTTCTTAGTGATGTCTCTGGATGGGTCCACCTAAGAAGGGGATGAAAAGGAAAAAAAAAACAGTCATTCTGTGGTTACTTCATCAATACAATGACAAACAATCAATGTGCCTAACATTGATCTTCCTCCCTGACCCTAAAGGATTTAGCAACTATTTCTGTATCCCAGAAACATCATTTAAGCCTCATCCTGGCCTGTTCCAGAAATAGTGGATCTCATTTCATTCTCATTTTAGTCAGGGCTATGAGGGGAAAATGTGTAAGGAGGGAAAAGGAAATTCCCTGGAATATTTCCTTTACCCCTCTTCCCCAAACCTTACCTGACTTGAAACACATTTTTTCCTGGCCACTGTCTACCTGAGGTCATCCCTCTGAAAGGTATGTGTGAGTGGTGAGTGGGGGAGCAAATTCAAGCAGGGTTTCTGATCTTCTAATTCCAGGGTTTCTAATCTACTGAGATATAAAAAGCCAGGGAGCCATGCCTGCCCTGCTCCTAGTGAAACTGTGCAGCCTGACCTGGAAACTCACTGTGTGACCCTGGGCAAATCACCCAACCCCTGTCTACCTCAATTTCTTCCTCTGTAATGGGTATAATAATAGCACCTATCTCCTAGGGTTGTTGTGAGGATAAAATGAGTTAACACATCTCTGTAAAGTGCTTTGTAAACCTTAAAACTAAATGATGATGATGATGATGATGATGATGATGATGATGTTAGCAGCTGCCATTGATATAGTGCCTACTATGTGCCATGCTAAACAGTTGGATTAGAGGGCAAAGCCAGAAACTCCTCCACTTGAATAGGACAAGCAGTTCCTTTCCCCTTTGGCTGCATTTCATTCTGGATGGCTTTGAATTCTCCACCATACCCTTTGTTCCAGGTGTCTTCTCCATACCCTTGCAGATTTCTTTGTGTGTTCTCTGCCTCCATTAGATGGCAAGATCCTTGTGAACAAGGACCATTTGGGGGGTTGCATATGTGTATTCCCAGCTTAGCACAATGCCTAGCATGTGATAGTTGCTTAATAAATGTTTATTGACTATTGCCTGAAGCCTCCCTGACTCCAGCACTCTAATCAATGAGCCACCTAGCCACCTCTGACTCTCTGTCTCTGTTTGTCTCTTTCAATATAGATAGATATGCATATCTATATATTGCACATATGTAGTTATATGTGCACTTATACATGTAGCAAGTATTTATGTTACTACATAAATACTGTTACTACTAACCATTCACCTTTCCTCTAAATTCTTCCAATCTCCTCCCCTCCATATTGCCATTAAGGGCACCACTGACCTTCGAATCACCAGCTTCACATCCTTGGAGTCAGATTCCATCCTTCACTCTCACTCACCCATTGACCAATCAAATGTCAAAGCCTATAGGTGCAGACTAGGTGTTACATCTCTTGCCTACCCATTGCCACCCTAGTCCAGATCCTCAGCACCTCTTTTCTGTACTCTTGGGATAGTTTCCTCATTTGACCTCATGATCAGTCTCAAATCTCCAATCCCTACTCCTAATAGCTACCAAATTCATCTTTCTAAAGCATGGGTCTCTGTAGGCCACCTCCCTGTTCTAGAATATTTGAAGACACCCCCCCTTTCCTCTAGGGCAGAAAACAAAACACACACACACACACACACACACCCCTTCTTCTCTTTGTACCTGAAAAATCTGGTTGCAGCTTGCCATTGATAGGTTGATGCTATGATACTATATTATAATTCCTTTCATGTCCTCTATATTCCAGATTAACTGGTCAACTCAATCTTTTCCATACCGAATATCCCATTTCCCACCAAAATGCCTTCTGAGTTTGTCCATTGTGCCTGGAAATCTCTTCCTTCTCCCCTCTTAGAATGTCTTAAATGTCTTAAAATCATCAGCTGCCTTAAGCACCACTTCCTTCAAGAAACTCTTCCTCCCCTCAGCCTCTCCCCTATCAATTGCTTTGCATTTTCCTCATAAACATTTCAATGAAGATGTCCCATCCTTCCCACAGAATGTAAGAGCCTCTGATTGTCTTTGTATCTCTAACACATAGCTCAGAGCAGGTCCTTGATAAATGCTTATGGATTTTGACTAGCTCATAAGTCCAGAGGACCACGGATTGAGGGCCAATAGGGGCCTCAGATGCCCATTTTCCATGTGAGGAAACTGAGGCCTTTTGAGTTTAGGTGATGTGTCCAACATCACTTAATGGAAAATCAATGGTAGAGCCAGGACTCAGTGACTCCATCCAGTGGGCTAAGTCTACCTCAATATGGCCAACCATAGCCACCTCTCCACCAGCATGATTCCTCCAGAGAGGGCTGCTTCCTAGTTCCTCTATGGAGGGGGGATGATAGTTTCTAATTGGTACTTTTTTTTTACCATCATGAGAATTTTCAAAGCTCATTCTCTTCCAGAATCACCCACCCTGTTGCTCCAATTGGCCAAAGACTCTGCCAGTTCTTGTTTGTCACTGAGGATGTTCAGAGGATCAGGTCATCAGGGTCCTGACTATGATATCAGTTTGGGTATCCAATTGTACATGACAGCTAATTATAGCATTCATTCAGAAAAAAAGCCTTGTTGCCATAGTGACCACTGCCTCCCAGCATAAGTTCAGCACTTCTGAGTTAGGCCCCTTATCAGCTTAGAGATAAATATCAATTTGTTCTGCATATACCAAAGATAATTGAGACAGTGCTTGAGGGAGAAGTTATTCCAAATATCAGAAGATTTTCCCCTCTATGAGCCCCAACAGCTTCTCTTCCTTCACTGCACTCTGCTTGCTCACCTTTACCTTGGGTGTTAAAATAACAGGGCACATCTTTAGAGTAAGGAAATGAGACCCCTCAGTCCTTGCCTTCAGCAAGACCTTCTAAGCCTCAGGCAAATGAAAAGACATTGGTATTGGAAGGAATCATCCCTGGGATTGTGTTAGGCTCCATTGATGGACCTGCTAAACCCTGTGTGTGTTAGACCATCACCTGCATGTACCTAAAGCTGTCACTGATCCTAACATTTTGCTCTAACGCTTTGATGGGAAGGGGAGGGGGAAAGAGTAAAGACACAGGGTGGGGAGGATATCCATTGATGTAACAGCAATGAAAAATATTACAACTGTGAAAATTTAAACCTGGAAGGAACCTTAGAGATTGTCTAAGAGAACCTTGTGATTGACAAGAAAAGAATTTCTACCCAGGCTCTAAAAGCAACAAAACCTGTGATTAATAGACAGTATTATCACACCACCCTCATTTCTAATACAAAGTATACTGAGACTTAGTGTAGGTTTAAAGTCTTAAAACTATGGTCATCTCTACTCTCCTCAACTGTAAGACTGTAAGTGTAAGAATAGGTGAAGACATTACTCACTGGGATCTTTCTATCACTACAGAATTATGAGACCAGTAAGAACATCCCCCAACAATAGGAAAATTCTATTTCTGTCCTGCCTTAAGGTTCACAGAGGACTTTCCTCACATGATTCCATTGAAGCCTCACCACTGCCCTGTGAGGTGAGTATCACCAGCACTAGTTTCCTCATTTTTCAGTTAAGGAAACTGAGACTCAGAGAGGGCAGTGGTATACACATGTTCAACTGGCGGGTTGGAAGAAAAGTCAGGACTATAACTACCCTCCTCTTTCCTGGTTCAAGGTCCTTCCTAGTGGCCGTCTCTCAATGGCAGGACCATTTTTGGCAGATGGGTAGGTCATTCTCTATGCTGGCAATGATGTCACTGCTAGGATTAGCTGGTTGCAGGGGGATTAGGAAGGTCATGCATTTGCTAAGTTATTTTCAATCTTTACAGAGAATGGATCAGATGGATTCTGCTGCTCCTGCCTCCAGTCTCCAAAGCTAGCTGCAAAGCCAATGTTATTTCTACAGGCACATTCCATTTAATAAAAGGGTTTTGGCCATTGTCAGGACAACCAAGCACCTTGTCCAAAAAAAATTGTTTTGTACAACCAGCATTAGGATAGGTGATGCGATCATGATTCCTCTGGAGTTTTGGCATATCCCTAGCATCTACCACAATGGCTTGTACACACTAAGCCCTTAATAACCACTAAAAACCCAAACCATATTCTAAGAGCTTAGTAAATGCTTGTCACTATAGCAAGGTACTGATGAATGAAAACCTACACCTTCTGAATGTGGATGGTGTTCTCTGCCTGACAACAGCAGATATTTGGGGTGTCTGGTAAACCTGCTTCCAAGCACACGTAATTGAGGATCAAAGTATCTTCTCTCATTGAGATGCTGGGAACCCACTGAACTCTTGGCCTCCTGGACAAGCTTGAGTCTGGAATGTGGCCACCTTCTGCCTGTATTTTCTTTATTTTTGGCATAAGGCCCTCTGAAAGCTCTAAAGGTTGGAAGAGCAAGGCTCTAGGTGTTTAGGAAATGGGGTCCATGCTAGAGTGTTCTGGTAGTTGAGCCCAGTGATGCACCAGACCATGTAAGAAGAGCTGCTGGGACTCTACTCAGCAAATAGTGGGGGGGAGGGAGGGGGGTAATGGTAATGGAATTTGAAGATCCCTTTGTATTAGAAAGCTGACAGCTACTTAGTCCAAATTTCAAATTAAGCCTCTGTAAAGGAACAGGAGGTATGAACTCCTGTTGCTGACATAACAGGAAAGGGCTGAACAGGGAACCCCTGTTGTTGACATGACAGGAAGGGGCAGAACAGGGAGGAGTTATACTATATATAAGGAAGAGCACAAGCTGGACAGTCAGAACTTCTTGGGATAAGCATCATGGAGGTGGGGCAGCTACTGCTGGACTGGTCTGAACTGAGAATTGAGAAGAAGAGAGAAGAGGAATGAGAATTGAGAACTGAGACAGAATTTCTTGGAACAAGCCACATGGAGGCTAGATAAAGTGATTTTGATTTTGAGAATGGAGCTTATGATGCTGAGAATTTCAAAGGGCCATCTGGAGCTGCTGAAGACTAAGGAAGCATGACTGTGGTGCCAGCATTTTGTACAAATGTTGTTGTGGCTTTGTTAATGTGTATGAATGTTATTGTGGCCTCATTAAGTCTTGTCTTCCCAGAACAGAGACTGTGATGAATTTGAGATGGACTCCACTGCGAGCTTCAATGTGGAGCAGGAACTACACAGAGAGCTGGACAAGGAACTGGGAGCTGCCTACCTTTGAACCCAGGTGACAGTTTGGTGGATTCAGGTAGGAGCTACCTGCCTTGAGTCAAGATGAAAATACCTCTCAGTGAATACTGAGTAGTGACTAACGAAATTGTAATGTACCTGTGACCTAGGGGTGGATGGCTTTTGTATTTTCCACTACCCCTTAAGAGGGCACTGAGTAGTGACTGATGAAATTGTTGCATTCCATGGGTGGAGGACTATGACTTTTGTACTTTGTGTCCCTTAAGGAGGGATTGAATGATTGAGTTACTAAATGATTGTAATTTGTTGAAAACTATGTGACCACTCTGGTGAAAACGATGTGGCCATTTTCTGTGATAAATTGTAACATTGTGAATGCTGTATTTTGATTTTCTGTGAATGTTTTGCTCTGATTTGTTATTGAATACAGAGCTCACTATGCTATGCAATCAGAACTTGAAAGCTGTTCACAGCAGCAGTCCTCTGAAAAGCTGCTCATGCTTGGATTAACAGAGGGTAACTCATTAATCAATGATGTTTCATTTGGGAGTGAACTTGGTGGAGCTGATGCTTTTCAGCAACCTTCTTTAAGCATGAGCCCACTCTCCTCAGGGATGAAGGTGGTTGACAAAACAAAATGTTTCTGGTTCAAAGGAACATGTTTGTATTTCTATTGCTGCTATATCTTCTCAGTAAATAGTCCTTTGTAAAAGCTATCTGATTTTAACTGATCAAATTTATCTTGTTGCACCAGTCAATGGTATCAATGATATTGAGAAGATACAACTGAGATTGGCAAGTTATATTGGAGGAGGAGATAAACTAATGAAGATGAGGACCTGAGTCAATAGTATTAAAGATCTTCTGAGTTACTTCAAGGAAGTTCAGAATAATATGGAGCCATACCTCTGGGGACCCAGATCACCCATGGAACCAGGAACTGGGATAGGACCCCTAAGGTCTGTATATTCACTGCATTAGATTAGGTAAAATTAAAATAAGCTTGTCACTTTGGAGAAAATAGGACAGTTACTATGGATCAAAGTAGGCAAATGAACTTAGAAACTAGCCAGTTTCAACTGCTGTTTTGTATGACCATAAGTATCATCTATGCTTGTGTTTATTCATTTATTTTTAAATCGTGTCTCCCATTTATATTGAAGTTATATGCTATGGCATTTTGCACAACAGAACATTTGGCAGAACTGATCTGTGTTAGACATTCTCCTATAAGATAACAAATCCATAGAACATTGTATGTCTCCTGGTGGAATCAAAACAAAATATACAAAAGCATAAAGGTTTGGCCAAAGTCCCCTTAGAAAGCCACACCAAAGAGCTGGCTGCCCAAGACTGTATCCAACCCAGGCCTTTGGATCCTCTCGAGGGCTGGCTTTCCATTCAGAGTAACCATAGTTCTCTTTTGTTTGACCCTTCCCACTCTAGCTGCTTGCTTAATCAGACCACATTCTCACTCCCTGAAGTCAAGATCATTTAGTGAAAAGTACAAGGAGGAGCGATTAGCCAGAAGGGCCCTACACTTAACACGAAGAGCTCTGGGAGATTGGAAAATATTCATAAGACAGATTAAAAGTCTCTGCTAATGAGTTCCCAGAGGAGAATGTGGTCTGCAGATGCTGGACATCCAAGGGGCCTATCCAAACCAGGGGGTCTGAACAACTGTGAATTAAAAGTTCACCCAAGACCTCCTAAAGTAGCATGAAAGCAAGCAGGGGGAAGTTTCCCTTTTCCCTTGGATTGGTGAGCTCCCAGTGGGTAAGGACTTCAGACAATGTCAAATATTTCCCACTGTAATGTTTCAAGGATCAGTGAGTCACTGCACTGTTGTGGGCCAGCCCACCACTGATGCAGACTGGAGTCTAGCAATGATTTAGCAACTGAACCCCATGATTGGATGCAACTGAAAGTGATAATGAAGGTCTGGAGGTGGTGAGAGAGTTTGTAAAGGGAGTGTAGACAATCATAATTATAACAGCAATATTATTAATAATAATCTGTGTACCACTACTTTACACATACTATTTCATTTTGAGAGACTTTTTCAGCCTTTCATAACTTAACCCCATTCTATTTCTTTTCTGATCTTCTTAGACCCATTTCCTCTATGATCTTTGTGAGATCATGACATTGGCCTCCTGGCTATTCCTCCCACAAGACACTGTGGTTCCCAACTCTAGGTATTTTCTCTGGCTGTGCCCTATGCTTGGTATGCCCTCCTTCCTCATCTTCACCTCCTGGTCTTCCTGGTTTCCTTCAAGTCCAAGCTAAAAGCCAATATTTTGGAAGATGTCTTTCCAAGAGAAAGCCTCTTTCAGGCAGAACATTTAGTCCTGTCCTTACCTAAAGCAAGTATCTCCACACCAATATCCCAAACACATGGTCATTGAGGGTCTCCTTAGAGAGCATCCAGAATGTGGAAACTCGTATCTACACAGGGAGCCCATTTTCTGCTGTGGTGGTTCTAGTTACTAGGAAGTTTTTATGTTGAACCAAAATATGTTTCCCTGGACCATCTGGCTGATTCCTCTGTTCTACTTTTGGGGGGACAAGCACAAGACTGATTTCTCTTTCACATAATAGTCATTCAATCAGAAAGTCAAGTTAACAAGCAATTATTAAGGTCCTACAGTGTTTTAGGCACTATGTTAAGCCCTGGGGATGTATAGAAAGGCAAAAGACAGCCACTGCCTCAAAGTGTTCACAGTCTGATGGGGATACAAAATGCAAACAAATATATACAAGTAAAACAGAAACAGGATAAATTGGAAATAATCTCAGTGGGAAGTCACTAAAATTTAAAAGGACAGAGAAAGACTTCTTGCTAAAAGTGGGACCTTAGCTGGGACAGACACACTACTCAACTCAGTTCATCAGAGAGTAACCTTTGAGATATGGGATCACTGGGCCTTACCACCCACACAGCAGCAGAGCCCTCCTTTATGTGTTTCCTTTTCCTATGTGAGTTCCTTGAGAGGAGGATTTGTATGTTCAGTGCTTATCCCAGTGTTTGGCATGTCAATGTTTACACACTAAATAAATGCATTTTATTCCTTCATTTTCTCATCCATTCACTCCCTCACTAGAGATCCAGTTCATACCTGCCACTTCTGGCCCAGATCCCCAAGTCCCCCATTTCTGCTCTACCTCTACAAATATCCCTATTTCTTCAACTAATCATCTGGTGTGATTATTCATCCTCTCTCTCCATGTGGCACTCACTCCAATCGTGTGCTTCATCTTAGCAACATCTTTCACAAAATATGGAATCCAGATTTGAAGACAGTGTTCTCAATGTTCTCCAACCAGGCCCTTGGACAGAGGAACATTCATATCTGCTTTTTTGGAAAACAGGTGGATGTCTCTCTTGTAGCCCGAGATTACAATCACTTCTGTGGCTTCCATGATGCATTGTCAACTCTCCCTGAGTTTATAAAATGCAAAAATGCTCACATCTTCCCCATTTCTCTCTAGCGCATCTCTCTCTCTCTCTCTCTCTCTCTCTCTCTCTCTCTCTCTCTCTTTCTCTCTCTCTGTCTCTCTCTTTTTTATCTCTCTCCCTCCCTCCCTCCATTCAATGTTTACTTAGCTTCCTCCCTCCAAGCCATCATATTAAGATCTTTTTAGTTCCTATTGAGTTAGTCCATTTATGCCCTATTCCTCCCAACATCATGACCCATGGATGCATTTGACAAGCTTTGGTCATGATCCAGTGGCAAGTCTAGGATTAGGACTCAGGCTCCCTTCCTCTCCCTGCATCAAGAAACATCAAGGCTGGATACTTCACTCTGATCAAAACCAACCTGTGCTGTGTCCTGAAGACCCCCAACTGAGTCAACTCCCACAAATAGAATTTATTGAGCTCCAATTAATATCTCTCAAGGTTTTATAACTCTGGAGGGGTTTCAGGCAAGGTCAAAGTCATGCTCTACCATCCAGAACTCTGGAACACACAGTGAGTATGTTCTGGAAGCCCCACACAGCCCCTTACCCCTATGTTTATAGTGAAGAATTTTCATTGTGCATTATTTTTTTGTATACAGATGCCAATTCCTCCCCCTTGACACACACAATATGCTCTCACACATCTTCCTGAAAGCACTTATCTCTGGTTACTAAGATACTAGCATTTCACACAATTTGCATCAAGGGTGTAGTCAGGGAAGATCTGAATGTGCATTGGTAGGAGTGGTAGAATTGAGAAAGATGGCAAATCTGGGGAAGAACAGAGATGGAAGTTTCAAGGACCTAAGAGCTCTCATTGAGAAGCCCACCATGGACTGAGGAGTATTTCCCAGGCACCAGAAGGAGGGCAGAGGCACTGGAACAAAAAAAAAATCATGGTCAGAACAGGAAACTGAAAGCTTGGCTCAGGTGGATGACACCAGGCTTTGACCTTGACCCAATTCCATTCTATATTGTTGATCTGAGTAAAGTCAGAGGGTGCCTGTGGACCAGATTGGTAGTGACGTGCATGAGCCAAACAAATCAATTGCACAAGCACAAGAAAGATAGAAGGTATGGTTAGACAAAAGTCTGTTGTAAAAAGAAGAAAAGATCCGAGTGTCTCAGCAGATTCCAAGCTCAGCAAGAATCTATAACACTGGTGGAGCTATGAACTGATACAACCATTCTGGAGGGCAATCTGGAACTATGCCCAAAGGGCTATAAATAATTGAATACCCTTTGACCCAGTAATACCACTTTTGGGGTTGTATCCCAAAGAGATCACAGAA
>CM053600.1:200415792-200427494 GCA_028646575.1 Pseudocheirus occidentalis
ATCTGGCTTAGGGAATAAATGGCATAAACTCTAAAATGGGCATCATGCCATACAAGAGAGTAGGGGGGTGGGGATGAAAGGCAGGATGAGGGAGGGGAGGGCAGGGTCCGGGGGAGGGATGCTGGATGCTCACACTTCAATAAAGGGACAGGGACAGGGTAGAGAAGGGGAGCGATAGGAAGGAGGAACATACGACCACTGTCACAATATGTCTACTATGAAGGTGTCCTGTAAAATCACACCTACACAGCCTGTATTGAATTGGTTGTCCTTCTAGCGGGGGTGGGTGACAAGGGAGGAACTGAAAGAATCTACAATTTAAAGCTCTGCAATACCTGCAACTAGGAATTAAGATATACCGGGGCTGGGATAGGGAGACCCTCCCTGCCCTACCAGAAAGTAAGAGAGCAGATCGGGGGAGGGGTTTTACAGTGGGATTGCTATTTTGGGGTTGGGGTAGGGGAAAGATGGGGAGAAAATTTGCAATTCAAAAATCTCATGAAAAGGAATGATGTAAACAAGAAAACAAATAAAATTTATTACAAAAAACCAAAACAAAACAACAAAAAGTCAATATGCAAAAAGTCTACAGGTTGGTCCCTGTTCAAAGTCTCCCACTGTGGGCACTTTTCCACCGATGCAGACTAATTGTACATGGCCTGTGGCTCAGTGGAGAAGTTCCGTGGAATTGCCCAAAGTTCCGAGAGGCTGTGACTTAACCATATGTAATCACATATATTCAAAGGATCAGAGGTGAGGTCTGAGCCTAGGTCTTCCCAACCATAAGCCCAGTACTCAATCACTTACACACAAGCCATCAGCAAATGACTTGTTTTTCACAAGCACATTTCCTTCTTGTCTTAGTATGGTACGTGGTATGGGCTCATTCTCCCAACCCCTCCATGCCACTGGTAGCCTGAGTTCTCAGGGAGGGGTGCAACTTCTCCCCTCAGTATCCTAGAAGACTAGGAGAAGGTGCTGCTGCTTGTTGGTGCTATGTAGCTCCTGAGTCTCTACCAGTGTGCTCCCTCAGTCAGACAATTCATTTTTAGATATTGATATTTCTTAGAGTGGTATTACAAACATGCCCCCAAACCAAGGTCACAGTTTCTTCTAAATACATATCAAGTCCAGGAGAACATAGGCTCAAGTTTAGAAAGAACATGTCACAAAGGAAGGTAACTCAGTCCCAGAAAATCCTTTTACTCAAAGCCTTTTCCTCCCTTTCATGAGGGTCTCATAAAGTTTCTCTTATGTATTTTGTAGGTTTTTTATTGGTCTTCTTGTAGGATCCTGAAGCTGCCTTTCCTCAGTTTATTCAGTTTGTCTTTCATTCCCATCACTGCTGCTGCAGAGACACTATCAGGACTGTGAAAAGAAATTCAAATTCTTTGATCCTTTAGAGTTTAAAGGCTCTGCTCTCAGAAGTCCAAGGGGGGAGGGGTGGTGTGTGTGGAGAAAGTAAGCTCTTCTACTGTCCTCCAAGGGATTTCCTTGGCTAGAACTGAAAGCTTGACATGGGAGTGCTGAGTAGTGAACTGGTTTAGTATTCCTTAAAATTATGACATGCAACAGCCAAGTCTCTTCAGGCAATCCCTATATACTCCCTGTGGAGTGCCCTTCCATTTCTTCCAATGACTTTCACTCCCAAACTAATTAAGGCTTTCTCACCTGGTCTAATACCCTTGATTGACTCATTGGACACACCGAGGCCTTATTCACATTTAGCTCATCTCTCTAATTGATTGAATCAATAGAGAAGTCAGCTGACATAGGATTATGGAATATACTTATTATAATAGGATCATAGCTCCAGAGTTAGAACAGACCCTAGAGTCCAAAGAGTCCAACTGAGTCCAAATAGTCCCAAATTGAGCATCAGGGAGGTGAAGTGATTCATCCATTCCAGTAAGTAGCTATTTTTGTCCTGATTCTTCAGCCAGCTCTTGCCCCTGTCCCACCTGCCTTCCCTTCAACCTAAAATACAACTAACTCCATTTTTAAAACCACATGTCAAATAATCACATTTCATGATATGCAGGTGGCCAATCAGTCTTAGTCTCTTGCTCAAGGGCAAGGCTCTCTCCTTCCGTTGATGGGGTGTACAGTCTAAGGTTTCTTACTCCAGCAGTAGGAATGGACTGATAGTGACCCATCTACTCTCACTCATTCTCTCTTATGCCCAACAGCAGCCTTCACTCCAACATTATTTACATTAGAGATACAGCCTGTGGTCATGGGGACAGACACTAGTAAAGTAGTTCTCGTAGGGTTTCTGTGCCTGGCTACCTCCTTTTCAATATTAACCTGCTCTGATTCATGAAGCTAACTGGAAAGAATCAGCTATTTAAAACAAGTCTGTCTATACTCTGAGATAAGACAAGATACCATGGCATGGAATAGCAGATAGAGAACCGTCTTGGCTCTTCATTTGCTGGGCAAGTCCTTCCCCTTTCTGCTACCTGTTGGCTCAGGTGAATGCCCTTCTAGCTTCTGAATTCTAGGATTTCTGCTAGGCAAGTTGAGGTGAGGAGTTTGAATCTTTTGTACAATTGGCTGCTGACTCCTATAGAGAGAATTCTATTACTCCGCATGCAGCTTATCCTTCCAAACTTTTCTGAAAGATAAGCAAAGTCCAAGAATGATTTCCAACCTCAGAACACCCTCTTCAAGTACCCACTAACTCCTAGAAGAGTTTTTGCTGCATTTGCAGTGCCTGCTTGACAGCAAGGCCCTCCAGGGCCCATTTTTCAATCTGGCATCTAAAGGATGCATCCCATCCAGGAACAGGACTGTAAGGAGGGGAGCAGGTGTGAAAAACAGACACATTTCTCTCTTCTTTACAAACCTGTATCCAATCCTACAGCAATTTCCCCATGAACTTGGATAGACCAAGAAAATAGAAAGATAAATGTGTTCAGCTTCCCTTAGATGAGAGTTAAGATAGGTTCTATTTGATGGAAAGCCAGGTGACCTTGCAAAAAGATTGTATTTGTAACTATCACCATTCACCAGAATGAAATAAACATTCCCATTTTTTGTTGCTGCCATCCCCATCACACTCCTCATGTTTGTCATAAGCATTATCATTAAATGGTATAATGGAAAGAACACTAGACATGGAGTCAAGAAGATCTGTGTCCAAGTCTTGCCCGAGACCCTTATTAGATGCACATAGAGGACAATTCACTAGACTCTGTTAGCCTTGGTTTCTTCATCTGTAAAATGGAGAAAAGAATAACTCCTACCTCACAGTTATGTGATGAAATGAGAATCAAATGACCATCAATATCCCTATCCAATGACAGGTTGCATTTTCTGTTGTATTTATTTTTTTGCTTTTTGGAAGGAGGAGGGCAGGGCAATTGGGGTTAAGTGACTTGCCCAAGGTCACACGGCTAGTTTTGTGCCAAGTGTCTGAGGATGGAATTGTATTTTGGAAGTAGCATATTTCCTAGCTATAATATAAAGACCAATCCAGTTTTGCTTTTAATGCACCAAAGAAAAGAGATAGCTTTGCCCTTCACAATTTTGGTGGTTTTGTGGCCCTTAAAAAAGGGATCTCTAGAAATTTTAAAATGAATTTCTGTTTCTGGAGTATAGGTCTTGCCTTTTGCTTAGCTTCATAGTAAAGACGTCAGATCCACACTTAAGCAATGTTTCTAGTCTTTTTTTTCCAAATAAGATTGTCGGTATTTAGTTTGCTTTTTTTGTTGTTCTTGCCAACCATGGGAAACCCCACTTTGTGCTTGCATCTGCCATGACCTTTATAGGGGAAATGAAAGAGCGACAGGAGTTTGGAAGCATTTATTGTTACCAGTTGTTTGGGTTTTAAATCTTGGGAGCTGTACAATCTATGCTTGTTTGAGCTGATCTCTACTTCTGGGGCACCACAGGGAGGGATAAAAGGGTAGGCTGAGCCTAACAAGGGGGAGACAGAGGAAAGAACTTTCTTAAGAGAATGACACACTCCCTGTTGAAACTTGGTGACAGGAGACCCCACTGAGACAAAGGAGTCATGGGGCCCATCTCTGTCTCTTTTCTTGGAGAGAATGTTGTACAGATGAAAAACAGAACAAGATAGGTAAGTGAGTTCTGAATTCTAGTCAAGATCCTAGCGCTGCTTGTACACACACTGAGCTCTCCTGCTCACTTGCCCTCAGGCAGAAGATAGCCAGCTCTATTTTCCTGGTTCCAGACTAATGGCGAGAGAGGGTTCACAAGTTCACATTACTTGGCATTTATCTGAGTTTTCAGATTTGCCAAGTGCTTTATATATACAACAGCACATTTGATTGTCAAAACAACTCTGACAGGTTGGGACTGAGGACTGTTAGCTTTGTTTACAGATGAGGAAAAAGAGACTCCTTGGTATTTAAGTGAATGATCCATGTGTGGTCACAGAGTTAGAAAGCAGAAGAGTCAGGATTCAAAACCTTTTTTTATTTTTGCTGTCAAATCCAGTGCTCTTTCTAGGAGTCAGGAGGGGGTAGTTCCTGCCCTCAAAGAGCTTACACTCTATTGTAGAGGAACCTTATAGCAAGCAAACAGACAAATATACAGAGGATAGTTCAGGAAGAAGAAACACAGAGATAGACAAGCTGAGAGAAATCTGTGGCAGTTACTAAGGGGATCAGGAAAGGCTTCTTCCAGGAGGTGGCACGGGAAACGAGCCCTGAAGAAAGATTAAGGTTTGGCAACCAAATAGAGGGTAGATTAAATTCTAGGCATGAAGGAGAAGGTGAACAAAGGAAAAGAAAGGGTGGGCCAAATTCAAAGAACAGCAAATAGGAAAGTTTGACCAGAATGCCATCCATAAAGGCTAGCACTATGCAACAAAACTGGAAAGATAGGCCCAAGTCCTGTTTTGGAAGGCATTAGGTACCAAGTTAAGAAATGGGCATTTTATACTAGAGACAATAGGGAAGCACAAAAACTTCTTTGAGCAGAGGGGTGCCATATTTGCACTTAAGAAGGATCTATTGGGCAGCTGTGGAGAGTATGGTTTGGGAAGGGAATGGTGAGTCCCAGTAAGAGGTTATTGCAAAGGTCCAGAAAATAGGTGATCAAGACCTGAACTGTAGTAGTGGCTGTGAGAATGAAGAGAAGGGAACAGATGTGTTGAAGACATAGACCCAGAAATATTTGGCAACTGATTATTGAGGGATAGGAAGTAGGAGAAAGAAGACTCAAGGGTTACTCTGTGGTTGTGAACTTGGGTGACTGAGTGATTGTCACCCTGACCAGAATCTGGAAGTTTGGATCAGAAGCAGGTTTATAGGAAAGAAAGAACGCCATTTGGGTCATGTGGTGTTTGACTTGACTACAGGACATCAGCAGCGTCTTTGAGGAATAATACAATGCAAACTCAATTGAAAGTGAAAATTAAAGAGAGCCAAGTCACTGATGAGTTTGGAGAGAGCAGTTTCAGTCGAGTGGGCCAACTTGGAAGCTGGAAGTCAAATTTGTAAGGGGTTGAAATGTGAGAGAAGAGGAAGTGAAAGCAATGAAAGAAGATAACATTTCTTAGGAATCTAGTTGAAAAGGGGATAAAAGATTAAGATGATGGCTTGGCTTGAGGGGATGGCAGGACCAAGTGAAGGTGAGATGGGGGCATTTTTTAGACAGCAGTGTAGATAAGGGGAGATTGAAGACTAGAAAGAAATTGGGAAATTGGCAGATCAAGATGAAAAACCTAGAAAGAATGGAATCAAAGGCATGAGAAGAAGGGTTACCCTGTTGAGAGAATGACCTCTTTGTCAGAGACAGGAGCAAGAGGAGGAATGGTAATTGTTGAGGATTCTTGAGTCACAAAGGAGAGAAAAGAAAGCTAATTATGGAATTTTTCTATGTAAAGTAGAAGGTGAAATCCCCAGCTAAGATAGAAAGGTTAAAGATGGTACAGTAAAGAAGAAAAGGCTTAGCACAACTGCTGTGATAGTCAATTAGGGAAGAATAAGAGGATTTTCATGGAGCAATGAAGGACCAACTGGGATTAAATAATATAAACTTGTAGTGGACAAATCCTTTGACTCAGATTTCACAGCTAGACCTATATATCAAGGAGATCAAAGACAGAAAGCTTGCACATATAGCAAAATATCCTCATCAACACGTGTGTGTGTGCATGCGTGTATGTGTGTGTGTGTGAGAGAGAGAGAGAGAGAAAGAGAGAGAGAGAGTGAGAGAGAGAGAGAGAGAGAGAGAGAGAGAGAGAACATGTGCAAAGAACTAATTGTTACCATTGATACAGGGCTTTAAGGTTTACAAAGCACTTTGCATTTCTTTCCCTGTTCATCTCCATACAACCCTATGAGGCAGGTGATATTATTTTCTTCATTTTCCAAATAAGAAAAGTGGGGTTCACAGACATTAACTGATTTTCCCAGGGTCACACAGCTAGTAAGAATCTGAGGCAGGATTGGAGTCCAGGTTTTTATGGTTTGAAATCCAGAGTTCTACTCATTCTTCCATCTAGCTGTCTTGAAACAAAATGGGTGCTTATCTATACTTAAACAAGTTGTGGTAGTTAAATGTAATGGAATATTATTGTAATGTTAGAAATAATGATTCTGATGAATACAGAGAAGCTTAAAACACCTAAGAATTGAAGCCAAAGAAAATGAGCAGGATGGAGAAAGCATAAAAACTTCAACAGTGTCAATTGAAAGAACAAAATAAACCAACAGAAACAGATATTTTTTTTTAAAAATGATTATTTTGCAACTAGAATGACCACCTTGGACCAAGAGGAGAGTTGAGAAAATTTGCATTCATTTCAACGATGCGGACACAGGGGTATGGAATATTGCAATTGGACATGGTTGTTGTATTGGGTTGGTTTTGTTTGATCTCTTTTCTCTCATATAAAATTATTATGGGGAGGATTATCTGGATAGAAGAGTTTGGAGGCACATGTTTGGAAATGAATATGATATACAAAGTTTAAAGTATAAGTGAAAATAAAAATAGAAGTATTTGCAATGAACCCAGCTGGCATGGTTGTGTGCCTGCCTATTGTGGAAATCATCAAGTGAGGCTAACCTCACGTTAGATGTGGCAGACCCAAGCGCTTATTCCCTCACTCACTTCTGCTCCACTAGTGGCAGTAGAATGACTAAGTTGGGGGGATTTTGGAGGAATGTAAGCTCAATGTGAGTCAATCATATGTCATAGCAGCTGAAATAGTTAATGCCAACTTGAGCTCTATTGAAGGAGACACAAGGTCTATGAGAAAAGAAGTGGATAATTCCCTCCCTTGCACTCCAGACTTGTCAGACCTCACCTGAAGTGTGGTCAGGTCTGGGCACTATAGCTTAGGAAGGACTTTTATATATGCTGCTTACTTTCCAGAATGCCTCAAGGTTCAGAAAAGACCTTATCTTCTTTTCATATGAAGGCTGATTGAAGAAATGGGGCATTTCTGAATGAAAGACTGAGTGAAAAGACTCAGGGGAGGGTGGTCATGACAACTGCATTCAAGTGTCTGAAGTCTCTGTCATGTGGAAGTGGGATTAGACTTGGTATTCTTGGACCTTTCAAGTGGTAAGAAGAGCAATGTATGAAATGTGCAAAGAAGACAATTTTCATGTTGTTAAGGGGAAAATAAAGCAAAAAAGCACCCTATCTTTCTAATGAGGAGAACTGTCCCAGAGTGGAATAGATAGCCTCAAAAGGAAGGGAGGGGCTCCCCATGAGAAAATGTCATCCAACAGAGGAAGGATGGTTACTTGCTAGGAAAGAAGGAGAAGAAAGTCTTGTTCCAATGCTTAGACCAGCTGCTCACTGAGATCTGTTCATACTCTGAAATTCTGTGATTCTTCAGCTGGTCATTGCTGCTCCCCATCCTACCAAATATTGTCATGTCCCTTCTCACCTCCTATTCACCTTGAAAATACTCAAGTTCTTTTAGGGAGGGTTGAACTTGTTCAGACTCTTCACATTTAATATGGATGAGAATACAAGGTATTGACAGAGTTGATTAAATGCCAAAGAAGGAAATAGCTATCAAAAGATCTGTCTTGGAGGATTGTGGGAAGATGCCCGTGTAGGTCAGAAAACTTTCAGCTCTCCAAATTTCCTCTGCAGAAAAAGACAACATCACCTCAGAGTGAAAACGTAGGGCAGCAGGAATCAACAGGAGTGAGGATGGAGCAACTGTCCCCCTAAGACAACTTGAGAAGACTTCAGGAAAGACTCAGCCCCCAGGAGTGAAGGTTTGGTCTGAGCAAAGTGCTAAATACTTCCGGGCAGACTCAGCAAAATCAATAAACAACAAGCCCTGGGGGCAGCTGGGGTTAGGAAGCAGCCTTGTCCTGAAGAACTTTCACCTCACTGACAGTATTGTGGTCAGAAAGTTGGGCAGGTGAAAATCAAAGGACCTTCCACTGTTGAGGGATGTCAAGCATAGCTGTACTGACCTGACTGAGTCCTGGGCTGTGGCTGTGGAGGGAGGAGGAGCTAGGAATTGCCCCATGAGTGTGGTAGCGGAGGGGTAGGGACCCTGCTGGCTAAGGGCATTTGCAGGAGAGCAGAATCCCTGCTTCCAGGGCAGAGAGGACAGTTGTAGCTTGCAGCCACTGGAGAGACCAGAGGGAACAAAAGCATTTGTGGGATGACCTGGCTGGGGACCATAGCTATAGTGTAGGAGTAGAGAGGAATGTCCTAGACTGGGCCCTGGGAAAGAGTCCAGAAAAATGACAGTAGAAAAGACAAGAGCTTGGGGCATTGTTCCACACCCCTTGGAACTAGAACTTGATCTATTAATAGCTGCAAATAAATAAATAAAAATAAAAGTGAGTAAGAACCTGACCATAGACAACTACTATGGGGACAGAGAAGATCTGGGTTCATTTTCAGAGGAAGATGGTGGAGCTAAAGAAAGACACTCCTTTTTCAATGAGAAATGTCAGATAATACCAAGCCCAAAAAGAATTTTTGGAAGAAATTAAAGAAGACTTTCAAAATCAAATATGAGAGATCAAGGAAAAAATAGGGGAAAAAAGAGCAATCCAAGAAAATCAAGAAAATTATGAAAAGAAAGTCAATCAAATAGAAATTAAGAGTGAAAATCTTAAGGAAGAAAATAATTCCTTGAAAACTAGAATTGACTAATGACATTATAAGATATCAAGAAATAATAAAACAAAATCAAAAGAATGAAAAAAATCGAAGAGACAGTGCAATATCTCATCAAAAAAGCCTCAAATGTGGAGAACAGATTGAGGAGAGTCAGTATAAGACTAGTTGGACTACCTGAAAAGTACAATAACAAAAAGATTCTCGATACAATATTAAGACAAATTGTCAAGGAAAAGTTCTGGAACAAAAAAACATCAAAGTAGAAATAGAATAAATACACTACTTGCCACCTGAAAGAGATCCCAGAAGGAAAACTTCCAGGAATATCAGAGTCAAGTTTCAAAGCTCCCAGGTTAAGGAGAAAAATATTGCAAGTCACAAGGAAAAAAACTAATTTAGATATCCTGGAGCTACTTCTTAGCAACACAGTGATCCAAGACAATTCCAAAGGACTCAGGATGGACAATTTTCCCCATAACTAGGTAAAGAACTATTGGACTCTGAATACAGATCAAAGCATAGTTTTTTCACTTAGTTTTTTTAAATGATTTTTTTCTTTTGGTTTATTTCTTCTTTCATAACTGTGACTAATATGGACATATATTTTACATGATTGCACATATAGAATCTATATCAAATTGCCTGCTATTTTAGGAAGAGGGGAGGAAGAAAAATTCGGAACTCAAAATCTTGTAAAAATGAATGCTAAAAATGGGTTTTTACATATAATTGGAAAAACAAAATAGTATTAAAAATAAAGACAAAAAATATCACGGAGTTACAACAAAGATTACACCACACAGAAGCTACTATGGTAAAGGACCGGAGGTCTTGGAATATTATATTTTGTAGAGCAAAAGAACTGGGATTACAATCAAGGGTAACTTAACTTAGCTGTGTTAAGTATTATCCTGAAGGGAAAAATGGATATTTAATGAACTGAAAGATTTTCAGGTATTTCTGACAATAGAAATTAATGGACCATTTGATATATAATATCCAGGATAAATATAAGATAAATGTTAAAGACCAATTATAAGGGATTCAATAAGGTCAAATTTTGTTTCCTTCTTATATGTGAAACTATTATTAGTATTCATGATTGTCATAATTATTTGGGTAATTTGAAAGAAAGGCTTGGCATGAGCCGTGAATGATGGGATGATTCTAAAAAGATAAAAAGGAATAATCATTTTATACAAATGAGGCATGAAAGGAAGAATTGATATAGAAGAAGCAAGTTGGGGAGAGGGTTGGTAGTATTGGAACACTACTCTCATCAGGAATGGGTTAAAGGGAGAACTACACACATAGACACACACACAGACACACACATGGGTTTAAAAGTCTTCTAAATTAGAAAGAAATAAGAGGACTAGGGGAAAGAGTGGGGGGAGAGGATAAGGGAGGGACTCTTAGTGGGTTGTGTGGGTTGAGGCATAGGAGGGCAAGGTAGTGGGTAGAAGTAAATTAGAAGAGTAAGGAGGGCTAGAGTAAGTAGGATAAAAAGGATAGTGAGAAAAAATAGAAAGGAGGGAATTATAGCTCAGAATGTAAATGGGGTGAATTTACCTATAAAACCAAAATGGATAGCAGTTTAAAAGTTGGAATTCAACAATATATTGTTTTCAGGAAGCACAGTAAAAATGAGAGATACACAGAAAGATAAAACAAAGAAATGGAGTATAATTTATTATGTAAAAAACAGGGGTAGTAATAATAATCTTAGGCAAAGTTAAAGCTAAAATGGATTTAATTAAAAGAGAAAAGTAAGAAATCTACGTTGCATCACCAAAATTATTCAATATTGTTTTAGATTATTTAAAATAACAAGACAAAATAAAATACCTGAGAGCACATGCCTGTCAAAACAGACAGAGGAACTCCATGAACATAAACATAAGATACTTTTTTATATAAATAAAATTGCATTCAAATAATAGGAGCAATATTTATTATTCATGGGTGGGTAGAGTCCACATAATATAAAATAACAATTTTACCTAACTAATCTATTTATTCAATGCCATCCCAATTAAATTAGTAAAAAAATTATCTTACTGAGTTAGTTCACTTGGAAGAATAAGAGGTCAGGAATTTCAAAGAAGCCAGGGGAAAAAGGATGTAAAGGAAGGTGATTTAGCAGTATCAGACCTTAAGCTATAATATAAGGTGAGAACATTGTTGAAGTGTGAAATGGATGACTTTCATTATTTTAAATTTAAAATTTCTTGTATAAATAAAGCCAAAGTAGCAAAGAATAGAAGGAATGCATAAAGTTGGGAACAAATTTTCAAAGGCAATCTCTCAAATAGGATGTGATCATGTAGGAATACTGCTGTGGTGTAGGAAATGATGAGCTGGTTGATTTAGAGAAATCATGGACATGGACAGACTTGGACCAATGGAAGAAGATACTATCCACCTGTATCAGCAAGCACCCTAGCATACCCAGGGTGGCTGCTAGCACAGGTTCTTAGGTCTACTTTTCTAAAGGAAAGCAACTCAAAATGGGTTAACAATCTTTCTTTAATCAAACAAACATATCATTTACCTAGTTCAGGGTAAAAAGTCAGCACCCTGAACTCCAGAGAATACAAACCCAAGTTACAAGCACAAGT
>CM053600.1:200427594-200486314 GCA_028646575.1 Pseudocheirus occidentalis
CATCTGGCCAAATCACACAACTGTTCTCAAAGTGAACCCCAAAGCAAACCTCACATCAGAGCATATATATAGGCTTCTCCTGGGTCAGAGAATGTCATAGTCCTCTTGACCCACTGTCCAATTACAAAGCAACAAGGTGTGGCCATTCCCAAAAAACAAGCCTCTCACCACAGGCTCCACGTGACCACATTCAGCCTATTAAGGGGCAGAGTATACTTTCAAATCAGGGAACATTCTCAGAGCCACTTAAGCAAAGGGGCTAGGGACAGAAAAGAGCTTCAGATTCCAATTACACCACCTTCCTTCAGAGAAATAGATGACAAATGGAAATAGACATAGTATGGTTTTAACTCTATGTATGTGAGTATATATGTACATATATGTGTATGCTTATATATGTATATCTATGTATCTGTGTGCATACATACATACATATACACATGTATGTTTATGTTTAATTGTACCCTTCTTTGGGGGGATGGCAGGAGGGAGGAAAAAATAAAATTTAAAAAATACACGACAGGGAGCAAAAGAAAACCTTGAAGGAAGCAAAGAAAATCTGGGCAGCTTTGCAAACATGTCGTATTTATTGTATAGGTTTTCCTGAAATTGAAATGTATTGTTTTGTATTGAATTCTCTTCTATATTCTATGTACATGGAAATGTTCTTTTTTCCCCCTTGTTTTGCATTTAAGTTAAAATGAATTTTAAAAATTCAAAAAAGTTCTGTCTTGTCTTATGAATAATCAAGCTCCATCAAGGCTTTCTTTTTTATGATCTCTTCCTTAAACTTACCTACAGGCCACAACTTCGCTACCACACTCAGCCATAAGCAGCCACTGGGATTCTTTTCAATGAATGCATCAAGCACTGAAGATGTGTTAAGTGTAGCTCCTGGAAATGACTTGAAAGGATTTCTTGGAAATCCTAAATACTGCCTGAGGAAGTTATTTTGATGTTTTGTCTTTCTATGGATCAAGTCTTTCTTTTGGTTTGACTTTCCAACTGACTTGAATTGGAGATAGCAAGGATTCTGCTATGGGCACATGGAGAGCCAACAAACTTGGCCTGGATTAGGCATCCTTTAATAAGCCCCAGGGCCCATTTAACATGGGATAAATTTATTAGATGAAATTTCCCATTTAAAGCCCATCCATAGTATAGTAGATTGTCTTTGAGAGTTGATGTGAGCAAAACAATACATTGCTCAGTGGTCAGTCAAGAGCTGAGTGTCACAGAACTCAGTCAGGTTTCTTCTGGGGTAGGGGAGAGAGAGAGTCTATCACTAGGCTCATATTCCAAGCCCACTGAGTGTGTTTTTCTTTCCTGTGAAGGCTTCTAAGGACACAGGGTTCCCTATAATCCCCTATGAGTTTTCCAAAGATCACTGTTTCTTCATCTCTCCTAAACTCCGAGACTCATGCCTCAGAAATGTGTCTCTCCAACAACATCCTTTGGTGGGCCACACAGCAAGGACAGAAGAGGAAAATGATATTTCTGAGGTCCATTCAATGCCTGCCAGAGCTGGCCAGTCCTTGATTCAATGTCATCCCATAGACATTTCTTATTTGGGGCACTATGATTTGGCTACGTAGAGCAATACTAGAATGCTGGACGTGGAATCAAGAAGACATGACATAAAGCCTTCCTTGGACACTGACTGTGGGACCCTGAGCAAGTCAACTAACCTCATTGAGCCTCCATTTCCTCTTCTATAAGGTGGAGATAATCAGAGCACCTCCCTCACAGGGATGGGGTGAGTATCCTGCAAACAGTAAAATGCTATCAAAAGCTGGTTGGTATATTTAGTACTGTTTATTATTTTATTCCCTCTGCCCATCATTCAGGATTCACATCTAGATTCTTGATTCCTCATAGTCCTTGGAATAGAAATAGCCAACTGTAGTGGCAAAGGCAGAAGGTACAGTGGATAAATTGCTGACTTGTAACCGTGAAGACCTAGCTCCAAATCCTGCCTCAGACACTTAGTGGCTGGATGACACTGGGTCTCAGTTTTACCATCTGTAAAATGAGAGGGTTGGATTCAAAGGCCTCTCAGGTCCCTTCCAGTTTTGTATCTATAATTATATGGTTTCGTGCTGCTCCAACGTTAAGACGAGGGACATGGGTTTGAATCTTTGCTCTGTTAATCTGCTGCCAAATTTGTCTTACTCAATATCTTTAGGCATATGTTTTACCTCTTGTAAATTGAGAAGTTGGGCTAGATGACTCATAGTCCAATTCTTTCAGCCTCAGTTTCATCCTCTGTAAAATGAGAAGGTTGGACTAGTGACTTATAGGCAATATCTCTGGTTCTCAATTTTGTCAACTATAAAATGAGAAGGTTGTAGTCAAAGGCTGTGAAGGTCCCATCTGGCTCTAAATGGATGGTCCTGGGATCCTCCATCATAGTACAAAGAATGTTGTTCTTGGGGTCAGAAGAACTGGATTCATATTTGGACTCGGCTGCTCACAACATGTATGATCTTGGGCAAGTCTCTTTGTGTCTCAGTTTACTTATAAGGTATGTGGATTGGGCTGGATGACTCCCCCAAGGACCCTTCTAACCTCTTGATTCCAGATGCTAGAAGGGTACAGAGCACACATGGAAGGGCAGAGTTGGGAACTGTTGCTTGGCTTTTTTGTTGTTGCTAGGTTATGTTTTTGTTCTTTCACCCATGATTTTTAACAAACACCCAACTCCCTCTTGGCTCACGTTTTGGAGCCCCAAGCACTGGGTTATTATCAAGGATCACTCTTGTGCTGGACAGTTCCCAGCTGGCACAGGCTGGACACAGTGGCCATAAGAGGAGTTGTCATAGTCTGACCCTCAGTGCCAACTAGAGAATCATGAACCCTAGTCTCTGGATTGGTACCTGGAATCAGGAGTTAGTGAACTGGCCTACCAAGGGAACACATGTGGTACCATGGAAGGACACAACAGAGGAGAAAACAAGTTGGATTTTGAGTGGGGTATACCTGGGTTCAAACCTCCTCTCTTCAACTTGCTCAGTATGTGACCTTGAACAAGTTGGGAACAGTGAGTTAAGTAATATGACAAATATTTATTTTTCTTACATAACATATTATATTAGTTTAGTCTAAAATGTATTAAGTTGCACAAAGTAATGTAGAATGCACTGTGTTCATAAACGGGGAAGCAAGAAGTCCTAGCCCTGAAGGAGTCTACATCCTACAGGAGGTTATAGGTTATACACTGATAAGAAATACAAGGGAATTAATAGGAGAGAGAACTAACAACTGAGAGATCAGGGAGGGCTGTCTGAAGGAGGTGGCCCCAAAATAAAGTTCCAAAGAATGCTAAAGCTTCTGGAGGGGCAGAGCTGAAAGGGGAGGAAAAATTCTAAAGATGATGGGCTGACCATGCAAATTCTTCCCCCAAAAAGAAGCTCAAGAAATGGCCTGAAGGTCCATTTGGTCTGAGCTCAGTGTGTGATTAGGATAAATATACACAATGGACTTTGTATATCTGAAACTTCTATTGGGAAATGACAGGGATTATGATGTATCTCACAAAAGGATCAAGAGAAAAGAGCCTTGTAACAGGCGTTCTGGTTGTGATGAGAAAGTACCAGGTCCAGGTCCATGTTGTTTATCCAGGCCTTCATTCAGGGCTTAGTCCAGGCTTCTAGGGAAGTTCTACAAGTGGGTTTTTTTTTGCCATTCTGTACATTCAGGATTCTCTTTTGTCTCTGCTCTCACTTTTTTGTTAGTTTCAGTCAAAGAATCACAATCATTTATGGTTGAAAGGAGCTCAGTGGTCATTAAGGGCCATCCTTATCTGAAAAGGAATCCTCTCCCTCTCCAGCAGGGCCAACATGTGGTCAACTAGCTTCCACTAGAAGATCTCTCCTTTTCAAAATGGGTCCTCAAGAAATTATAGCATCTCAGCTATGTGTGAATAAAGATGATGTGTTTCTTGACTCAAAGAATATTTTTACTTTAAGCTATGCACACACACACACACTTTTTCTTTAAACCATGTATGGACACAGACACATAGCTATTATTATTCAGTCGTTTTCAATATGTCAAATTCTTTGTGACTCCACTTGGGGATTTCTTGTCAAAGATACAGGAATGGTTTGTCATTTCCTTCTCCATCTAAATTTACAGAGGAAGAAACTGAGGCAAACAGAGTTAAGTGACTTGACCAGGGTTACACAGCTAGTAAGTTTCTGAAGCTGGATTTGAACTCAGGAAGATATGTGTGTGTGTGTGTGTGTGTGTGTGTGTGATGAAAAACTTTATCTCTCTTGTTAAGGGTAGTTCATATATTGATGAAGTAGGAGAGGAATTGAGGAAGAGTGAAGACTTCTAAAAACCAGTCAAACAAAGCCCCAGACGTCTAAGATCATGCCACTCAGATGCTCGCCTGCTCTACTTTAACAATAGTTAATGCTGATAATCATAATGAGTGCCCACCATCACTTTCTTTGGGACCGTTTTTTTGTATGGGATAGCATTGTACAATCGAATGAGAACTAACCACAGAATAACAAAATGTGAGTTTGAATTCCAGCTCTATGCTTACTCACTGCGTGATTTTGGGCAAATCGTGGAATTCTCTTTGCAATTTATTACATAAGTTAAAAATAAAATTAAAAAAGAAACTTAGGAAAAGAGAATGAGAAGTTTTCTATTTTTAGCAAATGAAGGGAATTAACAACTTAGAAAATAGAATTGACCAAAGAGGCACAAAAATTCACTGAAAAAAAAAACTTTTGTAAAAGAAGAATTGAGCAAGTGGAGGCTTGGAGACTCCAAGAGAAATCAAAGAACAATACAATGAAGTCAAAAGAATGAATAAAAATAGAAGAAAATATCAAATATCTCAGTGGAAAACCAACTGTGAATGTGAATGGGGTGAACTCACACATAAAATGGAAGTAGATAACAGAATAAATTAGGAACTAGAATCAAACAATATATTGTTTACAACAGGCACACGTGAAACAGAAGGGCACACATAGAGTTATGATTACTGTGTTCATCCTGTTTTCTTCTCTTTATCCTTCCCTCTCTCTTTTTATCCTGTTCCTCCTCAAAAATCTGTTTTCTTCTGTCCATTGCCTCTTAATTTTAATCTTGCCTTAATGTATGGGCTAGATAAAGGTGTAATAAGAATGGGGAAGTAAATATTCCTAAGATTATTTTTTAAAAGGAAATCAATATTGTCTGTAATATCTGTCTCTAAGTGGCAGCTAACAAGATGTCGCAGGGAATAGAAAGATGGCCTTGGAGTCAAGAAGAACTGAGTTTTAATCTTGTCTCAAATATTTGTTAGCTGTATTGCTGTGGCCAAGTCATTTGAGTTTTCTGAAACTCATTTTCCTCATCTGTAAAATAGCATTTTAGCATTTATCTCACAGGTAGTCTGTATAAATGGAGATAACAGAAGCAAAATGTTCTATTTACCTTAAAGCACATTATAAGTGACATGAAAGTGCTATTCACTTTGGGTTTTCTTCATTCCCTTTATTATGTCTTCTAGTACTCTAACCCTGATGTAATGACACATGCCTCCATTTTCTGTTGAACCCCTAGTTCTGTTTTCTAACCCTAATGTCAGAATAAGAATATCTTCTGTTGGAATCCTATCACACCTCTCTATCAGGTCTTCCTTCTTTTATCATAGTGATACATTGGCGATCTTACATTCTTCAAGGCATAACATAAACTCTGGGAAGCATGATCAATCTCAAAAACCTTCTTGTATTATGGACTGGGTGGATGCTTATTGCTTGAAGTCCCGGCTAGCCTAGCCTCACCAGACTTGCTACAAGGTCATAAAAGCTTTAGCTCCGATATTTCTTAAGGATTCTCAACTAACTCACTGAAAGGCTGTGATCAATATCGTTAGGGTAAGGAGTCATGCCGATGAGATCAGAGATACTTTAGGGATCCATTCCCTAAGGGAAAGTATCATGAACTCTATATTACAGATCAGGACAATTAGATAGGAGATAGGAGGTGACTCCCTGTATATGCCTAAAAGAATAAATATGAGCAAGTGAAAACTATGACAGCCTCATCTGTTAGCACATAGAATAAGTTACTTTGTAGATATAGTAGAGAGATAGAAAACAGTTGGTGAAAAGCTCCGCCATGAGTGGAAGCAAGTGAGAACTCCTTCTTCCCTTCTCTGACCACTATCATCCAATCAGGAACTCAGGGTTTTTTTAAATATTTTTTTAAAAATTAATTTTTTAATCTATTTTTAGTTTACATCATTGATTTCCACAAGATTTTGAGTTACAAATTTTCTCCCTATCTTTCCCCTACCCACCCTCCCAAAAAACAGCGATCCCATTGCATACCGCCTCCCCCAATCTTCTCTCTCCTGTATCCTCCCCCATTAGCCCTCTGACTTTCAGGTAGGGCAAGGTGAACCTCCCTGTCCCAGTGCCTGTATATCTTATTTCCCAGTTGCATGTAAATAATAATACATATATGTATGTATATATGTATATGTGTGTATATATATTTATATACATATAAACATATGATTTTAGAAGTTTAAATTTCATCACCCACCCCCACTGGAAAGACAAGCCACTCAATCCAGGCCATACATGTGTAGTTACATAGAACATCTCCACAATGGACATGTTGTATAACATTGACGATATTGCCCACCTTTCTATCCTGCCCTCTCCTTGTTCCATTCTCTGCTTTGTCCCTGTCCCTTAACAGAAGTGAGGAACTCCATTTGGCAAACTCAGTGGTCTCAAAGGGTCCACATGTCTGACGATTCCTTCCAAAGTGCCTTCCATGGATAGGTGTTGAGGTGGTGTGGTGTGTCTTCATTTCCTTACATCTTTTTGTTCGCATTTCTGAGTCAGGTTGTGAGCTACTTGGGTCATGTGCTTCATTTCAGTCTATTGGGGAATGTGGATAAATTCATTATGGGACATGAATGTGATGGAATTCAACTGTAGTGTAAGAAAAAAAGATAAGGAGGAATTCAGAACAACATGGAAAATTCTATGGAAAGTGAAGTAACAGAGCCAGAAAAACAACATTCACAATGACCAGAGAAGTGTAAAAGGAGAGGAATGACCACAAACTGAACAACACCGAATGCTGTGAAATGGTCATGGCCATCCTTGGCCTCAGAAAAGAGATGAAAATAATTTTGAAAAGCATGTCACCTTCCTTCTTTGCAGATGTGGAGGCCTGTGGGTGTTGGACAGCGAATATGCCAGCGTACTCAGTTGATGATTTGTTTTGTGAAAAATTTATTATTATTATTATTATTAATTGTTATTATTTTCCAAGAGATGGCCTTCTGAATAATGTGGGTCAAGAATGTTAAAGATATCAATTTCCTTTAATATAAATACATAGTAGTTAAATATTGTGTGAAAATATCTGCTAAATAATGTTCTTAAGTATAATTTGTTGTTGTTCAGTCATTCAGTTGTAGGTGAGTCTTCATGATCCAATGGACCATAGCATGCTGCTATGCTTCATGGGGTTTTCTTGGCAAATAAACTGCTGTGGTTCACTGTTTCCTCTTCCAGGGAAATGAGGTAAACAGAGTTGAATTGACTTGCCCAGGGTCACACAGCCAGTAAGCCTCTGAGGCCAGATTGGGACTAGGGTCTTCCTGACTCCAGGCTTCATACTCTATCCAGGCCAACTAGCTTTCAAAAGTATAATTTATTTCATTAATATATATTTTCTAAAAAAAATCAGTCATTTCTTAGAATCTAATGAGCATCCATTATATCTTCAGCAATAATTCATTCTTTCACTTAATAACCACTTATTAAACACTTACCTCATGAAAATCTCTTCCCTATGAATGCACTGGGTCATATGCAATCCATAGAGATGCATACAATATAAATACACATGCACATATGTGTACATATGCATATATATGACCCAATGCATTAATATATGCACAAATGATTTATCACATATATACATGCATAAAATATAAGTATATGCAAACACATATACATATATACATGTACACAAAACACCTTTTATATTCATTGTATATACTTAAATATACATGGGTACATATGTAAATGTGTTTATATAAATATTGATAGAGAAATATACATGAAATGACCCCTGCCTTCCTAGAGTTTGCAAGTAGGAGCATTTCAGGCAAAAAAAAGTTAAGCAGAATTCCCCATCTATATTCCCCCAATTTTGCAAAGAAGGGGGAAAAGATATGTGAAGTTACTAAGTTACAGGTGAGTCATTAATCATTTTGGAGGGAATTTCCACATTGGAAGTTCCTCATGTCCATGGCATTGCCAGTCTAGACATTTTCCCTCCTGCACACATGTATCATAACTATTTATATAGACCTTGCCCATAGAAGGTGCTTTCTAAACTGATGTTGAATGAAATGGAAATATAATCCAAGATATGTACTAAGACAGATCCATCTTCTCTCCAAAGTGGGTCCTCTTGCATGAAGAGCTCTCCTTTTGGATGATTCTTGTCAATGACTTTCCCTAAATCTTCCATTAAAGAGCTTACCTAGCACTGAGTGTTTTCTTCTTCCCGATACCTGTCCAGTGCTGACACCTACCAGATTTCCTCTCTTACCTCCTGTCCTGCCTAGAGCCCCTACTTTCTTAACTCTTCATACTCTTAATGATGCCTCCCCTGCTACTGTCATGGAGTCATCACTCCTACTTGTCCTTCTCACATTCACCACTTTTCTTCCCATTGCCCTCTGAGTCACTCACAACTGTGAATCCTCTGAGAACATGCATTCTGTAATTCATGGTTGTGTGGCATCACAGGGAGAATGGCAATGTTAAAAAATGGACTTGGGCAGCAGGAATTAGCTCCAGATCATTAGAAGCATGTGGCAATTTGCCAAATGCACCTTAGCCCAGTCTTATCCTCTGATTGCTGCATGAAACTATCTTACTGCCCCTGCATTGCATCTGTCCAAGAGAGACTGCTGAAGGCACTTGGTGGGCTACTTTGCCTAGTGTTGGTACCATAATTCCCATTTTACAAATTAGGAAGCTTAGGATCACTGAGATGATGTGACTTGTCCATGGTCACGTTAAAAGCAAGGATTCAATCTGACCTTTTTGATGACTCTGGGGCCAGGAGTCTTTTCATTACTTAAGGTTACCTCTCAACTATATTACTATCTTATACTGTGGGAGCTTAGTCTATATTTATAATATACAAATGAAATATAATGTTTCCAACATCCTTAGTCCAATACATTATAATATATAAAGGATCATCTAACCAACCTCATGGGAACAATAAAATAGAAGACAATAACAGATCGACAATTGTGCATGTAGTTGTATGGAAAACTATTGAGCAAGTCATAGACAGATAAAGAGCTGGGTCCAGAACAGAGTGCTAGGAGATTAGATTGGAAAAAAAAATCAGTTTTGGGAAGCAGCACACTACCTTCAAAAGCCTATTATCATTGACTTCTCACTAACACCAAAGCCAGTCTCTTCCACATCAACACCTTTTTGATGATGTTACATGGCTGTGAATTCAAGAATCATACACCTCTAGAGGAATTAATACCCCATACCACCCAAAGGACAATGAAAAGATCTGTGGTGGTAGTAAGCCAAAAGATATGAGCAATGAAAATTTGTAGGGGAAATGTGGCCTAAAAACCATCACTGAGAACATGTGTGACTAGAAAATAAACTCAACATGACAAACATTTATTAAGCACCAATGGTATGCCAGTTGATGGATCAAAGTCTCTCTCTCTCTTTCTCTCTCTCTCTTTCTCTCTCTCTCTCTCTCTCTCTCTCTCACACACACACACACACACACACACACACACACATACACACACAAATAGTCCCTACACTCAAGAAGCTAACATTCTACTTAAGATATGTGTGAAATAAACTAACTTATAGATCATACAATTATGTAATAGGATCACAGAATGAGATTTGGAAAGTACATTTGAGATCACTGAATATAAACCCCTCATTTTGATGGTGAAGAAACTGAAAGCCTGAGGAAGTACCTGACTTGCCCAAAGTCAATAGGTAGAAAGGAAGAAATAGAATCTCACCAAGTTATGTATGATATGAAATTCTGCCATGGTTCATGGTATATTGTCTGTCAGTTACTAGCTCTGTGGCCCTGGGCAAATCAATAATGCTTTCCCTTATCCATATGGTAGGGATAATCTATCTCTGCCTCTATCCTCTCTATGTGTTCATGTTAATAGCTAGAACTTTACAAATATTATTTCACTTTGTCCTCATAACAACCCTGAGAGGTCAGTGCTATTATTTTTCCAGTTCTACAGATGAGGAAACAGAGTTGGCAGAAGCTGAAGGATTTATCCCTGGTATCACAGTACAAGTGGATTTGAGCTCAGATATTTCAGACTCCAGGTCCCGTGCTCTATCCACTAAGACATCTAACTTCCTATAAGATTTCACAAGGTTGCTGTAGACACAAAAGGAGTCATACACACAAATAATTTGAAGAGTTGTGAAGCATGGATACACATGTCAGTTACTTACATTACATTGTATTATTTTTGTTTCTTCACCTCCTATCTCCAAATATCCTTATAATTTTGCCAATGAATGAAAGCTTAGGTTTTTTGAGGAATCTCTGAAACGGGCTTCTCTGTTTTCAGCATATCAGTGGTTACAACACAAAAGCATATTTTCAGGCCTGTAGGTTGACATTAATCCTTTATTATTCACTCTTTCAATCATTGATTTGACAAGTTTTAAAACCATTTTATCCAGTTCCTATCTACCCATCTTGTCAACAAGAATATAATTAAATCCTGTCAAATGTCTTGGTGGAATGCAGGTGTGCTAAGTCTAAGGCATTTCCAAAATCTTATCAATAAAAAAAGGAAATTGAGTCAAACATAAGCCTTGAGGTGCACTGGTTCCCATGTGGATCTTCCAGAAAAGTTACCCCAGTCTTAAGGAATCCTGTGTCAGTACCGACTCAACATTGTAGCTTGAAAGTGCCCACCAATATTATTTTTAACAGCAAGCTAGGAGACACATTTAATAAAAACAACAATAAAACAAAGCTAAAAACAAAGCTAAATCCCTCACACATTTAAACAAACATCATAGCAAATAAAATAGCAAGCAAAAATTAATTCCCCATATACATGATAGGAATATTCTCCCAGGTTGAGAGGTCATTCTGGGGAACATCGCAGTGAACAAACATAACCAAGGACTAGATATGAAGGACATATTTGTAGGGAATATAGGTGACTAGGGAGCATAAATGTAGAGGAACTCATTGTGAAACTCTGGGACCAAGGAGAAGAGTACATATAGGTTTTTGTGTTACCTTGGTTTCTATTTGCAAAGAGCTCACATTCAAATGGCAGAAGACAAAGAAATACATAGACATAGACATAGACATAGACATAGACACATACACATACATACACACATATACATATATATGAATATATGTGTATGTGTATATGTGTGTATATATGTGTATGTAAATATATATGTGTATAGATGTATGTGTGTATACATATACATACATACATATATACATACATATATATGTATATATAATGTAAGGATCTGTGATAGCACATTGACTGGAGGTTCCTGAATGTCTATATATCTATCTGATGCTTTTTTGGAGATTTCATCGCTGCTCTTTGCTGGACATCTTATCTCTACTATCATACACTAGGTAACTTCTCCCCTGTTCTCATGGTCACTGTTGGACCCTATTCCTTGCAACCAACATCTAGGATTCATCTCTTCATGAAGGGTTGATACTTACAACATTAAAATACATCTCCTCAGAGGGAATAGTCAAATACCACATTTTAACTCTCATTGGCTGTGTACTGTCCAGACAATTCTCTTAAAAACCCTGATTTCTTGGAAGCCAACACATAGCTTGGACTTGATCTCAACTGATGGTCATCATTCCTGAGAAATGTGTACTTATAGAAAACTTCCCACTGCCTATCAGCTAGAAATGAAAGACACATGATTTCTTGAAGTTGTGAGGTTGTCTTCAAGGTTTGAAAGTTGGGGCTTGATTTGAACCTTGAAGGTTGGTCAGAATTTGGATGGTCAGAGATGTAGTGGGCAGGCATTATAAGTGGTGCAGAACAACAGCCTGAAACAACTTGAAGAAGGGAGAATGAAGATTTCACATCTTGGATTTGCTGGATGTTGTGGGAGGGCCAAGTCAGATAACGTCAGTACAAATTTTGATTCTTCTTTCTAGCTGCATTAGCTTTAATTAGTAATTTTATTTTTTGTCTCTCAATTATTCATCTCCACATCTATAAAATGAAGGCATTATTTTAGATCAGTTACCATACCTCTTCTGACTTTTGATCTATGATTCCATGGCTTGAGAATTCAAGCCTATGATGGGAACTCATCCTGTTTGCATAGGAGAGGCTGGGTGACTGTTATAGTGGAAGTGTCCAAAAGCTTACAATGCCTTTGACATAGTAGGTGTTTAATCAGTGTTTGTTGAACTGAACTGAATTGTAATAGTCAAATTCACAGCTCAGTATTGACTTACCTACAATTTTCTGGTGACTCTTCACGCAATGGGTGAGTTCATTCAGGGAAAATGAAGGGCTGTATAACGCTGTCTAGAGTGATGTAGAATTTGTGGATTGATATCATCCTTGAGTATGTCCTTGAAAAGAGAGCCAGATAATCTATACTTGGTCCTATGCTCATCACTTATTTTATCAATGCCTTAAACACAAGCATAGACTGTATGTTTCACAAATGTTCAGTCAACACAAAGCTGGGAGGAAGGGAGAGAAAAGAGGGAGAGAAAGAAACAGATGGAGACAAAGAGAGGGAGAAACAGAGAGAAGTAGAGAAAAAGAGAGAGGGAAAGAGATAGACAGACAGACAGACACAGAGACAAAGACAGAGAAAGAGACAGAGAGAGAGAGTGAGAGAGACAGAGAGACAGAAACAGAGACAGAGACAGAGACAGAGAAAGTCGCAAAGAGAGAAAGTTAATGCATTGGATAATAGATCCTGAACCTAAAATGATCCAATAAGAATTGCACATTAAAATTCCAGGCTAAGTGAGTTAAATGAAAATTAATTGGGATAAATGTAAACATCTTCACTGGTTCAAAAAGTCAATAACAGAAGTATAGGATGGAAGAGGATGCTTGTACAACAGTTCCTAGGGATTTCAATGGATGACAAGCTGAATATGTGTTAACAACATTGCATGGCAGCCAAAGAAGCATTTGGTGGCTTTTGAGAGAGACCAAACTGAGTTCTCATTAAGTTCTGAAATTGAGAGAGGAGTGAGTTCTCTGTAGTTTGTGCTGTCATCAGTCATTTATCATCAAGCTTTTATTAAGTGCCTACTGTGTGTTAGGCACTGTGATAAGTGTTGGGCATGGGCAATGTGCTGGTCTACCTCTAGAGCTTCATGGCCAATTTTTGGGCACCTAATTTTAAAGGAGACAATATCAAAATCAAGATATAATCATCAGGATGAGGAGAGGGCTGGTATCTCACTATATAAGAATTGGTACTGAAGTGAAGACTTTGGGGCAAAGGATGAAGCTGGGGGCTGGGGAAGAAATGATGGCTGGATTCAAGTATTTGAAGTCTGTCATGTCAGACAAGGATTAGTTTTGTTCTATATGGCCCCAAAAGACAGAACAAAGAGCAATGCATGAATAAATGAATAAACAATAAAGAAAGGAACAGTGAGAGCTCACTATGCAGCAGGCACCACACTAAATGCTGAAGTTGTAACTACAAGCCAGCAAAACAATTTTCCTTACATTCTATTTTACTCTAAAAAACAGCCTAAACTTGAAAAATAGCAAATAAAACAATCATTTCCATGTATATAGTAGAACAGAAAAAAACAGCATTGCACACAAAACTATAGTTACATGTGTGACATGGGTTTTTCTTTTAAAATCTCTAAATTCAGTCTGTAGCTTTCAAAGTTGTCTTGTCAGCTTCAGGTAAGCCCAGTCCACTTTGAGACTCTGCTATATATGTACATATATACACTCATATACATATATAAGACATCATAAATATAGATTATTAAAATATATTCTGTAAACCTATATATATATAGATAAGATCTCATATATATATATATATATATATATATATATATTAACATTTCTGTATCCTATATATTGGGTTCTCTGTTCAGCCCTCCTAGCTAATGCCCTTTGGGCCAAAAAGAACCTGAGCCTTCTGATTCTAACACTAGAGTTCATTCCCCTGCCTCCCTGAGCCTCAGTTCCTTTCCTGCAAAACAGATAAATACTGCTTGCTCTGTATAACTCTTAGACTTGGTGAAAGGATCAAAAGAGGTAATAGCTGTGCAAACATTGGAAAGTTTAATGTTTCTTGAACATTCTTACTCCTCCCCGGGGGCTATAAAGGATGGGGAGCCCTGACTTTCTTCTCCCCAGGGAGCCCATTTTAGGAGCTTGTAGATAATCCCCTTCCAGAGCATTCTCAAATCTTTGGGAGCTTTATTTTCTTTTATGTAAAACAGGCCTTGGGGACAGTAAGATCACTGAGTGTTGAAAGCCTTCATGCTTTGAATTCCTGAATGGCCTTGAACCCTGACCTAGTGGCAGCAGCCAGATCCTTTCAGATAGAAGGAAGCTTAGTTGGGTTATCTCATCTTTGGAAGGGCCCAGGAAATCTGAGCTGGCAATGAAATCCCCTAAGAACTGTCCATGCTGATCCATTGAGCTTCCTAATCTCAGCTGGGGTGGGAGGGCAATGGGGGTGGAGTGACAAGTAGAACATGGAACAAGCTCACATTAACACTAGCAGCCAAATTTGCTTTACATTTTTTCCTCTAGAAGATTCCTTGTACAGCTCATAGGAAAGTAGGACTCTCTGTTCAGCCCTCCTAGCTAATGCCTTGAGAATTTCTTGAAGGATGATTTCTAGGTTCTTTTTTTGATCATGGCTTAACATACATATATTTTTTATTTACCAGAACTGGGGTGAAGGGCAGCAGTTGTTTAACAGGGCATAGTCACACCATAGAAAAATTAAGGCAGGGAGTGAAGGAGGAGGCTGCATCTCACTGAGATGTGGGGATGGAATTTAGGTCATCCCAAAGCCACTCTCTGTCCCAGCCTGGTGACCAGCCCTCTATGTGAGAAATGGGAGTGTGTACTTCTCAGGATGTTGTTTGTCCTTCATACTCAAAGAGAACCAATGATGTCATGATGTTGGTACAGTGTGTCCAACTGTGGTGGACCAATCCAATACAAGCTCAGAATGCTCTACTACACGTTGGGCACAAATAGTCCATATAAACATTTGGGTTGGAGATGTCTTTAGATTTGCACATCTCATGTTTCCTTTGTGCTACTGGGATTCTTCTTTGCTCATAGAGCATGGAACTTTATTTGATGCAGGCACCATGCTGGGTGATCCTGAGCCAGAGTCTCCCATGTCTCATGATTTCACAAGATACTAAAATTCTTCAGAGAGACCTTGAGAGCTCGACCAGATCATCTTTTACTTAATGTGCTGGACTTTCTTAGAGTCACAGACTCTTAGTGGTGGAAAATAATTCAAAAGTCTCCAGACCCAACCTATAGATGAGTAAGCATCCCCTCTATACAAGCGGTCAGCCATCCTTTCCTTGAAGACTACCTTGAAGTTTATCTTGGGGTTTGCAGGCTAGATTTCTTTTTTAAGGATCGTGCCTTAAACCCAAATTATTCTGACTCTCACTTATTGGCTCTCATCAGCCCAAGTCCTAGTTGGTCATGGTTTGGACCCAGATGGTTCAGAGCGAATATAAATAGCAATTATTTCTATTTTGACCAGAAACTCTGAGGTTCTTCCACTCCCAGATTGATTTTTTTTCTTGACTAAGTAAAAGAGACCATTCTTAGCCTTATTTCTTGCCTATTCTTAATCACTGAATGAGTTGCCTCAGTCAAACTGAGACCTAGGAAAGATTTTAGTTTACAAAGGCCCGGGTCTCCCACTGAATCCTGGGCCACCTCCAGTTGTCCTTCTCTATATCTTGCCACTAGACCCAGATGTCTCTTGAGGAGACAGTGCAGCCTGTGACTTTGCACAGCCCTTCCTCACTTCAATGCAATTCAGTTGCAAATCATGGCATCCTCTTCCTGATGCCATGGTCCTTCTAGAGTATGAAGAACAAACAATAACAACAACCTCTTTCAGCAGCGAGTTCCATTTCTAGACAATTCTCTTTTTTTAGTGTTTTAATTTGTTTATTTTTAGTTTTCAACATTTCCACAAGATTTTGAATTACAATTTTTCTCCCCGTCTTTCCCCTACACTCTACCACAAGATAGGGAGGCTACTGAATACCCCTTTCCCCAATCTGTTCTCTCTTATATCCCCACCATCCCTCCCTAACTTTCTAGTAGGGCAAGATGGATTTCTCTACCCCAGTAGCTGTATGTCTTATTTCCTGGTTGCATATAAAAAATTAACATTTATTTTTAAAACTTTGATTTCCAGGTGCTTTCCCTTCTTCCCTCCTCACCCACCCCCACTGGGAAGATAAGCAATTCAATATAGGTTGTACATGTAGTTACACAAAACATTTCCATAGTGGATATATTATGAAAGACTGACCATATTTCCCTCCATCCTATCCTGTCCCCAACTTGTTCTATTCTTTCCTTTGACCCTGTCCCTTTTCAAAAGAGTTTGCTTCTAACTACCCTCCCCGCATCTGCACTCCCTCTTGTTCCCTTTCCACCTGCTTTTTTCCCTAGGCAAATTAGGCTTTTTAAGGTATTCTTCTCCTCATTGTCTTTTTAGGCCTCTTTTGCCATTTGAGTCAATCTATTTTTTAAGGTGTTATTTTCTTCAATCAGGTTGTTGAGTCTGTTTTTGTGATTTTCTTGCACCATTCTCATTTCTCTTCCCAATTTTTCCTCCTCTTCTCTTACTTGATTTTCAAACTCCTTCTTTAGCTCCTCCATGGTCTATAACCACTTTGTATTTTTCTTGGAAGCTTTTGGTGCAGGAGTTCTGACTTTGTTGTCTTCCTCCCATTCCATACTTTGATCCTTTTTGTCCCCAAAAAAGGAATCTAAAGTTGGATAGCTATGCTTGCTTTGCTTCCTTTGCTTGTGCATATTGCCACTTAATTACTTGACTTTTGAGCTCTTTGCCACAGTAGAACTCTGCTTCCAGAGGGGAGAGCTTTGTCCCAAATCACTCAGGTTTTCACAGCTGCTGGAGCTATTAAGAGGGTGCCATCTCTGCAGCTCCCACAAACTCTGGCTCACTGGTCACATACCTCAGGACCAGCACCCAAGACTGCAATCCAGATTCAGGTAGGTTAAAGCAAGAGTGATTAATCTCTGAATGTTCACTTGGTCCCTCTACAATCTGCAGGCCAGGAGCTCTAAAGCAGTCACATGGAGGTGGTTTCATGGCCACTGCACCTCTGCTACTTCTAGCTCAGGAGGCAGGGGCTGAACCCCTCCCCCAGGCCCAGTTCTAACAGAGTTCTACACTGATCTCTCACTTTTTCTTTGGCATTTATGGGTTGATAATTCTGGAAATCACGACTGCTGCCAGTGATTCACTCTCCAGAAGTCCACTGCAGCTGCTGGTTGGGGCAGCCAGGAGTTAAAACTGCGGGCTCATGCCAGGCTGGGCTAGGCTCCCAGCACACTGCAATGGACCCTTCCTGTCTACCTGCTGGACTATCTTCACCAGGAAATTTGTTTCTCTTTGTCACTTTGTGGCTTCTGTAGCTCTAAAATTTATTTAGAGTTATATTTTATAGGTATTTGAGGTGGTTATGGGGGGAGATCACAGAGGTTTCCTTCTTCTATGCTGCCATCTTAGCTTTGCCCCCAGAAGGCTCTCTTACTTGATTTTCAAAATTCTTCTTGAGCTCCTCCATGGACTATAACCAATTTATAGTTTCCTTGGAAGCTTTTGATGCAGTAGTTTTGCTTTTGTTGACTTCTTCTGATTCCATGTATTGATCCTTTTTGTCCCAGAAAAGATTCTATGGTCTGATTGTGCTTCCTCTGCTTACTCATCTTGCCAGCCAATTTTTGACTTTGAACCCTTTGCCACGGTATAACTGTGCTTCCAAAATGGAGAGAGCTACGTCTCAAATTTCTGGGATTTCCACAAATGTTGTCAGAGGTCTAAGGAGGGTGCCCTCTCTACAGCTACCACAAGTTCTGGCTCACTGGTGTTTCTCACCCTAGGACCACCAGCCAAGACAGGGACCCAGATCTAAGCAGGTCAAAGCAAGAACAATTACCCTCTAAATGGTCACTTGGTCTTTCTATGATCTGTAGACCAGGAGCTCTGGAGGCAGCCCTTCTGCACTTCCACTATCTCTCACCCTGGGGGCAAGGGCCAGACCATGGTCTTCTATCACCCAGTTCCAACAGAGTTCCCCACTGGCCTTTTAGTTTCTCTTTGGCATTTATGGGTTGAGAAGTCTGGAAACCACCACAGCTGCAGGTGATTCACTCCCCTGAAGTCTGCTCTGGCCAGTCTGTGCCACGGGTTGGGGCCACCCTGGGGCGAGAACCATGAAGCTCATGGGGAACTGCATTTGGCTCTCAGCTTTGTGTGATAGACCCTTCCTGTCAGCCTTCCAGGCTGTCTTCAGCAGGAGATTTGTTTCTCTCTGTCACTCTGAGGATTCTGTAGCTCTAAAATTTGTTTAGAATCATATTTTATTGGAGGTGGTTATGGTGGGAACTCATGGAGTTTCTGCTTCTACTCCACCATCTTGGCTCCGCCCCTAGACAAGTCCAATGATTAGAAAGTTTGTTTTCACTTTAAGCTCAAATTTTCCTCTTTGCAATGAATGATCAATGTTTCTTGTTTGGTTCTCCGGGGCCTTCATGAAAGTCGACTTGACAGCCCTGCTAATACTCAAAGACAGCAATTGCTCGTAATCTTCTCTAGACTGTGTACCCTGTCTCCCTCAGCTAAACCTCTGAGGTCATGACCTCAAGGCTTTTCCCAATATTGACCGCCTTTCTCTGGTCATTCTTTCTAGCCTATCCAGGTCCTTCCTAAAACGTGGCCCCTAGAACTGAACTCAAGACTTCAAATGTGGTCTTGCCTTTCTCAACCAGCTTTTCTTTAAGGGTGAAGGACAGAATCTTCAGCAGTGTTCTAACTCCTTCTTCCCCTTGACCTCTCTCTCCACTGTATGTCCTGGCTTCCTTCAAGGCAACTCAAATCCTACCTTCTCCAAAAGGTCTTTCCCACTTTCCCCATTGCTAGTGTCTTCTCTTTGAGATTATTCTCCATCTTCCTTTGGTTGAATTTTCCAGTAAGGATTTGGTGTGATGTGTAGAGAAAAGTTTGTTAAATTTTTTGTGGGGGGAGCTAGTCTGTTCTTGATACTTCAGCATCTTGATTTTGTCTATCATGTAGGTAGTTGCATACTGTCTTCCACATTAGAATGCAAACTCCTTGAGGGCAGGAACTGTATTTATGCCTTTCCTTGTACTCCCAACATTTATTGCAATGTCCAGCACATTGTGAGCAATTGATAAATGTTTGCTGATGGACTGGCTTACTTCCTACAGTTGATGATGACTTAAAAATATGGGGATCACGTAGGAGACCAGGAAGAATGGACGAATGGCACCTGGGCATTTCAAGTGTGCCTCTAGGGCTGCTGAAGCCTCTTTAGGTTTTATCTTTGTGGGCAACAAAGCATGACCATGCTGAGTGAAGGAAGCAAGTGACTCCATATCCTTTTAGCTTGTAGAGTGTGCCACAGCTGCCCAGGAAAGCCTTGTTTGCTTCAGGGACAGCTGCTTGCTTGACTCAGCTGAGGAGTCATCCTTAAGCTAGCCAGCCACAGAGGGAAGAATGTATGGAAGGAGAAGGCTGGGGCTTGAGAAGACCAGCTATTCCTTTGCTCCACTGCCATTACCACTTCATTCCCTGCACAATCTTCCTCTCCTCCATTCATAAGATTTTGATGTCAGAATCATTGAACCAAACTCAGTGAAGAGTTTGGTTATTTCAGGGAGAGTCAAGTCTCTTTGGAAGCTGTGAAACTTGCTCTGGGCTACTAGGGTACTGTTAGATTTCTGAGACCAATCTTCAAATATATTGCCCCAATGTTTCTATTATGAGAGGAGAGAAGGCAGAGTGGACAGAGCACTGAGCTTAGTTATACCCAAGGCAGGTGGAGATGAATTCAAATCTTGCCACAGATATTCCTAGTTCTGTAATCCTGAGTAAATCTCCCTGACTCTTTGCTTCCTCATCTCTAAAAAGACATAATAATAGAAACTCCCTCCACAACAGAGTTGTTGTGAAGGTCCAAAGACACAGTATGTGTAAAGTGCTTTCTAAATCTTAAAGCATACAAATGTCGGCTCATTGTTATTCGATAGCATCCTCATAGATAGGTCAAGGTGTTGTGGTAGAGTGAGAGGAGGAAGAGGAGATGTGCCCAGTTTGGGAAGCACCTTGTGGACTTTAGCCATAACTAGTGAAGAAAGAGGAGAGCAGAACATGTGAGGCAAAGGAAGGGAGAGCAGCATGCAAAGCAATGTGTTCCCGGTGGAGCTTCCCATCTGCTCCTCTTCATTCTCACGGTTACAACTGTAGTGCATGCAAGCCCTCTTATAAATCAAGGTTTTATGGGTGTGTTTTATGTTTATATTACAGGTATTTCCAGATCGCTCCCATTCTATGATATGTAACAGAATAAAAACAGTGGGACAAAAACTAGCAAACTAAATGCCTCTTACTCATTCCACATCTGTAGCATCCTAACGTCTAAGTTCCCAAGTTTTCTTAATGAACAGAAATCTACTTTCTCTCTCTTCCATTCAGCGCTCTCCAAAGAAAGAGCAAAAGATCCCTTGCAAAAAATGTACAGAATCAGGCAAAACTGTGTCAGTTCTTATAAGTTTCTCCATGTTTCTTTGAAATCACCTGCAGCTCCCTTTCTCACAGTACTGGACTACTCCATCATATTCATAGAACACACTTATTCAGTCATTACTCAAATAGTGGTTATTCCTTTAGTTTCCAGTTTTTTGCCACCAAAGAAAGAACAGATAATAATTTTGGAGGGGGTACATAACAGGGCCTTTTCTGCTTAAAAATATCTCCTTTTGGCATAGACCCAGCAGTAGTATATCAGGGTCAAAGGGCACCCATTGTCTAATAAGTCATTTAATAATAAATTAATAATTGTTTAATAATAATTTGTATATGATTCCATATTTCTTTCTAGAATGACTGCACCCATTCACAGGTCTACTGCATATCAATGGTGCCTCAATGATGTAGTTTTCCCATAGCTCCTCCAGCATTTAGCAGTTCCTCTTCTCCTCTCTCCTGCATGATGACATTTGTCTCCTAGTTGGTCTCTTTATTTTTAGTCTCTTCTTTCTATGTTTCACCCTGAATATGACTGCTAGAAAAATTCTCCTAAAGTATAGGTCTAATGGGAAGAAGTGTGGCAAAGCAAAAAGATCAGGAAGTCAGGGGACCAGGGTTCAAAATATGGCTGTGCTTGTTACCTATATGAAAGATGGTCACCACCTCTCTGGCAGTAACTGTGACTGTAAAATGAGGGGACTAAATGAGGTGTCCTTGAGGGTTACTTTATGCCTAAATCTGTGATTGTCACTCATCTGTCCCCAAGTTACTGCTGGCTCCCTCTACTCTGAGTCTTCTTGTATCTGGTGCCTTTGCAATGGTTCTTTCCCCTACAGGGACCCCCACCCCCAGCCCGTCTCCATGTGTCAAATTCTTCCTCATCCCTCACAGACCAGTCTCTTTTGGGATACAGACAAGTAGAATAATAACAACATTAATGACAATGATGATAATGATGATGATGAGGAGGAGGAGGAGGATATCTCCGATTTGGAATTGAGAGATATTCCTTGAGCTCACCTGCTTAGCGTCTGTGTGACCAGGGACAAATAAGTTTCTCTGGAGTATGAGTCACTCATAGATTGAATGAGGATGCTGGAGTAGCTGGCATCTAGGAGCACTTCTAGCCCTTAATCTATGATCCCAGAAATGCTGTCTCCTCTAGGAAGCCTTTTTGGATACCCACACTCTACCACTTCTGAACCCCTCTACCAATGCTTTGTTGCACAATCAAAATATTTCCCCTGCTTAGTATTCCATGTTGCTGGTTATACTTCACTTTGGTCTGTTCCCCTGGAAGACACTGCTTTCTTGTTCCTGGATGACTCAGAAGAGCCTTTTGGCATTTACCCATCTTTCGTAACAGTTCTCTCTGCATTTGCCACAGCCTCCACCCCACCCCACCCTGCCCAACACACACATGGTTGAGTTCCTTGAATATAATAATGGCACCAACAGTATTAATATTTATGTCGCATTTTGGGGTCTGCAAAGCACTCTGTGCATGACCTCATTTGTGCCTAAGAGCAACTTGGCTTTAGTGGTAGGTGATACTATCTATCATTCCATTTTACAGGTGAGGAGACTGAAATTAAGAGGAGGTGAAGTTACTATCCCTGAGTCACCCAAGTAGTAAATGTCACAGGCAGGATTTGAACCCACACCTTCCTGATTTCAAGTTCAGTAGTCTTTCAGTCACTCCAAATGACATCTTAAATAAAGAAACTGAATAAAGTCACATTTATTTTGGGCTCTCCCTTACCACCCAGCCCCTTGTATTCACACATAGTAGAATGAACAAACCAATGAGTGTATGGGTGAAGAATATTGGAAGAATACATGAATGAATGAGCAGTGCTTGCAGTACCTGAGCAGATTGTAAAACACAGGTATAAAACAAAAGCCTAGTGAGGGGGTCATTGAGATTTCCCAAAGGGCTGCATTTTTCTTCAAGGAGTATTCTTTCCTGAGAAAGTCAAAACTTTGAGTCCCAACAATGGGTGTCTGGGACATCTGGGACTCAAGCATTTTATCACCTTATTGTTTGAATGAATGAGAAGGGTACCCCTCTTTCCTGTGGCCTAGTAAATCCTGTAAGCCCAGAAATATTTCAGGATTTTAACACATACCCCCAGTTTTCAAGAGCAGCTTCAGAGTTCTGGGGTTTTAGATCTGCTAAAGAGGGGCCCATTCCTGCCCAGTAGTACCTGGAGCCTAGCTTCTCCAATAGTGAGATGATAAAATGATCAACACTGACCATTTGTGGCTAGGACTCTGAATTTGTCTACTTCAGAGCCAGGACGACCAAGGCTATGGAGGGAGGAGTCCTAGCCCCATGATCCACAGTGTGTTATGTCAGGCAGTGGGTTCCAAGCCACTAGCATCTGCCTCCCTGGAAGGCACTTGCTGGGGGTGGGGGTGTCTGCTTCCTTGCATTTTGGAGAAGTGTCAAAGACACTTCATTTTCACTTTCCTGTTTCACTTCTCTGGCACCACTTAGGTCTTTAGATGTTACATTTTATTAACCTCATCATTCTCGCCTGGGTGAACCAGACTGAAATATTTATCTAAACTTACCATTCTCTCCCCTCCCTCCACCTCGTGTCTCTGGCTGCTTGTTTTCTGTTTCTCTCTGTCTCTGTGCCACTGTCTCTATGATTCTGTCCCTGTCTTTCTGTTCCTCTCTTTCTTTACGTCTGTTCCTGTAACCATGTTTCTGTCTCTTATCTCTCTGTCTCTGTCATTTTCTGTTAACTTTCTCTGTCTGTCTGTCTGTCTTTGCCTCTCTGTATCTGCCTCTCTCTGTGTCTCTGGCCTTCTTTTTCTGTCTTTGATTCTCTTCTTTCTGTATGTGTACAGAAGTGAGTCATTCAGCCTTTTGGCTCATCTCATTTTCTGGGAATAGAAAAAGGATTGGGGTGGCTATGGGGGGAATCCCAGACTTGAAGAATTTCACAGAAGAGCCCACACTAATAGGGAAATAGAAAGGATCTGTGTGCTCATAAACAGGAGGGTAGATAGTGGTGGAGGATTGGTGGGGATGGGAAGGAGATGGAGGTCAGCTTTCTAATGACAAACTCCCTGACTCTTTGTCACTAGACTCTAGTTTGGGTCTACAGACTACTAAGCTCCAGAACCCCCTCATCACTCAAGCTGTCTGGGTCTCAGTTTTCCTCATCTGCTAAGTGGGAATGATAGTAATTTCCACTCTGATCTAGCATTGGGTGTGGCCAAGAACTAAGAAGCTTTCCAATCACTGGAGCTCAACAAAAGATGAACAATAACATATAGTGAAGAGAAAGCTGGACTTGGGGTCAGGTAGACCTGGAATCAGTGCTCATCTCTGAGAATACTTAGCTTCCATTCCCACTTTACTGTGAGACTTCTCTCTCTGACCGTTGGTTGGTTACTATCTGAGCCTGCCCTCTATCTCCTCAGCACAACCTTGGGCTTCATCTGTGGAACCACAAGGGGCTTTGAACAGTGAGCTTTTGCCTTCATCTGACCTGGATCCATAGCTCCACCTCATTTCCCAGCCATCCTCACACCATGACCTCTCTCCTCCTCTCCCCTTCCTTCTTACTTCCTCTTTCCATATTTTCCTCCCATTGAATGAAAATTCCTTGAGGGCAGGGACTGTCTTGCTAGCTTGTACTTGTGTCTCAGAGTACAGTGATGCCTGGCACATAGTAAAGACTTAAAAAAACAAACAAACTCTCTCTCTCTCTCTCTCTCTCTCTCTCTCTCTCTCTCATCTATCTATCTATCTGTCTGTCTGTCTATCTATCCAGAGGTTGGGAAGAATTATAGGGTCACATTTTTAGAGCTGAAACAGACCCAAGAGATCATCTACTGGAGCTCCTCCATTCTCCAGATGAGGAAGCTGAGGCCCACAGTTCCCAAGATGTGCCTGAGGCCACACAGATAGTAAGAAACAGATGCAGTATTTGAATGCAGTTCCTCTGTCTCTTAACGGCAAACATTGTTCCTCCATATCACCCGACATCTAATTCTCCGCCCTCCTTCACCCCCCCCCACCAAAAGCAAGTGACCCTCCCCACCCTGTTGCACCTTTGAATCACTACAATGCTCACAAAACTTTCCTTCTAGTAAGTTAAAACTCTTCTGGTGCCTGTTTGTGCCCTTTGTCCCTTTTTTGCCTTCTGAGGCTAAATAGAAAAAGTTTAATTCTTCCACGATATCACTTCCAGTGTGGGAAGGTGGGCTTCAAGCTCTGCCTCATTCCCAGTCTTTTCCCAGCACCTTGGGGTCCTAGAGCTTGAAGGGCCCTCAGCAGAGGCCATTTAGTTCAAGTCCATCCTCTTGTGCCAGTTCTGAGGGAAAGGAAATGACTTGCTCCAGGTCATGTAGGCAGTGTCAGCAGAGGGATCTGAACCCAGGACCTCTGGCTCCAGATCCATGTCTCTTCCCATTGTACCAAGTTGTTTTTTTACAGCAAACTTTCATTTGCTTTCTGCCCCTTGCTGGTTGATCATTTCCCTCCATATGGTGCCATCCTTGTGAATCTTGAAGTGACCTAGTAAGAACATAGTGCCATCAGCTCACCTTTATGCATGACGTTGTCATTTCTATTTACTTATCTATGTCAGCGCTGTATCTCCCCAACAGAATGTAAGCTCTCTGAGGGCAGGGACCATTTTGCTTTGGTCTTTGTGTCTCTAGCATCTAACAAGAGAGGCTGGTACATAGCGATTCTCATTAAGGGAGAAATGGGAAGAGGTGGAAGGCAAATGTACGCACACACAACATGTATGGAGCAGGAGCAGGAGCAGGGAAGACCAGGCAGAAGTGTATGTGCTTGTGTATGTGTGGGGAGCTACCAAGGAGGGAAGTCTCTAACAAGGCACATCTGCTGCCGGTTCAGCAGCCTAAGCTCAGAGCATTGCCTGAGGGCACTCAGAGAGTGAGTTTCTTGTCCAGGACCACACAGATGATGGAGGGAGATTTGGATTCAGTCTTCTCTGACTGCAACCCCAGCTATCTACCCATTCCAACATGCAGACTAGGACTGCAGGTGCCAATCAACTCAGTGGGGCAGTAGATAGAGCACTGGTCCTGGAGTCAGAAAGACCTGAGTTCAAATCCAGCCTCAGATACTTACTAGCTGTGTGACCTTGGGCAAGTTACTTCACCCCGTTTGCCTCAGTTTCCTCATCTGTAAAATGAGCTGGAGAAAGAAATGACAAACCACTTCAGTATCTTTGCCAAGAAAATACTAAATGGGATTATGAAAAGTAAGATATAACTGAAACCATCAAACAACAACAATCTTGTATGTGCCTCTATATTTATATGTTTCCAGCTAGCTATATTAATACATGATTTCTTTGTGGGCAGGTACTTTTTGGTTTGTTTTTCCCTTTTTAAAAATCCCTAGCCCTTACCCCAATGCCTGGCACATAGTGAGTGTTTAATAAATACTTGCTGATTAATTAATCAATGAATCCAGGAGCTTGAACCAATTCTCCATTTCCCCAGTCTTGGGATCAGCAGGTGTCAGTTACATGTCCTGGTTTTCATTAGGATCTGTGCCAGTAGAAGAACGTAAGAGCCATTTGTAGATGACTTTGAAGAAAAATGAAATCTTAGTATTCTCCAGGGCTGTTGGACTTTCCAGTGGAATGCAAGCACCTGGAACAGGTTTTCTGCTCACCAGATGGAAAGAAAGCTCCTGTGGCCAGAAATCACACAGAAGCTTTCCTTGAACCAATCTTCCCAGATCTCAGAAATTTGGGGGCCCTTCAGTCTGCTCTGGTTGCAGATGTTGTCTAGGGGACAGGGGAGGGGAATACCTGTGCTTCCTCCCTTCCCTGGAGTAGCGCCAGAGCATCTCCTCTGTCTCTCTCTATCTGGGCAAGCATCCCCAGGTGCTGTTCAGTCTCCCTCTTCATCCTGGTCCAGCTCATTCAGCCAATTTTCACCACGCATTTTATCATCAGACCACAATTTATTCTTCCACAGAAGAATTCTGTAAAAAGTTAATGAGGAAATAAAAAGATGGAGATAGGATTAATCGCTTTCAAGGAGGAAGGAATGTTTCCTTGGCATTTGGGGCACTGAGGTAGAAGAGAAAGGAGCTCTGTAATGCAACCTGTCGCTGTGGCCCTTGGATGGAATATTTATGACAGATGGGCTGGACTTGGGGTTAGTCATCCACGGCTTAATTTCCCTCACGATCTCTCCTCTCTAGGCTGGGGACAATCCCAGACTCAGGGAGCTTGGCCATCACAGCACAGCCCAAATGTTGTTCTGGCAGGTGGGCTTGAGCCTGCCACTCTCTAATGTGGAAGTCTGAGGCAACACTGGAAGGGAAAAGCCTTGAATGGTGCCTCATCAGACCTAGGTTAGACTTTGAGTTTGGATAGTAGTCTTGCTGTATGATTATTTTCAGTTGAATCTGGCTCTTCTTTGACAAAGATACTAGTGTAGTTTGCTATTTCCTTCTCCAGCTCATTTTACAGATGAGGAAACTGAGGCAAACAGGGTTAAATGACTTGCTTGGGTTCACAAAGCTGGTAAGAGTCTGAGGCCAGATTTGAACTCAGGTCTTCCTAACTCCAGGCCTGGCACTCTATCCAAAAGCTAGCTACCCTAACAGCTAAGAACTGCCAAAGCCACTTCCAAAATTCCTACCATCTCAGAATTGGAAGAATCCAGACATCTATCCAGTCCAATCCACATCCAAAATAGAATGCCTATTAGAACACATCCATTAAGAATTTCTCTTGCTTCTGCTTGAAGACCTCCCTAGGCAGCTCCATTCCACTTTGTGCTTTGTCAGATCTCATTTTTAGGAATCTTTTTTCCCTCCAAATTGTTCTTTGTTCCTCCTGAGACCAAGCAGAATAAGCTGAATTACTCTTCCACAGGAAGCCCTTCAAATACGTGAAGATGTTTGTCACATCCCTATGAATGCCCTCTCCCAAATCATCTCTCTGAATCAAGTTTACACTTGGATTCCTGAAACTCCAATTTAAATGCTTTCCCAAGTAATGTAGCACTTGACATCAACCTGATATTTTGGCTTATACTCCTGAATGGAAAAGTTAGACTGCCCAAACCCCTCCACACATTGTATTTGTAAGAAGTAAATTTGTATTATTTCTTGCCAACCAAAAGGCAGGGACTCACTTGTCCATTGGCATAATAAAATTCAGCCTACTACTTTTCAATATTAGCCTTCTGCTCTCCAAATGGCTTCATCCTATCATGTCCTCTCTAAGAAATAAAAAAGTCCATGTGGGGTTAGGCAGTCCTGCCTCCACTTCCCAAATCTCATGATCAGTGGCTCTGGAGGAGAAAGTGAGGCTGGTGACCTTGCGTAGCCCTCCCTCCCTCAAATCAGAGTCAACTGCAAATCATGTCATCATCTCCCTGATGTTATGGTCCTCTTCCAGAATGAAGTGCACAACAAAGTCACCATTAACAGCAAGAGGAAGGAAGGACCCCTCCCTGGACTCAGACTCTATTTGTCTTCACCTAGGAGAGGATGATTTAGCAATGGTTCTCTTTCCTTCATGCCCATACTTGCCCACCTTAGACTTGCACTTGGAAGGTGAGCAAAGGCAAGGCTGATCTCTACTTGCATATAATAAGAAATAACTGGGCTTTGTGTGCATCAGCATAGGAATTCCCAAGGTGCTATTCTCCAGGTGTGTGAAGGATGGGATAGGAAGTGACCATGTTGAGGGATAGGGGGAGGAAGTTAATAAGGAAAGACCATGTTTTCCAAAATATAGAGCCCATCTTAAAGTCAGCTCCTTGGTCAAAAGCTGAACAAAGCCATAAATCAATTATCAGGTTGTCAGTTAATGGGATTGTGAACTCTTGCCCAGCCAGGCTGAAACTTTAGCCTTGTAAACTGCTCCTTATGCCTGTCTCACCTCACATTCCTAGATACTGCCAAGGTCTCTTACAAGAAATTAGGTCATTTACTATGGGTGCTGTAATGCTTGGAAGAACCAGGGAGACTGAGGCATACTGCCAATTCACCATGTACTTTGTCTTGAAAGTTGATGTATTTCAAGTCATCCAATTTGCTTAGAAAGGAAAAAAATGTGATACTCCCCCAGTTGTATTATCCTTCAATGCCCTTTTATGCACAAGGTTTATCCTGGGTGCCTGATGATTATGGCACCCAAGCACAAGGAGCAGGCAGGTCTTAGCAAATTGGGGAGACTTTGATGGTGGGTATAGAAACGACCTTTGGGTCTATCATTGAAAGATAAGCCTATTTGGTGCTGAGAGTCTTGTTAACCACAAGGGACCCCAACAAGGGAGTAATTCTTGAGATGGTGATGGCAATGCACAACAATTATTGAAGACCCCAGTAAAGAATGAAAGAATGGGGTCTACATCAGTTACAGGCTCTGCTAAGTATCCAGGGGAATATGTTTGTAGCTAGAGTGCAAAGGATATTGGGCTGGTCCTGAAACACTGTACTGGTCCATTCTGGGGAATGGAATATCTTGGAGTTGAGGATATATCCTTGATATGAAATTTTCCTAAAGAAGGTAATATCATTGTCCAAATGACCTATTTCATTTTGGGATCTTTCTTGAGGTGATCAGTGGATTCCTTCTATGCCTATTTTGCCCTCTGGTTGAAGGGTGTCAGGGGAGTTTTCCTTGATAATTTCTTGAAAGATGTTGTCCAAGTCTTCCTTTTGGCTTACAGGTAGTCCAATTATTCTGACACTGTCCCTTCTGGATCTATTTTCCAGATCAGTTGTTTTTTCCATGAGGTATTTTACATTTTCTTGTATTTTTTCTTTCTTTTGAATTTGTTTGATGGATTCTTCATGTCTCATAGAGTCATTAACTTCCACTTGCCCGATTCTAACTTTTAAGGAATTGTTTTCCTCCATTAGTTTTTGCCATTTCTTTTCAATTTGGCCAATTGTATTTTATAAGGAGTTGTCTTTTTCAATGTATTTTTGTATCTTCCTTTCCACTTGGCCAATTTTACTTAAGCAGCTGTTTTCTCTTTCAAAAATATTGACTCTTTTTTCACAATTCCTTGAATCGTTCTCATTTCTTTTTCCAATTTTTCTTCTGCCTCTCTTATATGATTTTAAATCCCCTTTTGAGCTCTTCTGTGAGTTCTTTATGGGCTTGAAACCACTTCCCATTTTTCTTTGGGGTTTTGTCCATAGTTGTTTTGACACTGTTTCCTTCTTCTGAGTTTGCATTTTGATCCTTCCTGTCACCACAATAACTTTCTATGGTCAGATTCTTTTATGTTTTTTTTACTCATCTTTTTTCTTTTGGTCTTTTTTCCTTCCTTGTAAATTTGAGCTCTGCTCCAGGGGTGGAAAGGGCATTCTCTCACGTTTCTTGTGTTAGCGACTGCAGGCCTGGGGTGTTTAGCTTGTGCTGCACTGATGCTGCTCTCAGGTCCATGAGAGACCTATGTGTTTGGTGCTGTGCTGAGGGGGTGGGGTAGGGGAATGACTGCTATAACTTCTGGAGGCCATAGAGGTCCTGAGACTGTTGGGATGTTTCTGTGTTTCCCGAGGGATACACTGAAGCATAGGGCAGTCTGGACAATGGTAACTGCCTGTTTGCCCAGGGCTACGCTGAAGGATGTGGCTGTTCTGAGAACTGGGGTCTTCTGGTTCCCCTGGCTATGCTAAGGCATGGGGTCCTAGTGTTGGCATTTGCCTTCCCCACTGTGCTGGAGTTCAGGATCTACCCCTGGTTTGCAGAAGGGGGGCTTGTTGGGAAGCTTCCTGTCCTGGACCACATTCTTCTTTACCTCAGTGAGACAGACCTTTCCTGCCAATCTTCCAAGTTTCTTGGTCTCAAAGATTGTTTCAACCCATCTTTTTGCTCTTTCTGCTATTCTGGGATTTGTTTTAGGGCCCTATTTTATGGTTGTTTGGAGGTGAATATGGGAGAGTTTCAGTGAGTTACTGCTTATTCCATTTTCTTGGCATCTGGAAGAAAGGCCAAAAGATCAATTTTCATTCCATTCACAGGCCACATCATGTTGTTTGAGGATGTCTAGTCCAGTCCCCTTTTAAAACATGAGGAAACTGAGGCCAAGACAGATAAAGTTATTTGTCCAAAGTCATGGACATAGGAAATATTGGGGTAGAATCTGAGTTTGAACTCAGCTTCTCTCAGTGCAAATCCAGGGCTTTTTCATAGTACAAAAAAGAGCCATTAAGGACCTACTTGGAAAGATCTTAAATGCCAGGTTAGGGTTTGGGACTTATGTTTTGGGTAGTTAGAAGCTCACAGGTCCCCTTGTTAGGATCCCTCCTTTGGTGGAAAGTTGGCTCAAACTACAGAACCCCTATGTCCTGGGGCTGGCGGTATAACTACCCAAGGGAATGCCCCTGCCCTATAGGAGCTCTCAACTTGTCGCATCAAATTCAGCTTACAGAGGCACCCAAGTGTTTGCCACAATGGTAACAGGAACAGAGAATGAAGGCTTTGCATTAACCTGGCTAGTATAAAGCCATCTCTTCACAGCTGGCAGCTGTCTCTGAAATCTATCCCTGAGTCACACCGTTACTGATTTTGAGGTCATTGCTTCAATCTAGTTTATGATGCTTGGTGAGTCAGCAGTGTTAGCAAGGCAGCTGTTTCATGGCCTCAGGGAATGAGTCTGGGGGCTTCTCAGTCAGAAGCCAAGGGATAGAAAAACAGGTTGACTCCATAGGCCTCTTGAGATGGAAGAACACCATTGGAGGGAGGGGAATCATCCCACTCTGTAATCTGACTCCCTTCTTTTTAGTCAGGAATGAGGCCAACTATCATTTACACTGGTAAGATATTCTTTTTGTGGAAGGGAGGAGAACCAAGAACCTCAAATATGGATCCCATTTCTGTATTTCCCATCACATCTGGACTCTACCTGACAAATGGAAGCTGACAGGTTCTAGCCCTAGTTTATAACTAGATGTTATAAATTCAAAGAATGACCCTGATAGTTTCAACCACATCTCTCCTAAAGGAATGGGGTGGAGTAGCACTCATTTCTACCAATGCACCTTTTCTCGTATCTCTGCCCTAAGCAGAAAGCCCAAACCTTGGTCTGCCATTCAAGGTTCTTCCAAATTTGCAAGGAAGAAAGAGAGGGAGGAAAGTGGGAAGGAAGAAGAAAAGGAGGGTGGAGGGAATCAGGGAAAGAGGAAAAGAGTGAAGGGGGGAAGGGAAGGGGAAAGGAGGAGGAGGAAAGCCTTTCTTGAATCTCCCATGCACTAGTCATGACCTCGGCCTTCAAACACCTCTTCTAGCTCTTAGAATCTCTCTTATCCATTTGTATGTAACATAGAAACTTAACAGTAGAATATAAGCTTTTGGTGGGCAGAACTTTTTTAGACTTTTGTCTTTTTTCTCTAGTTGTCTAACAAAATACCTGCACATGGTAGGATCTTATCAAGTTCTTGTAGAACTAGACTTGTGTGAGAAGAGGTTGGGAGAGTAGACCAGACAGCCTTGTCTTGAGCATTGTCATTTCAGGTACCTCTGAAATCTTACTGGCCCAATTCAGTCACAAACTTCTCAAGGATAGCGACCTTTCTAAAACCCTTTGTTTGTGGATCACAAGTTTTAGAAAGGTCTTGAATAATGTCCTTAGCATTGCCTATCTTCTGTCTGAGGACCAGATTGCCTAAGAGACGTTTAATCATTACTGATTAAATCACAGAGCTGTGAAGTTTGGGGGCCAGTGAAATGCTTGAAGACCACCTACTAAATGAAAGAGAGGTTATGGTATATACTGGGGAAGGAAGTGCCTACACCAATAAAACCACAGAGCTGGATAGACAGAAATATTCAAGGACAAGATCCATGCCTTCAACTCCTCTGATATTCCCTCAGTGCCCTTCCCAGTGCTGAGTGCCTAGCATACTCCCAATAAACACACACTCTCATAGATTTCATCAATTATATCATCAACTTGTTGAGCAAGTTGGTGGCAGTGCTCAAGCTGCTATGGCAGAGCTGTGAGTGGAGAGATATTTGACCTAATGGCATATTGCCCAGTCCCTATGAAGGTTATCAATGCCTCCCTTTGGCAGTCACTGAAACTGTGGCTCACTGATGCTTCATCCAAAGGGAAATTCCTTGAACCAATCTTACATGAAAAGTTAAGATAAAGGGGAAGAGAAGCAAGGCAGTTGCCCATCTAGCTTTGGATTGAAAAGTTTATCCAAGATAGATCTTTAGCTGGGGGGGAGGTGCTGAAAATTATTACAAAGGGTGTGCCCAAGAAGAAACTGGCAAGGCCCACCTGTATCCTTCTGTATTTCCTTAAGGAGGTGTTAAATTTCCTTGTTAGATCAGCTCTTGCACAAGATGCAAATTTGTCTGGTCTTGGGTGCTTCCCTTGTCCCTTTAACCCCACTTTCAGTGAGATTGATTTGCTTCTCTAACTTCAAAACTATGGACAGAGAGATAGGAAACAGGCAAAGGAAATGAAGGTTGGGGAGGTATGGGAAAGAGAGGGGGTGTACCCCAATAGCAGAGAGACTCTGATGGCAGCCAGCAGCACCCATTCATCTGTGAGGATTTCCTGGGCCAAACTTTGAAGATGGTATGAGTATGAGGAAGAGTAGGAGGCAGGCACATTCATTGTTAGGGAGACACATGGGAAGAGAACTCTGTGAACCAGAAAAGATTAAAGCAGTTACAACTTGGGGAAAGAGTGTGTGTGTGTGTGTGTGTGTGTGTGTGTGTGTGTGAAAGAGACAGACAGAGAAAGAGACAGAGAGGAGGAGGAGGAGGAGGAGGAGGAGGAGGAGGAGGAGGAGGAGAAGAAGAAGAAGAAGAAGAAGAAGAAGAAATGAGAGGAAGGAGTAAAGTGTGTGTGTGTGTGTGTGTGTGTGTGTGTGTGTGTAGCAACTAATTCAGAGAACCAACTCAGGTAAATTGAAAAGAAACCTACCTGTGGGCTTCTTCAGATGAGTATGTTCATATGAATAGATATTAAGAATCCTAATGATGAGAAGGGTAGAAGTGTGACTTTAGCTAAAAGCTTCCTAAAGCTTTCCAATGAGCTCCCTCATTGCTGGGAAAGTTGGCAGAAAAATTTCCAAATTTCCCCAAAAGTGTTCTAACGGAATATGTGTGTGTATATATGCATATGTGTATGTTTGTGTACACACATATGTTCCTCATGAGGAATATATATATGCATATATATATAATATGTATGTGTATCTTTCCCTAAAAGACTCATGAGGACCCTCAGATGCTTGGATCTCAAACAGCTCATACAAAAACCTCAATGCCTGGACATCAAGTGTGTAAAGGATTAGAAACAAGGATTTAAATGAGCCTCAAATACATAAGAGCTTAAAAATCAAAGGGAAGAATGTTTATGGCAAAACAAGTCTTGGGATTTGTCCATCCAAAGGGAAAACCAGCTCAGAAACTCATGTTCAGATGTTTTCCAGATACCCAAACAGTACCTGGCTCTTTCTGACCTCCCAATCTCCTAGTGTTTTAAAGGTATTAGGTGTCCAGGAATTTGGAAAATGCAGATGCCTTTAAGCTGGCAACTGCATCTGACTTCTATTTGTTCTCATATAAATATCAAGAACAACAATGAATGAAGCCTACCACACCCCCCACTCCCCCACATTTCCCAATACATTTGTGCTTATGAGTGTGTGCACACACATGCATACAGACTTCCAGGGAAAGTATATTGTGAATCACCCGTCAGCAAGGCAGAGCTCTTCTCTTGGAGTAATACAACATCAGGTTCTTCCAACCAGCATTCTTATAGATATTGTTAAACCCATGGACAGTAGAGGTCATTCAAGTCAGCCTAGTTGCTCCTTGAATGAAGAATATTTTATTTGAAACATAGAGGACTCCAAAGAAGAAATTACAAGCATCCATTTCTTCTCTTCAGGGATCAATGCAAGCTGACTTTTTTCATCTTCAGCACAAACTGACTTTTTATGAAAATTACTTGATCATATACACATTTTCATTTGTCTTTTTTGTCATGGCCACAATAGGGACCCCAGTGGAACCAGAGAACTGTGACAGAACAGGGATGGACACATCTCAACCTGCCAAGACCCCTGGACCAAATTCTTGGACTTTTCGTTCCTAGTTACTAATGACTAGGCTTGGGCCAGTCACATGATAGACAGCTCAGGTTTTTTTTTCTTCTTATCACTCCTCCCCTATTGAGCAAAGTTTTAAAAAGCTCTAAACCATACCTGTATAGTTCAGCAAAACAAATTCCAATATTGGCCATTAGACTGAACAGCTTTCAACATGTTGTCTACAAGACCATTAAACAGAAACACCAAGGAAGTAAAAGTCACAGTTTTGATGCCTGTGAAAATCTGTAAGCTTTGTCCTGGATTATGGTCACATTCTGAATAGGAAATGGGTCAATAAAACTCATCAGGGCTATTGGGAAAGTAGCTCTAAACTTTTTCCTTACCAGATCTTTTTACCACAGTATTGTGTACATACTAGGCATTCATTCATTCCATAAACATTTACCAAGTACCTTCTATGTGCCAATCCCATAATAGACAATGGGAACAGAAAGAAAAACCATCCTTGACCCCAAGAAGCTTATTATCTACTGAAAGAAACAACACCTATACAAAAGAATAATGGTAATATATATTATATATATATACATATATATAGCATAAATAAAATATGCTCCAGAAATCTTTGTTGAATAAAAGACAAAACAATGTGTTTCCTTCACATTTGTCTGTTTTCTGGATTGAAAATGGTTCCAAGTACTTGCAACTGTGGAACTGGTTGGCACAGATTTCTTCTCCAGGTGGCCATGGATGCTGTTCCCGTTTATCAGGACCAAGTCATCATTTTCTATCACTAATCTCCTCAGGCACCCACTTAAAGATGGTCATTTTGAGGAGAGAAATATGTATTTTATTGGCAATGAGAGCAAGCCAGTGTCAGGAAGCAAAGAGGAGGCTTCAGTGAAAATGTGTATAGAATATAGTCCTCAGAAAGGAGAATGTACCAAACTCAGGGTGCTTTTAGTGGTACTCAGACCCCTGTTATCCTGCACATTCCACATCTTGATCCAGATGACATCCCTTTTGCTTGACCCTTTGAATGTCATTTCTGATCCCAGTACCAATTTTGCTTCCTTCCCAAACCCACTTTGAATACAAAGTCCTATCTCAAACAAGTCTGGCTTTTCATTGCATGGCCCAGCTGGTGCTTTGGGTATCTCCCCAATCAGAAACCTCCTGTTTTTATATGATTCCTCCACCAAGAACACCACAACTTGTATCTTGGAAGGAAAACTCTCAATCCCAGTTCAATGCAAATCCACGGAATACTAGATCATGGCCTCATTGGGTCAGGGTGGAAAGGGACCTTAGTGGTCAAATCCAGCCCTCTCACTTGACAAAGTAAGAAGCAGTGACCCAGAGAGAGTTGAGGTGATTTTCCCACAGAAAGCTGCACGGTAGCAGCTGTATTTGGATCCAGGTTTTCTGAGTCTAAATATAGAGCCCTAAGTCCAGCCTTCATCCTAGAGGGATCAAAGTAATCAAATGAATGGAGTGGTGATTTCAGCTGCCCTGGGATTGCACTCAATGTGAAAGAAGGAAGGAAAGAAACATTTATTCAAAGTCTATTGTGAGCCAGAACTATAGTAAGTTCTTAACAAATAATATCTCATTGGATCCTCACAACATAATAGGAACAGTACTTTGAAGTTCCTTCACCAATTTTGGTTGTGAAGGAACCACATCAATAGAATATAAGCTTCTTGAAGGCAGGGACAACTTTATTTGTATCCTGGGGCTTAGAATAGGCTTTAGCAGTTTTTGAGGGGGTGAGGTCTGGATCAGTGATTTCAATAGCATAGGAAACTCTCAGTGAGGAAACACCCTTTAACAAAGTGGATTGGCAACTGTTCTTTAAATTATAGTCTGAGAAAGTTGCCTTGGGCACTTTTAGGTTAAATGACTGGCCCAAGGTCACACAAGTAGTATGTGTAGGAGGAAGTACTTGACCAGTCCAGTATCCACAACTCCAGGCTACTTGGCCCATAGTAGCCATTACATAAATATTTGGTGAATGAAAAGACATAATTAAGTAATTATTCAGTTGACTCCTTTTAGCAGGTGCCCTTGTGTGTGCTGTAGAAAACACTTTCCAAATAATAACCAAATCAACTTCAATTCAATCCAGTCTTGGGTGTATTCATCAACTTCTGTGTGCCAGGGACTGTGTTAGATGCTAGAAATATGGAGTCTCAAACCAGTCAGTCTTGGATTTCAAGTCACTTAGATTCTCTTGAGGGATACACCCCCATACACAGTACGTACCAATTAAATAAACACAGGAACATTTTAGGAGAGGGAGAATTATTGAGAAGTGGAGTGAAGGACAGGGAATCAGGAACGTCCTTGGGTCAGAGGCAGCCCTGCAGTTAAGCCTTGAAGGATGAGAGAGGATCTAATTGTTTTCTCTTGAAATACTTCTTGAAAGATTAAATTTGATTTTGCTTCAGAGTGAAAAATAATATCTGGTTGACTGAGTCATTCTTGGCATCAAGGGAGGGTCACATTCTACAACATCCTCCCCAGTGTTTAGCAGAGAGCTGAGCAGGCAATGGGTACCCAGTGAATACTCTGCTGTTGACTAATTGATGGACTGATAAGGGAACAGTAATGGCACCTATGAAAGATTCTGAAACAATCCTCAAACCCCAAGTTAGCCAATAGCCACAGCCTCCTTTCCCATCCCAGCTGGTGTCAGTACTTCAAACAAGAGACAGCACTGGTATGGAGGGCAACTCAATGTCTTCCTTTTCCAATCTTGAGTAGAAATATTGACTAGAAGAGACAAAAGGGGAGAGAAGAGAAGAGGAGGCTCAAAGACCTACATTGTATCCTGAATCATTGAAGCATTGAATGATTCCTTTTCCAATCTTGAGTAGAAATATTGACTAGAAGAGACAAAAGGGGAGAGAAGAGAAGAGGAGGCTCAAAGACCTACATTGTATCCTGAATCATTGAAGAGAGGACTTTGGATTTGAAGTCTTCAGATATTATCTAAAGTGTTTAACCCTGCCATTTTTACCAAAGAAAGAACTGAGTCACAGAAAATTACACTGAAGATACCTACAACTGAGAATTGGTTCCAGTTGCCAAGTGACTCAGAATCTGAGACAGGGCAAAAGTACCTGAGATTTGGTGACCAGTGCAGGATTCAGTCAGCTTGGTGTCACTGACTTCTGTTATCTAGACAGTGTATATGGAGTCACATGCATGCATGGGCCAGCAATGAGCCAGAAATAGATCAAAGAATCTCATTTCTGGAAGGTACTTTGGATTGCAACTAATCTAATACTATGTTCAATCTATTTAATTCCAACCAAAGAGATTACTGGCAGTTTCATGCCATACCCAGTTCATTAAATTATTAACAGGGTCCATGCTGATGGGCCTGTGGGAAGCCAGGACTAGTTATAAGCAGTGCTAACCATTCTCTAAAACAATTGGAGATCACTGAGAAAAGTGATTAAACTAAAATGCTTTCACCCAGCAATCCTCCTCTAGGGCATCTATCAAAGAAGATCTAAGACAGAAGGAATTGTCCCTCTAGTAAAATATTCATGGTGGTACTTTTTGTGGTAACAAGGTAGGCACCCATTGGCTGAGTGAATGACTATGCAAATCATAGTATGTGAACATAAAGAAATGGTATTGCATCATGAGAAATGTGGAATTCCAAGAAACTTGAGAAGAACTGAATGAAATGATGAGATGCAGAGAGCAGAATGAAAAGTATGTACAATGACCACAAATAACATAAAGCCAAACAATGCTAAAAGAAAAAAACACATTATTTAAAAATCATGATCAATCTTACTTCTGACAAGCAGATGATGAAATACGTTGACCTTTTCTGGTATAGCGGCAGTTGACTCTGAATGGTCAATTCAGATGCGGTCAAAGTTGACATATTTGGTTGGTCTGACTTAATGAGAGTTCTCTAAGAGTGAGTTATTGGGAAGTAACAGCATTATAAAAAAACAAAAAAATCAGTAAAGTGTTCATAACTTAATGAAGAAATACAAACATAAACAAATGAAATTGTTAACAAACTCATTTGCTCAGTCCTTTACCATGGTCATAAGCATGGATTCTTCCTGAATAGGGAATCAGACTATAAAATAAAGAGATACCACTGAGTAAATGCATCAGAATTTCAATGATCCAATCAGATTTTCATCAAAGTCATCCCCTTGAGGGTACTCCAAACTTCTTCCAGTGATACTGTAATTGCTCAGAGCATGTGTGTCTCTCCTCTTGTATTGTCTCCAAAACCACGTAAGAATAATATAGAGAAAGTATGGCATAGTAGGTAGAGTCCTGAGTTTGAATTCTACCCTATCCATCAATATATAGTAGATCTGACATCTCTTAGCTTCTATGATCCTTCATTTTATCACCTTTAAAATGGTGGTGACAATACCAGTGACAACTACCTCTCTGAGTTGTTGAGGAAAAAAAGTCTGTAAAGTCCTTTGTTAAGTTCAAAGTGCTAGAGAAATTTAAGTGGATGGTAACATAAATCCTATCCTCTGTAGTCACATCTCTTTGACTTAAGATTGGTCATTACCCAGCTCAATCACCCACTTTAACCACAAACTTGGTTCTGAATAGCTGGTGACTGCTTTCCCAAATCTAGCCTCAAATCACTTTAATTCAATCAGTCTTTATTTTTTGCCTGCTGTGTGAGAAACACTGTACTAGGCTCCAAGGATAGAAAGAACAAAATGAAATCATCCTTGCCTTCAAGGATCTTACTGGTCAATAGGCTGAGATTTGTCATCATGGAGGATTTTCACATATAGAAAATTCACAAAAAGGACTTTCAGCTCCACCTTGGGCAATGGTTGGCATAAGTACCCAGCCTCCCAGAATTAAAAAGGCACAACACTCAGTTGGATCAGTGTCACACTCCGGGAAACCTTGGCACCAAAAGAGATAAGCTAGTAATTCTTTTAAAAGAATCAGTTCACATATGTTATAATCACACAGGTACCAGAGGCGAGATAAAAGAATTTTGCTAAACAGTGTGATCCTTAGGCTAAACAGAAGAGTCCTGAGGGATGGATAACATCTAGGTCAAGTGGAAGGGGAGAGGAGTTTGGATCTCTACCTCCCTGATTGCTGGCCCTTGACCAAGGCTCCATGAGTAAGCCCCTGGACCCCTTGTGAATGTCAACGTGTCCAACGACTCCAGTCCTGCTCATTTCATCACAAGCATTTCAGGGAGGGACTGGTGTGAAAACAAACAGGGAAAACAAAACAAGGGGTGTGTTGAAACCCTTGAAATCCATTTCTTGCCACTCCTTATTGAGGCTCCAGGGCACAGTTTGTCAGTTGGGGGGCTTTGGAGTATAGCCCCCAATGGCCTTCCTGGGACACAAGCAAAGTGTGAATGTAGCTTCCTTGCTTCTTTTCTTTCTTTTTTTGTTCTTTCTCTTAGTCTCTTTGTGGGGGTTTGGCTTCCCAGGCAAAAGAATCCCTGACCTTCTCCGGCTCTAATTAGCTGATTATTTTGACACCTCGAGTTTCTTGCATCACCTCCCAACATATTGTTTTGTGAGGGATCCTGCACTGGGGTGTATCCATGCACAGGGGAGAGGCCACTCACAGGAAACATGTCCCAACAGTCAGGGAAATGTTGGTAAGGAGAAGAGATCTGGGGGTGTAAAGGGTGGAGCTGGTCAAAGGGAGAAGGAAGAAATGATCAGACCTAAGGGAGGAGGGAGGGGTGGTAGCGTAGAACAACGGGAAAAATAGCTTGGCAGGCTTGGTGAGACCCAGTGTGTCCGTTGTTGGCATCAATGGAACCAAACTAGAGAAGCTGATGAGGCTCAGGAAAACCATGTAGCAATACACCAAAGACTGGGCAGCTCTAGGCTCTTTGCCAAGTTCTGAGTGAGGCAGAGAATGGTGGATATCATTGCTCCTTAGTGTCTTCTCCTTCAGATTCTCATTCCTCTTGGTTTTCTGACAAGCACAAAGCCTTTGGCAAACAGGGTGTCCTGTTGAAAAGCTGCAAACAAGATCTGAGTAAACACAAGCAATACATATACTCACATGGGTGTATATAAATATATGTATACATATATAAATAATAGATCATATAGCTATTATTATAGAAATATAATTGTGTAATAAATTATAACATGAATATATTCTATAATTATGACATAATATGACTATATAATAATTACATATAACATGGGTATATATACATACATACATATGTATGTATGTATGCACACATATGTATGTATATAATTTTCCTTAGTGATTGGCAGCAGTGAATCTATATTCACATGGAGCCCCAGGAGCCCTCTAGTATCCTGCTCTGATCACTTTTCTTTGAATGATAAAGTTGCCAAGAAGAAACCCAGGTGTGAAGTGTTGGGGAGCTGTGGCTGATGCTTGAGGGAGTAGGACCCCATTCCATCTTCTGCCTCCAGTTCCTAAAGACTTGTAGCAACCCCCCTCCCTCTTCAAGAGAAGGAGAGATGACTAGGAACCTAGGCAAAACTAAATTTAACACTGTCTTTCCAGTCAAGTAGGAAGAAGGTGTTGAGAACCATGAATAAATGGTATCATTTTCCCATCAGTTTGCTTCTTCTCCATAAACATAGATCTCAAGAACACCAATCTCTCTTAAAAATACCAATTTAAAATATTCTTTCCCTCTTTTTATTTGTTTATTTTTATCTCTTGATCAGGATCTATGAATTCTCTCCCTGTGTATATGCCCCTTCCTATGGGCATTCCTTTGCAACTTTTGGTCTTTTGAGAGTTTAAGTCACTCACTCAAGGTACCAATGCTAGTATGGGTCTTTCCTAACTTCAAGGTTGGCTCTTACCCACATCAAATCTTGTGGATAGATACATATAGGTCTTGGTTCATCTTTCCTTAGAAAAATATAAACTCTTTGCTCCTTGGTTATTCTAGATTGTGTACCCAGAACATATGACATCAAAGATTTATGATTTGCCTGTACAGATAGCTAATTATTGATCTTTAACTTGATAGCTATGTCTTAGATAGTTGTCTGAGACTCAGAAAAATGAAGTAACATGCTCCCACAAACTAGTATCAGTGGTTGGATTTGAAGTCAGGTGCTCTTGAATCCAATATCCCAATGTTCTATTGTCCATGAGGTGATCCCCATTTCCACTGAGTACAAAGGTTTCTAAGACATATGTCAAATAAAAACAACCTAAAGGCATGAAAATAAAGAAAAAAAAAGAAAGTATAATTGGCAAAAGGCATGTTAGTAATAATATTCTAACTACAATTTTTCCTATTTTAAAGTACATTTTTAGAATATATTCGCACATGTCCTTGATTCAGCTAGCCAATAGAAAGGATGATGGATTTGGAGTTTGAGCGCCTGCGTCTATACCCTGACTCTACGCTACTTGTGGGACATTATGCAAATCTTTTTATCTTTCTTAGTCTCAGGCCAAATCTCTCAGATGTGGGCCAGATATCAGAATTGGAATAGATAATCTCTAAAGACCCTTCCAAATATAAGTTTGTTATCCTAAGAGACATTCATTTAGGTTTGACTTAATACTAATAACAAAAAACCAAAGAAATATCTAAGATATCAATGGAGGAAAAGATATAGGCACTGGTGAAAATTTCTTTTAAAAATGTATTTGATGTAAATCCATTACCCTAAATAGAAGATCAAAAGATCCTAAAAAAAAAACCCACCATTGCCAGAAAAACTGAATTTGTTCACCAAAGACATGACAGCCATGGATGATGTGCGTATAGACTATAAACCCATTTGTGAAATCTTACAGAGAAGGATGATAGAAAATTAGCAGTAGAATTACTCCACAAAACAGCAAGAAATAGTGAAGGAAATTCCAGTTTAAAAAAATTTGGTGAGAGATCAAGTTAAGCAAAGTCCATCCTGAGGACTCTTAAGGATAAAACTAAAGGGAGGACAACAAAGAATAAATATGCAAAAGATCAATGAAGATCTTCAAAACAAACTTTTTTATCATTAAATATAAAATAGATGTTACTTTAATACTCTGACATCTCAGTCCTGCCTGAGTTTCTTAAGGAGGTGGAAATGAAAATGAAAAAAAAATCGAGCAAACAAATATGGGGAAGGCAGTTGAAATAGACCAAGTACACACAGAGAAGGCCCATATTGGATATGGCAAAATTTTGAGGGCATTGAACTGATCTGCAAGATGTGAAGGATTACAACCTATCAAAGACATGAAAAAAATTGTACGTCACTAATAGAAAATACAGTGACTGAGAGAACATTAGCTATTATCAACTCAAATGCTTATTTTTATAAATATGTCAAGTATTGTTTAGAAATAGGTATACTCCTTTCAATTTTTTTTTTTTTTTGCTTTTTGGAGGGCAGTTGGGGTTAAGTGACTTGCCCAAAGTCACACAGCTAGTTTTTTTGTGTGTTAAGTGTCTGAGGCCGGATTTGAACTCAGGTACTCCTGACTCCAGGGCCAGTGCTCTATTCACTGCGCCACCTAGCCGCCCCTCTCCTTTCAATTTTCATTCAATAATCACCAGATATCTAGCAGATCTAACTTCTCTAAATTTTTAGGTCCTTTTCTTTTTTCTTTTACTCTTTTTTGTTAGGTTGAACTATATCTGAAAGGTAACATTGACCATATACCTATTTTCCAATCTGTAAGGATAGGTCCTGGTCCTGTGATTTCATTAGTAGAGGGAACTCCCTGGGGAAGAAACTCTACCAATTCAGATCAACATTTCTTATTCAACTCATAGTCTTAGAGAATTGTCAAGAACAGTGAAAGGTTAAATGACTTGCTCAGGATCATGTAGACCATATATGTCAAAGTAGGGACTTCAGTCCATATCTTCCTGGCTTCAACATCAGTTTGCTAGCAACTAAGCTATTATGCTTTTCTCATTGGATCCCATCTGCATGGAACTTATATCAGAATAATACACACACACACACACACACACACACACACACACACACACACTGATGAGTCTGAAAGAAGAAAACAGATAAGCTTTTATAAGTAGTTTCTTACAGTGAACCATACCTATACCAACCCATTAACCTGAAATGTGTAGGTAATATAGGTTTACACCATGCCTGCTTTTTGTTAACTTCTTTTTGGCTAGTTCATTTATTTTTAGTTTTCAACATTCACTTTTATAAGTTTTAAATTTTCTCCCCCTCCCTTCTTATCTCCCTCCCAAAGATAGCATGCAATATGATATGACTCTAGACATACATTTCTATTAAGCATATTTTCACATGAGTGATGTTACATAGAAGAATTATAAGGAATGGGAGAGACTATGAGAAATAAAAAACAAAACAAAAAAGAAAATAGTCTGATTTGCTCTGCATTCTGACTCCATAATTCTTTCTCTGGATGTGTATGTCACTTACCATCATAAGTCCTTTGGAACTGTTGTAGGTCCTTGTATTGTTGAGAAGGGCTAAGTCTATCAAAATCAATATGCGTGTATACATACACACGTACTACATTTATATATATACACAGACACACAGATGAGACATATACACACATGCACATATGTAGGAGCCCCAAGGTTCGTCTCCACTACATATATGTATACACACATTATCTATCTATCTATCTATCTATCTATCTATCTGTCTGTCTGTCTGTCTGTCTGTCTGTCTGCCTGCCTGTCTGTCTATCTATCTATCTATGACAGAATCCTGTAAATGACCAATGAATTGGATGTAGAATTCAATAGCAATATCAGAGTGCTTCTTGTAATGACTCCAAGTTTCTCCTTGAAGCAATAGACTCTGCTTTTAATGCCAATGATCCTTTGCTGATATTCTTCAGGTAAGAGTTTAAGTTGTAGAACAAGTACTGACCTTTATGGGGAGAGGGAGTTCCCTAAGGCAAGGAATCCACAGGTCTGCTTCAAACAATTATTCTGGTGATGATGCATGGCTAAAAATCTTAGGACACTATGGCTTCCAAAGAATTGAAAATGAGAATTCTCTAAAGAGTAATAGAGAGGCTTGTGGTCACAGTGATAAAGCTGTAATACATTATTAAGAGGGATATTCAAAGGATGTCACCTAAGAAAGAGTGAGGGACAAGTGAAATGTCCAGCCATTGCTTGGTTCTGCCTTTGGGAATAAGCAGCAAAGGGCAAACATCCTACTGGAAAGCAATGATAACATTCTATTATCCTCCTCCACCAACTCTTCTCTAGGCTAAGTGTCATGAAGACTTGTTCCTCACACTCAAGGCTAGTCCCCATCCTGGCCTCCCCTAAGAGAATGCTAGATACTTGAGGGTAGGGACTGTTTCATTTATGTCTGTATTTCCCCTGAACGCAGCAAAGTGCCAGAGAAATATTAGGCATTTAGATGCTTTTGGACTGAGTGATTTTCCTTCTTCCCTTTCCCTAGATACCCTCCAGCTAACCAACATCCTTCCTCAAACGTGAGTCTCAGAGCTGAATGTAATATTCCCAGATTGGGTCTGACTAAGGCAGAATATAGATGAATGCTCATCTCCCTGGTCCTGAATGCTGTGTACATATACTCCCTCCCTCCCCTCCATAAAATAAGGTCGTTGAGGGCAGAGAATATGGTATTTTACCACTATGTCTACAGTGTCTGGCATATAGTAGGTCCTTAATAATTACTTGCTGATAGCAATACTATTGGCTCCTATTGACCAAAGTCATATTGAATATATTTGGGGGAAGGGATGGAACCCATGATGAGGCAGCAGAAAATTGGACTTTTTCTGACACTGTGCTGGTCAGTTGATAAGAGAAACTGGTTCCCTCATCATTCATCTGAAGGCAAGATGTGTATCATGAGGTCCTTGTACGTTCCTTAAGTCCCAGGGTAATGTCATAGGTTTCTCCTACAACTGCCCGAGCTCTCATACCCAACTCATCAGGTCCTTTTTGCCCACAAAATACACTTCCCTTATTCACTGATTCTTGGGCAGTGACAACTGCTCCTTTATGGTGAACAAGACAGTTGGGCTTGTTATCAGGGCTGTGGGTGGCTCTTCCCAGAGGTCACAGGCCCAGCCTTTGGGGAGGGAAAGAGTGGGTGGGAGTGTTTGGCCTGCCACATCGCCTAGATCCCAGTACATTTCCAGTGCTCAGAGAGCCAATAGGACATGCTGCCCACACTTCTCACTCACTGTTCCTTGGAGGAGGAAAAGTTTGTCAGATATAAGCAGGGATCCTCTGTACGATGTGTTGGACTTGTGAAGGCTAGTCTCCAGAAAGAGAAAGGCTCTCTCTCTCTTTCCTCTCTCTTTCTCCCTCCTTCCCTCCCCCTCCCTCTCTTTTTCTGTCACACATCACACACACACACACACACACACACCACACCACACACATACACACATACCATATATCACACACACATACATACACACCACATCCCATCCCCCAAACCCCCACATATACACACACATCATATCACACACACACACACACACACACACCCCAACCCCACCACCACCACCCCCAGCTGGCTTGCTCAGGGAGGTTGAGATGATGACCAATTCCTGATCTGCTGCTCCCTAGGCTGAGTACCACTGATGCTGCAAATCGCCTCTTACCAGGATTCTCTCCCTATCTCCTGCCTGGTCTGCTTTCTCAGTCTGAACTCCAGGAAGTCACAGAATCCCAACATTTACCACACATGCCCCAGATGACTCCAAAGGTATTTAGAGCCCAGCCAGCCCAACCCCCTCATTTGGCAGAGGGAGCACCAAGGCCTAGAGAGAGGAAGTGATTCATGCAGAGTCATAGAGTTAAGAATCAAGAGAACAGCTTCAAACCCAGAACCTTTCCCACATGCGGGACTGAGTACCTGTGAGACAGTCAAGAGCCACAGAGTTGCCAGTCCAAGCCAACAGACTGGAGGTAGTGACTGTCATGGCCTTAAGCTAATCAAGAAGTATGGTTACATGCTGATTAGTGCCAGGCTCTGGGGGGGGTGAAAAGAAAAGGAAAGAAACTCTATTTGGGGGGACACCATGTATGCACACAAGTATGTGAAGAATGGGCGCAAACAGAATTCAAGGCAGATCAGGAGATGGGGTGGGGAGTGTTGGGTACAAACATCAATAGTGATAACAGATCACGCTTCTGTAGCCCTTTTAGGCTTACACAGTGTTTTCTGTATATTGATCTCATGTGATTTCAATGTTTCCTGCAAGAACAACAAAAGCTAACATTCTTGATACTTGCTATTTTCTTACTGGATCCTTACAACCGCTCAGTGAGGTAGGTGCATTTATCACCCCATTTTCCAGGCTAGGGAACTGAGCCAGATGGTACAGAAGTGACTTGTCCAGGCCCACACAGCTAGTAAATAACTGAGGTTGGATTTGAATGTGAGTCTTGAACCCCTGTCCCCCAAAGGTAGGCAAAAGTAGAGGCATTCACCTATCTGCTCAAAGGCATTAGCCAAGAGGGTGTTTTGGAAACCTCCCAGTTTTCCCCTTATTCTTTCAGCCAGGTAGATGATATTTAATGAGTGCTTGCACTCGAGAAGACATCCTGGCAGGGACAGCGAGAGGAAGGAGAAGTTTACAATCTAGGAGGGACAATAGATAAAGAACAATAACCTGCGATGACACAGAGAATGTCTAGGAGCATGACCATGATGCTTTTCTGCTTTCTCTCTACCCCTAGTGCTTTGCAAACATTCATTCCCTTTTCCCTTTCTGGTCTTCAGGGAAGAGGTGGATTGTTTAGCTCAAGAAACCTGAGCCAGGAGAAGCTTGACAAAGGTCAGAGAATCCATCCTTGGGAACTGAATCCAGGAACCCTGATGTCTGGGTCACTGGAGAGGCTCCCTGCAGGGCATGGTGTGGGTGAGTTGGCCTCATTGAGAACCAGCCTCAGTTCTTGTAATACATGATGTGGCTATGTTGAAATGCACCAACTGTAAAGTGGCCTGCCATCAAGACTCGGTCTTGTTTTCTTAATTTAGAATAAAAGCACATGTACCAGAGTTTCATAATGCAGTAATGAGCGTGGTGTGACACCAAGGCTTTCAGGAACTGTTCCATCAGAATCCGGCAGAGATGTGTGATTCTGCTGATAATTACACAGCCTCCATTGTATTTTTTCTTTCCCTCCCAGAGATGAACCATATTCATTTTTTTAATCACTCCAAGTATCTTCTTTCAAACTGTCTTTCCTTTGCCTCTTCTCCCCTTCCCCCCTCCCCCACTGCTGAGCTCTGAATGCCAAACCAAGCTGCTCCTGTTTGCCACCTTCCCACTTCTCCACCAGGCTGCATGGATTAATGAGATAATGCCTGCAAAGTGCTCTGAGCTGGGCAAGTGCAGAACACCACAACTCTCATCCTGTCACATTCGTATCATGCAATCTCCTCTGCCAATTATCTAGACAACATGGCAAGTGAGAGATGCAGAAAGAGGACACCCCCTGGAGTACTCCTGTGCTGGGGGTTGGGGGTGCAATTACCTGGCCCCCACTAGGAGATAGTCAGGCCTCTCCTAGATGCCTCTAGAATGCAAGTCTCTCTGGTGGGGAGGCCACCAGTGCCAAGCACAGCCAAAAGTACAATCTCTCTCCATTGTCCGAATGAGTCACCATACCCTCTCAGCCTCCAGGCACAGAGATCTTGGATATTTGTTGAGTAATCCTGGAAAACCCTCCATCGTAAGGGTGGTCAGTCTGACCAAAGGATGGAGCAAAAGCATGTCATCTTGTCCCCAAGTGCTCAGTACCTAAATGCTTTATGGTAGCAAACATGATGAGCAAAGAGAAGTGCTTTCCTCCACCTCAAATTGATGGCATGATTTGGAGGCCCTTCAGATAATGTCGCTTCCCTTTCACTCACAGCATGTACACAGCTGACACCCGACCTTGCTTCTCCTGTTTGTTCATGGCCATTCCCAGGACCCCTGTGAGTTCTTGGGATTCTAGAATGAGGGCTAGAAAGGTTCTTTGTGCCCATGGAGATAAACAACTTCATGTTACAGAGGAGCAAACTGAGGGTTGGGCCTAAAGGGACTTTGTGGCCTAAGGGTTCATAAGTCTAAGCTTCAGAGGACCCGTTTGAATTCAATTCCTGCTGGGTAGAATTAAAAGGCACATTAGCAGCCATCTGACCCAACTCCCTCACTTTGCAGAGAAGCAGTTAACTGACTTTCTCAAAGTCACAGGTAATAAGTCAACAAGCTGATACTTGAACCAATGACCTCTGATGCCAGAGCTAATATTCTTTCCACATTGTGGCACTGCCAGGATCACAGGCAGGGACAGTAAGGCAGGAACGCCATCCTATCCTTCCTGTTTCTGTTTTCTTGTAAAAGCAATGACTCCATAGAGGCCTAAAAGATGCCCCAAAACACCCCTCAAAGAAAACTTTTCAGACATTCTCCACCATCACCTTCCAGTGTTTGGTCCTAGGGAACATTCCCACCCTCTTAGCATCCCTCTGTTTGCTGGTCTTCTAAGCACACAGCCATTGAATCTCAGATTTGGAAGACCCTTGAGCAGGCTTCCAATGAAGCCCCCAAACTCACTTAAATATCTCTTCCATGGGCTGCTTGGATAGAGCTGTCAAGCTTGGACTTGGATATCTTTGGCCAGTTGAACATTCAGAGACAACAGAAATGTTTTTGGAGACTTTCAAGGTGAAAGGCAAATCATTCAGACACTCTGTTTCCTCATCTTTCCAGTGAAGGAATTGGGGTCAATAGCTTCTATGGGTCTCTCCTGCTGTGACATTTTAGGGTTTTCAGATTCGAAGAAGGTCATTATTTCAGGTCTTTGGCCTGAACTTGTTTCATGATTACCTCAGTCGCCACCACTGTGGCTGTCCTCTGGACCCAGGATCTGGGTGCTTTGGGCAGGGCAGCTTAAGATGTTTTGTTTTGTGTTTAACACCCATGACTTTGATGTATTTAGGTTCCAGAAGCCACAAGGAAGTGAGAGCAGGGTGACGACAGGCACAGGTGTCATTGAGTTTTTGATTTCTGAGGTCCCTTCCACCCCTGAATCTTTACCTTCCGAGCGCCCTTTTGGTCTTAAATCCTAGGTTCTGGGTTCTAAAGGCCATTCCACCTCTGACATCTTATGGTCTATATTTGAAGCCTCCTTCATAGTCTGACATTCTGTAGACTGAGATTGCTCTCAGATCTGACATCCCATGGCCTATATTCTAACATCCTTCCAACAGCTTATCATCAAAGATCCAGGATCCCTCACAGCTTTGACATTTTCTGTTCTAAGTTGACTTCCAACTCTGATATTCTCTGTTCTAAGGTCTTTCCCAGCTCTGATATTCCATATTCCAAGGTCCCTCCCATGCTGAATTTGTGTGTTCTAAGATCTCTCTAAGATTTGAAATTCTATGTTCTAAGGTCTTCCCCATCTCTGATATTCCATATTCTAAGGTCCCTCCCACACTCAATTTATATGTTCTAAAGTCTCTTCAAGATTTGATGTTCTCTGTTCTAGGGTCCAATTCTTCTCCCAGGCTTGTTTCCATATGTTCTCTAGCTCTGACAGTCTGTGGTCCTGACCTTCCAACACAGTTTCTAAGAGAATACTCTGCCTTCATTGTTTCCATAAATGTAACTTGGCAATGTTTTATGAAGTTATGCTATCCCCACCCCTTTCTAGCCAAGTACACTTAGGAAGGTACGGTGACCCCTTTCTTGAAAGGAATGGGGAAGGCCTGAGGTTGACAGAATCCAAATATACCAGTGATTTCTTGGCTCAGACTCATAACTACTCTCTTGTAAAAGCAGCCTCTACTTCAGCAATGCCACGAATGGCCTAGGATCTAGAAGCTCTACCAATAGACACAGTGTATCCATCCCCAGAAACAAACTGATGGGATGCTTCCAGAAACCTGTCAAAACTTGGTCTTTGGGGAGGGGGAATCATATTATTTGTCAATGAATGAAGGTTGGTCATTTTCCATATTAGAGGACCAGCCCTTGGACTTTCAGAACTTTAGATAATTTCTTCATGTAGTTCTTGTTTCTTTACTTTCTGAGGAAGTTTTATCTGGTGGCATATGACTCCTTAGCAGCTGTCACATCAGTCTTCAACAGAGACTTGTAAGGCAGCAAAATTGGTCCTCACTGGTTTTTTTCACCTCCTCTTTAGGCACCTTTCCCTAGGGAACTAGTTCCTTGTTCTCCCATACTAGAGTTGAGAAGGAAAGCAGTTTTATAAAATAATTCTTGCTAATGTTAATGATTTCAGTGAGTTAAACAGTAGTTTGTCTGAAGAAGATCTGTGCATTTGGGTGAACTGCCTGCTTGATATGAATCAGCAGTGTGAGTTGATGGCCCCAAAAGCTAAGGCAACCATGGGCTTCATCAAGAGAAACTCACACCTTCTAGAAATAAGGTGATGATTACCCCACTCCCATGTTCAGCTTCATAGAGTGTAGAGTTCCATTCTAGGTACCACCTTTTAGGAAGGATATTCTTTAAGCAGAGAGTCTCCAATGAAGACTAAAAAAAGACGGTGGTGAGCCTTGAGACCATGCCACATTCTAGGAGGATTTATACAAGGAACTAGGGCTACTTTGTCTGGAGAAAAGAGGCCTTGGTGACTGGAGAACTTTCTTCAGTATCTGAAAGGCTGCTTTGTGGAAGAGGGATTGATGTGAGGAGAAGTAAAAACAATGGGTGGGGTTACAAAGAGCCAAGTGAAGGCTTGGCATAAGCAGACACTTCTTAACAATTAGAGTTTCCCTACAGCACTTGGGCTGCCATGAGAATTGCTGCATTCTCTTTACTAGAAGACTCCAAGTAAAGGTTGGTTGATTGTCATGCATGCTACCAAGAGTATGCTGGGTAAGTGATTGATTGGAATGGGTGATACCTAAGAAGATCCCTTCCAGATCTATGATTGCATGGTTTTTCTATAATGTGTTGAGTTAGACAGCCTGTAATGTCTCTTCTAGCTCCAGCATGCTAGAACTCTTATCATTTCAAAGAGCTGTAGGGGATGAGTTAATTGAATTTCTGTTGTTTGAGGATGGACCTTATAAAGCAAACTTTCAAATAGAGTTGGTTGGGGATGCTGGGATACCTATGCCAAGGGAATTTCAGCATTCCCAAAAGCAAGACCAGCTCATGAGGGTTTGTAAACCTAGCTACTATTGATACCATCACCAGCTTCTCTCCATTGATCAGGTACCCCTTGACTCTGAAGTCTCTTCTGATTTGGAGATACCCAAGCTCTGAATATCAGCTGGAATTCCTTTACCCTTTAATCCAGCAACTTCTATGACCCTCAGTGGTCATCACAACCTTGTCTCTACCTGTAGTGGCCTAGAATAACCTGATCATGGAGGAAAGAAACTTTGCCTATCCCATAATTTTTCCCAGTTCCCCCCCACACACACACACATGAAATAGCTAGAGAATTATTCTAAGATAACCTGTTATCAGATACTGTGATAGAGAGGTTATACCAGTCTGGAGGAAGGGCACCACGTTCCTCCCCAAGCAGCGTCCCATATGGCTTGTTCCCTTCCCCCTTCCCCTTACTGGGGCACCCAATGAAGGTCAGAATTGGTTATGGAGACATCTCTCCTGGGATATGAATTTGGGCTGCCTTCATTTCACCCAGATCCATTTCATTGAGCAAAACTCATCAGAAACTGATCTACAAGTACTTTGATCCAGCACTATGGACAAATATTAAGACCTGGTTACAGAAGAGAGATGGTGCCTTCTGCCCAAGATGGCTGCATTTAGTGATGGACCCCTGGAGTCCATTTCAAACACATGGGAGCCACTCTCAATTTCAAAGGCCTATTCCATCCCTCTAGAACTTGAGTTGCAAAAGCCAGCATACATCCTTCCCCAGCCAAGTTGGAAGAGGATCTAACATATGTGTAGTAAGGCCTGAAGAAATTGGTCTATGTCACCCTGACAACTGAAGGGAAGATGTTGATTTTCCTCCAATGGCTAGCAATTAAAAGCATAAGGCAGGAAGAAGACTAAGGGGGCAGGGTTGCTCAGTAATGCTCCCCATTCCCCAAGCCCCTCTCATTTTATCAATTCATCTTGTCCACAGTTAAAACATTCAACATAATTAATTGCTCATTTGTTGATTTGAATTTTTCCTAACAAAACTCACCTACATAACCAAGACCTGCCCTCTCCTTTCTTCTCAGTGAAGTTGGAGTGTCCAGGCCTAATGTCTTGGAGCATCTGTGACAGATGTGTTTGCTCCTGGCATGACTGTCTGCTTGATCTAGGATATTTCCAGTCCACCCTCTCCCAGCCAGCCGTGCTGCTCAAACCAAATAATATATTTCTCTAAAACACGCATTTAGCTCTGACCCTTTCTCTTCAATGGGAGCCCATCACTCACTAGAAAGGTTCTTTATTGGGTAGGAAATAAAGTTTAGTTATCTGTTGGATTTGGAGACAGAAAGACTTGGGTTCAAGCCCCACTTTTAGCCACTCAACATGTCCACAAAATGGGGGTGATGATAATTGTAGTACAGGCTATAGTAAAGCTTGAATGGGGTGGAGGAGGGAGGGGAATGGATGGAGAGAACCAGGACACAAGAATAAGGCCGTGCATAGATTGTTTTCTTTGAATGTCTGACTGTTTGAGTATAATGATGGGTTGTTTGGGTACCACAAAGGTACAGTCTTAATTCTCCCAGGATGTTTGCTTCTTCTCCACCATCTGTTCCACAGACTTGCTTGTTTTCATTGGCTCTCCTTTAATCCAAGATTTCAACTCAAGTTCCCTAAGATCAGATGCAGAAGATCTCTGGGCTCTTATCTAAAAAGCATCCTGTGTGTGGGGAGACTGCTCTATTTCCTTTGTCTGGCAGGGGAGGGGGAAGAGTGGCCACATCACCTGCACAGAAACATAAAAATGATTATTGGGTCAGTTCAGGGGAATTGAGGGAAGAACCCGGTGGGATGGGGATTCACATTGGCCTGATCATGGGCCTAATCATATCCCCTGAGATGTGAGCATGCTCTGGGCAACTCGATTGCTCATGAAGTTGGTTCTGTCCATTTCTGACCATGCTCCCCAATCTTAGAGGCAAAAGGGGTTTTCTGCTAACTCCTAAAGTGACCCTTCCTTTCTGGGTAATGCCAGATTCAAAGGGAAATGGGTCCCCATTCCACATATAAGTATCTCTGGGGGGGGTCACATATTGACTTAGCTTTAAAATACGTTATTGGCATTTGATTGTATTTTTATTTTATTAAGTACTTCCCAATTACATTTTAATCTGGTTCAGTCATAAAGCCTCTTATAAATGTTAACGGCTTTTATTACTATTCTGAGTCAAGAGTAGTAGACATAAAAAGCCCACGATTTCCTTATGACATTTTGTGTTCTAATCATGAGACCATGAAGCATTTTCTAAACATTAGGGGACAAAAGTCATCCTTTCCGTTTATTAGTCAAACCCTCCAAAGCCCAGAAAAAAATGGTGTAGAATAACCTATAAAAGACACTAGAAATATTGATGTCAATTCCCTTTACAGATGACAAAATGAAGGCCAGGTACATGATTTGTCTATGGTCATCTGGCTAGTCAGTAACAATGCCAAGGCTGACCCACAGCCAGTCCAATGCTTCTCCAATTCTGCCATGTTGCCTCCTTTGAGACCAAGCTTAAAAATGGGCCCCTGCATATCCCAATGACTGGCCTGAGGTTTTGTCTAGAATGACGTTCTCCTCATTTGGCTCTGTGGAGGGCTACAAGAACACTGTAAGAGCTAGAGCTAGCAAGGCCCTCATTTCAACATGGAGCCACATTCTCTGCCAGAAGCACAGAGCCAGAGAGTACAGCATGTGGTGACTGCCTTGGAGGCAGCGCCTGATCTTAGCCACTGGGGCCTAGGCTGAGAGAGTCCCTGGTGGTGAGGATTCCATGCCCCTACTGCTTGGAGGGCAGTAAGGGCTGTGGTCTGCACAGCTGACAGCTTTGAGGCTGGCTGCCTCATGGGAGAGATCAATTCCACTGATTCTCTCTCTGTCTCTGTTTCTCTCTCTCTGTCCCTGTCTCTGTTTCTCTCTCTCTCTCTCTCTCTCTCTCTCTCTCTCTCTCTCTCTCTCTCTCTCTCTCTCTCACACTCTCTCTCTCTCCCTCATCTTTCATCTCTTATTTGGTCTCTCTGCCTCTTTCTCTGTCCTCTCAAGTTGTTGAAAAGAAGAGGTGATCCCAAAGGGATCATAGAAGTGGAAGGAAGACCCATGTATACAAAAATATTTATTGCAGCTCTCTTCGTGGTGGCAAAAACCTGGAAATTAAGAGAATGCCCATCAATTGGGGAATGGCTGAACAAGTTGTGGTCTATGAATGTAATGGAATACTATTGTCCAATAAGAAATGAGGAGCAGATGGACTTCATATTTACCTGGAGAGGTTTATACCAATTGATGCTAAGTGAGAAGAGCAGAACCAGGAAAAATTTGTACGCGATCACAGACACATTGCATGTGTGACAACCAACTTTGATAAACTGGACTCTTCTCAGTAATGCACAGTTATAAAACAACTCTTTAAGTTTCAGGATGGAAGGAGATGCCTACATTCAGAGAAAGATCTAGAAAGAACAGAGTTTAAATGGAGGCTGAAGCAATCTACACGCTATCGTTCTTTTCCAATGTTTGGTTTTCTTTCTTTTTTCCCATTGTTCACTCCATTGGTTACAACACTTCTATACAATCAGACTAATGTCCAATGTGAAAGTATTTGCAGATCCTATACTTGATTGCATGCCACCATTGGGGTGGGGAGGAAGAGGGAGAGGAAAAAATTTGAAACTCAAGGGATTGTGGAACTGGTCTTGTAAACTATAAGTAAATAAATGAATAAATTTAAAATAAATAAATAAAATGAAATGAAAAGTAGAGGGGATCAGTGGTGACCTAAGCTGTGGGTCCTATAGGTCCTATCAGAATACATGGAGGCTTTCTATTCCTCCCCATCACAAAGGCATTTCCCTAACTGGTGTCAGGCCAGGTCTCAGGAAAATATCAGGTAATGCAGGAGACAGACCTGTAGAGCCACTTGGATAGTTCTTCTTGAGCTTAAAAAGGAGTTCAGAGAGGGAATGTGCCTGAGGAGACAGCTCTTAAGGAAACAGAAATCAGCCAGCTGAGCACATTGCTGTGCTTCCTGAATCCCAGAGCTAAGAGGGGCCTGGGGGTCAACTAGTACGACCCACACCTGACCAACAATCCCCAAGTCAACACAACCAGCACACTAACCATCAGGCAGCTTAATGAACAACTTCACTGGGTTCTGCTTCCTGGCACCAAGCCGGAAAGGGGAATATCCCTTCAACCCTTAGTGGCATCCCTTTAGTTCTTTACTGACAGCTATTGTGTCTACCCCTTAATCTTCTTCTCCAAGCTAAACTGTCCCAGTTTCTTCAATGAACAGTCTCTTATGAGACAGTCTCAAGCCCCTTCTCTGCACTGGTTACCATCCACTAGGCAAATATGTTAGTTTGCCAGTGCTCTTCCAAAAATGACCTCCCAGGTGTTAACTGTCTTCCTTCCAACTCACACCTCTCCCTCTAATCTCCCCACCCTCCAGCCCTCCTATTCCCTGTCACCTGCTAATTTGATAAGCATTCTCACCAAATCACTGATGAGAAAAATGTGAAGCAGCCCTGGGCCCAAGACAGATGGGGGTTAGGGGGCCTCCCCTCAGGACTTCCCCTTCAAGTGACCAAGAACTGAACACAATTCCCTAGCTGCCTAAAGGACAGAGCGCTGCAGCTCCAGCCACTCCCTCATCCTGTCTGTCATGTGTCTCTTTCTGAATCTTAAGATCCATGTGCTTTGTGAGGGGCCATATTGCATTGCTGACTCATACTGAGCTTGCCAATCACCCCAAATCTCCAGGTCTTTCTCAGGTCAGCTGCTGTGTAGCCTTCTTATGACCCCACCACCCCCTCAAGCTACCACCCTCTCTCTCTTACTATTTTCCCTCTTACAGCCAAATTCCTAGAAAAAGTTGTTTACAGTCACTGCCTTTACTTCCTCTCTTCTCACTCACTTCTCAGCCCTTTGCAATCTGGCATCTGACTTCATCCCCAGGGTGGAATAGCTCCCTCCAAAGTTACCAACAGTCTCTCATTTGCCAAGTCTAGTGGCCTTTCCCTATTTCTCACTCATCTTGACCTCTCTGTACATGTGACCCTGTTGATCATTCCCTTCTTCCCCACACTCTCTCCACTGAGTTTTCATGGCTCTTTTCCATCATCCATCTAATAGTGACTGTAACCCATGGCTTTGGGCCAGGTTCTCTTCTACCCTTTCTCTATCCTTTCTCATTGGTTTCGTTAGCTTTCAAGAGGTCAATGATCATTTCTAAGTAGAAAATATTCTGGTCTATTTAGCCAACTCTAATCTCCTGGGCTCCAGGACTCTGTCACCAACTGTTTTGAAGATTTTCGAATGGAGACTGTTTCTTGGCCAAGACAGCGGCTGAGAAGCAGCAAGGTCCCGCAGCTCCCACACCGCCACCCTAAACACCCATAAAATATGATCCCAGAAAAAGTCTAGGAAAGTCTAGGACTCTCAGACTCACAAAAATACAGAAAACACATCTCTCACTGAAGGCAGCTTGGCAGCAGGGGCTCATCGCGGTGGCTTGGAGTGGAGGCCAGCCCAGCCTGAAGCCAAGACTGCGGCCAGGCCCAGGGCGGTGGGAAGGAGCTGGGATGAGCTGAGCCGGCCCCACTGGGCTGCAGCCAATCTTCAGAGGAGAAGATCTACAGCCTCCAGCACCTCCACATCTGCCAAGGTGTGAGGAACGGAGCCCAAAACCTCCACGGCCAGGTCAGGTCGCAGGGTGGCCAGGAGGAGCTAAGCCTCCCAAGCCGCAGCTTGAATCTACTTCAGAGAAGATCTAAAGCACCTGCCTGAGGGAATCTTAAAATCCCACAAACCAGGGTCAGAGACATTTAGTGAAAGTGAAACTTTGAAAATCAATTTGGGGGAAGAAAAGCAGTTGGTCTATCTGCCCCCGGGGCAAGGAAGCAGTGGAGGAAGAGAACTGCTGGAACCAGGACGACCCCCACCAGGCTGCTTCAGAGCCCCTGGTCTGCGGACTCTGCAGGGGGGCTGAATCGATTGATCAGGGCCAAGTGCTCTTGCGTTGAGTGTTCTGGATCCAGATCATGGTCTTGGGTGGTGGTCCTGGGGTGCACTTTCAGCAAGCTAAAGCTGGGGGGACTTGCAACACCCCCCTAATAGCTCCGGCAGCTGGGAAAACTCCAGCAATTTGGAGCAGAGCTTTCTCCCCTGGAAGCAGAGTTTCGCAGAGCTAAAAAAAAAAACCCAACCAATTAATTGACTGGCCAATATGAGGAAAAGGAAGCAAAATAAGAACAGCAATAAAACTCTAGAATCCTTTTTTGTGGACAAAAAGCATCAAAGAACAGAACGAGAGGAAGACAGCCCAGAACTCAGAACTCAAATACCAAATGCTTCCAAGACAATTGAAGAATGCCTAGCAGCTATAGATCAACTGAAAAATGACTTTGAAAACCAAATGAGAGAAGTGGAGGAAAAATTGGGAAGAGAAATGAGAATGATGTGAGAAAATCATGAAAAGAGAGTCAACAACCTGACTGAAGAAAACAATACTTTAAAAAATCGATTAACTCAAATGTCAAAAGAGGCCCAGAATTTACAAGAACGCCAGTCATTCCCCAATTGATAAGTGGTCAAAGGATATGAACAGGCAATTTACAGAGGTAGAAATTAAAGATA
>CM053600.1:200486814-200501928 GCA_028646575.1 Pseudocheirus occidentalis
AAAAATCTATAACTGAAGTGACTATGGAACAGAATCTTGTAACCTAAAAGTGAACAAACAAGTTAACTTTAAAAAAATAATAATAAAATTAAATTAAATTAAAAAAAAAAGAGGCCCAGAAAGCCAATGAGGAGAAGAATGCCTTAAAAAGTCGAATTTCCCAGATGGAAAAAGAATCTCAAAAGCATTCTGAAGAGAATAATTCCTTCAGAATTAGAGTGGAGCAAGTAGAAGCTAATGACTTTATGAGAAACCAAGATACTATTAAACAGTTACAAAGAAATGAAAAAAATAGAAAGCAATGTGAAATATCTCCTTGAAATACCCACTGACATGGAAAATAGATCCAGGAGAGACAATTTGAAAATCATTGGTCTATCTGAAACCCGTGACCAGAAAAAGAACTTGGAAAGCATCCTTCAAGAAATCCTGGAAGAAAATTGCCCTGATGTTTTAGAGTCAGAGGGCAAAATAGAACTTGAAAAAATTCACCAATCACCTCTTCAAAAAGATCCCCAAAAGGAAACTCCTAGAAATGTTATTGCCAGGTTCCAGAATACCCAGTTAAAGGAGAAAATATTACAGGCTTCCAAGAGAAAAGCATTTGAATACTGTGGAAGCACTATCAGGATAACCCAGGATCTGGCAGCTTCTACACTGAGGGATCGAAGGGCCTGGAATATGATATTTCGAAGATTTCCGAATGGATTTCTCACAGGTATGTTACATTCAATGGGTTCAAAACAAAACCCATAATCTTTTCCTCAAACCCATCTCTTTGCTCACTTCCCTATTTCTGTTGAGTATACCACCATGTTTCTAGTGACTCAGACTTGCAATCCCAAAGTCTTCTCTGACTCTTTCATTTCCTTCCTATATGCAACCAATTGTGAAATTCTGTCTGTTTTGCCTTCATAATTTCTCAGGCTTATCCTTTTTTCTTCATTCCTATAGCCACCACGCTAGATCAGCCCATCAGCATTCCTCACCAGGACTATCGCAATGGACTCCTGACAACCACCCCCTCCCTGACACCACCTCAAGTCTCTCCCCATTCCAAGCCCTCCTCCACACAGCTATCATGTCTAATGATACATTCCCCTGCTCACTTAAGGCCATGGCTTCTTCTTGCCTCTGCGACCCAAGTCCAAGTCCTGTGTTTGCCATTCAGAGCTCTTCACAATCTAGACCTGTCAGCCTTTCCAGACTTAGTGCATACAACCCTCTTTTGCTCATTTTACAAGTCCAGCCAAACTGCCCAGTCAAGCTAACCACTGTTCTTCCTGACATTCGAGCTGTCACAGTCATGCCTTGCACAGGCTGTCCACCTCCCCACCCCTACTGCTTCCAGGGTCTCAATCCTTCTTCTTACACAAAAGCCCACCCTGATCTCCACAGTTTCAAGGGCCTTTTCCTGGGAAATTACCTCTTAGTTACTCACATAGCCAGCTAGGTCCATACTCTCTTTGAATTGGATGCACCTTCCATTGATGCAGACCGTAACCCACTTTTCCCCAGGAGCTCACTTTAGGAGGTGTACCTACCATGCTCCCTGGGCTTCCTGGCATTTCTTGGCACAGCAAAGGTAATCATGGAGCATATGGCTATTTGGCCACCATTTAGCCCTTGCTCTAACCACATAATCAGTCCATCTATCCATCTATTCAACCCCATGTTTATTTCAATTCAATTCAATCTCCTGTATTTATTTCAATTCTTCACCATAGTTCCTTATTTTTTTTATGATGCCTGCTCACACCCACCATGTGCTTCTCCATCACCCTCAGAATGGGTCTGATTTTTAAAAATGGGTACTTGATATTTGAGAGGCAACAAGACGTGATGGATAGAATGCTGGTGTGGGCACCAGGAGAACCTGGGACCTGGATTCTAGTTCTGCCTCTTACACATACTGCCTGTGTGACCCTGGGGAAGTCTCTTAACCTCAGAACTCTAGGGAGCTCAGTAAGATTTTATTTTGCCAAGAATGTCCAGACCTCCCTTGGTGGAAGTTTTCTTCTCATCTGGGAGTCGCCTCTACCAATGAAATCCTAGGTCCAACTCCCAGAACCTACTTAGTACAGATGTTGTTTTCACTTCTCTGTGTTAAATTTGTTTCCTTCAAAAGACTGTGACCTTACTGAGGGCAGGGACTATGGAGTTTTGCCTTTGTACAACTAGCACCTAGTGCAGTGCCTGCACAGAGAATGAACTTGGTACATAAATGCTTTCTGATTGATTGATTGAATGAATGAATACCTTTCCTATTGTGGATTTATGAAGTGGATGTAAAAAAAAAAACCTCACTTGCCTCTATGATAGTCACATATCAGCACTGTAGCACACAGCTTCTGGGACCCTGAATCTCTGACCCCCTGTATTACCTAACTATGCAATTCCCAAGGAGTTTTAGTCGTAAATTCGTAGGTTTCTGGCTTTGGGTTTTTTCCACACCTTTGGTTATAGAGTGTATAGCCCCTGCCTCTGTGTCCCTTAAAGGAGCAAAGCTTAGGATCCAGTAGGGGCCTGAGAGGCCATCTACTTCAAAATCCTTATTTAATATATGAGAAGAGTGAGACTAAGAGAAGTTAGATGACTTACCCAGGGTCTCAGAACTAGAAAGGATTTGAACCTAGTCATTTGAGTGGTGCAGTGCACAAAGTACCAGGCCTGGAGTCAAGAAAACTCATCTTCCTGAGTTCAAATCCAGCCTCAGACATTTACTGGTTGTGTGACCCTGGGCAAGTCACATCACCCTGTTCACCTCAGTTTCTTCATATATAAAATAAATTGGATAAAGAAGTAGCAAATGACTCCAGTATTGTTGCCAAGAAAACCCCAAATAGGGACTTGAAGAGTTGGATACAACTGAGAAATGACTCAACCACAACAGAATTAGAGAATAGAAATGAATGATTAATCCCCTCTTTCTATTTCTTCTCTATAAATGGAAGTAGAGAACGTTAGAATTGTATTTGCCTCCATCGGGTTCTCTCTATTCTTCCTCATTCGGCACACCATTAATTAATACTGAGAAGATAAATCATAAATGAATCATAATATCAAGCTTTATTGTTTCAAATTGCCTTCAAGACCACTGAGTCGATCCCCTGCCCCATTCATTTTTACAGACGAGGGAACTGAAAGTAAAGAGGTTAAGCTATTTGCTGAGGGCCCCACAGCTCACAGGTATTTGGAGCAGGAGTAGAGTCCAGTTATAGCCGATTCCAAGAGCGGCACTCTAACCAGGATACCGCGCTGTCTCTCCAGAATGAGAAAAATGAGATGGATCCTCCCCCCCAGCAAAAAACACCCAAGTAATGCCACTTTCATTTATTCCCATAACACTTAAAGACTCCCCCAGCCTTAAGTACAGCTGACCCTTCCTGTAAGTGAAAGGAATAAACTACAGAGTGGTAATTAGGCACCTACTGTGCCTCAAATAGTGTAGAAGGTATTGAGGATACACACACACATACAAAATATTCCTAATTTTTGAGACACCCTGTCCTTAAGGAGCTTTTTGACTAGACAAACAAGGATCTTCAATGTCTCCAAAGAAGAGTAACCAAAATGGAGATGAACATCTGACCCAGCTTCCCAGGCCTGGTCTCTCTAACATTAGTTCCATATACCTCCACTATTCACCGCCCCCCAACTTTATCCTTCACATGCTCACTGAACCTTCCAATCCTTCAACTCTTCAGTACTATCTCAAGTTATTCTCTGCTGAAGATCTAGCCTTTAACATGACTGAGAAAATTAAGGCCTTTTACATTTAGTTCCCTCTTCTCACCTTTTCTTCATAGTAGAATCCCTCAATATCACCCCCACATTTTCTTCTCCTTTCTTCTAGTCTTTAACAAAGATGTGGCCTTTCTCTTTGCCAAGTCTTCCCCAGCATCATGTGCCCTTGATTACTCTGCTACCATATTGTCCAGCAAATTACCTAATCCTTCCCCTTTCTAATCTTCCATTTATCCCTATTTATTGGTTCTTTCCCTACTCTTTTCAAACATGCCTAAGTCTCCCCTTAAAGTCTTCCCTAGACCCTATCATTATCCCATATGTCTCCTCAATGTCTCCCCAAACTCCTATAAAAGGATGTCACATGCATTGCTTTTACTTCCTCCCCTCTCACACATGTCTGGCTTCCAACCTCATTGCTCAGTTGAAGGTGGCCTTTCCAAAGTTACCATTGATTTTTTAATTGCTAAATCTAATGGCCTTTTCTAAGTCCTCATACTTGTTGACCTCTCTTAATCATTCAACACTATTGATCACCTCCTTCCCCCAGGGGCTCCCTCTTCTGGGTTTTTGTGGCCCTGTTCTCTACTGGTTCTCCTACCTCTCTTGGTTCCTCAGTCTCCTTTACTGAATCATCATGCATTATATCTCCTCATTTGAGGTGGCCCAAGACTTTGTCCTTGTCTCTCTTCTATTTGCCCCCCACATTCTTTCAGTTGGTGACCTCCTTCACTCTTCTTGGTACATAATCATCCCTGCACAGATCAGTCCCATATTTAGACATCCAGCCCACATCTCTCTCCTGAGCTCCAGTTCCATATCACCAACTGCCTATGAGACATTTCAAACTGGACATCCCAGATACATGTCAAACTCAACCTGTTAAAACAGAACTCTTTTTCCTTTCCCCCAAACTCTTCCCTTCTCTTGCTATGTTAAGGGAACCATCATTCTTCCAGTAGCTCAAGTCTGTAGCCTCCTGTCAGCTGCCAAATCTTACTGTTTCTACCCTAACGACCTCTCTGATAAATGTCCCCTTCTTTCCATTTAGGCAGCCACCACCATAGTTCAGATTAGTTACTAGACTACTCCAATGGCTTTCTCATTGGTGTGCCTGGTTCATGTGTTTCTCTGTTCTAACTCATCCTCCTTTCATTTATCTTTTTTTTTCTTAAGCACAGATCTGACCAGGTCATTTCCCTCCTCAAATTCTAGTGGTTTCCTCTTGCTTCAAAGATAAAATGTAGATTCCTTTAGCTTTCTAAACCCTTTACAGCCTGGACTTAAGCTTTCTGGACTAATCTTTCTGGAGACGTCATGTATTACTCTTCACTCACTTTTCTGTATTTTCCAATTCCTTGCTTTTGCATTGGCTTTTCTCTATGCCTGGAATGCACTCCCTCCTTACCTCAACTTCTTTCAAGACCTGGCTTCCAAGAACCACCTTTCCTTTTCCACTCAACTGCAAATCTCCCTTCCCCTCCCAACCCTATCATGTTTAACCACCTTTTATTTATTTGGTCTTTATTTTGTTGTTTATGTTTATATATGTGCATGTTACCTTCTTACAAATAGAACATAAGTTTCTTGAAAGAAAGAATTAGTTTTTTCCTTTGTACTTTCAGTGTCTAGTACAGAGCTTGATACTTAACTTTAATGTGCTGAATAAATGTTTGTTGATTGATTGACAACCAATCCTTGAGGGTTTTTTTTTGAGAGTGAGACAGAGACAGGGAGAGACAGAGAAGGCAGAGAGTGTATGGGGTCTCAATGGCTTCCAGACTCTCCTCTTCCCTTAGTTGTCCTCTAAAAGCAGGTTATATCATCAAACACATTTCAGAAACAACCACCTTATCCTTTCAGAGTCTGAGATACCAAACCCTTCTACCCAGACTGTGTCTTCATGGGCAGTGGGACAGCTTCCTTCCTTCCCCTTTTCCATCCCATGGGTGAATCTGAATGCTCCAACACAGGCATCTGATGGAGAGTCCCCGAAGGAAGGGGAGACAATTCAAACCATGCAGGTATTTCTGGAATCCCCATACTTTGTGGGGGTCAACACCTACCTAGAGGATGCTGAGATCAGATTCTACAGTGCCTCGTTGAATTCCTCGTTTCCTCATTTACTCTCAGGATTGTCCATTTGGAGCTGGAAGAAAGTAGTCACCTTGTCCAATCCTTGAATTTGGTAGATGAAGAAGCTGAAGTGGTCACACAAGTAGAAAGTGACGGAGCCAGTCATCTGACTCCACACTGGCAGCTTTTTCCTCTCAAATGATTCTTCTTTCTCTCTTTCATAGTTCTCCATTCTAAAGAGAAAGTTCTGTCTCATCTTCTGTGCCCTATGGCCCCGTAGACTTCAGAACTGATTGCCTTATGGGATGGAATCCATCTCATCTGTGCTAATGATTCTGTCACTTGAAAAAAAAATGGATGATTGTTCCCAGCTGTCCATGAATTGCAGAGAAATTAAGCCCAGGAAGATAAGGCCTATATTTCTTTAATTCCTTCATACCATTCAATGTTCAATCAATAAGCATTTGTTGGGTTCTTGATAGGTACATTTCACCATGTTGGGGGAACTGAAGTAGAGAAAAAGAGAGATAATGGCCAAGAGGGCAAGCTCCTGATAGAGGGGTATGGTTCCAAGACCACAAGAGAAGTTGACCTTGGCCAGGAGAAGGGCTTTCTTCAACACTTCTTCAATAGAGCCTGAGGCAAGGGAAGAAAGAACAGAAGATCAGGATGAGGGATCATCAGATCAAAGCTATAAAGCTGGGAGGGACATCAGAAGCCATCAAGAATAATCTTGTCATTTTACAAATGAGCAAACAGAGGATGGGGAGGATAAATCCGAAGTCTTGTTCAAGGTACTCACATAATAAGTATTGGAAGTGAGATTTGAACTCAGATCTTCAGGCTTGAGCCACTGATTTTTTTTTCCTCTACATCGTATTGCTCCCAATCTTGATGTGTGCAGGAAGGTGCAGGGAAGAAGAGGATGTTCTCAGAGGTCTTCAAGCAAAAGCTGAATGATGATCATTTGGCAGGGATGAAGCCAAGAGTATGTTGGGTCAGGTGTGGGTTAGACTGGGTGCCTCTGAGGTCCCTTTCAGCTCTGAGATTTGGAAATTTTCACATTTCCTCCCTACTCACACAACTAGTACTCCGGGTGAGCCCTTTTTTGTCTCTCCCAAAACTGGTGCAATAGCCTTCTACTTGGTCTCCCGGCCTCAGATCTCTCTGCACTCCAATTTTCCTAGACCATAGTTCTGATGGCATCACTCCCTTTTCTCAATAAACTGTTGTAGCTCTTTATTATCTCCAGAATCAAATATCAACTCCTCTATGTGGATATATGAAAATACCCAAATCTCAGCACTGGAAGGACCCCAGAGCTAATCTATTCCAAGCTGTATCAAACCAAGCATCCCTTATGCCACATAGGGGACAAGAGGACAACCAACTTTTACTGGAATGCCAATAGCAATGCAGAAGTCATTGCCTCTCAAAGCCAGCAGAGATGGGACAAATCTAGTCCTTGAGGAGCTTTTCCTGATGTCTGGCTTAAACCTACAACTCTGTTACTACCCCCTGCCCTTCCTAGCACCTGCTGCTCTGCTTCCATTGGAAAAAAAAACAGGTACTTTCATATACATATTGGAGGGAAAAAAGAGCATCATACATGAACCTGCACATCTCTATTGAATATAGCTTGCTTTCCTCTTAAATATGTGATAAGTTTTACCTATAACTTTCAAAGATGCTCCACTTGTCTGTGATTCTTTCTAGAATCCTTCTCTGCACATTAGAAGAAAGATTACTCAATGACACTGTTTTCTTTCTTCTCTTTTTTTCTTCTTTTTTTGGCTACTCTATCTCTACCCCTTCTCTCTCTCAGACCCTTTCCCTTTGAAAAAAAAGAAAAGAAAACCAAAGTCCCTGTCACAAATACACACTCAAACAAAACAAATGGTCACCTTGACTGTGTTCAGCCTGAACATCTTATTGTTCATCTTGGGGATGCCCCCTTTTGACCGAGAGGCCAGCAGGATACCTCATCATCAGTGCTCTGCCATTATGGTGGGTCATGACATTGATTGACATCTCCAAGTCTTTATTTGTAAAGGTCTTCAAAGACTTGACCCACTGCAAATATATTTTGTGTAGCCTCTGTTCCATAATTGCACCGAAGTGCAGTGTGCCAAGATATGTGCAACAACATCATACCTCCTGTCATTAAGAGTGCTTCAGGTTCCCAAGGGAAAGCCTGGGTGACTCAATCTTTTGGTGGCCTCCACCTAATTAACCTGAGAAATGGGGAGTTAGATCATGGGTAGTTTTGTATGCCTCTTTGGGTTTAATGTGCTTTCACTAGAATTTCCAGGAGTATAGACTCAGAGAAGAGTAATCAGGGAGCTCAAAGGTTCATTGCCTTCCCTCCTCCCTCCTGCCTCATGTCACCAAAGGGAGCAGCACGTTGGTGGCTCAAGCCTTCTGAACAATCAATCAGTTGATCATCATGAGTATACATGCCAGGCAATATGCTGAATCCTCGAGGTACAGACATTAAAAAAAAATGTCTCTGCCCTCAAGTAGGTCACAGTACCTGCCACCCAGTAGGAGCTTAATACATGCTAATTAACTGATTAACAAATAAGGCTGCTCATCCATTTTTGGTATACACCTGTGGCTCCAAGAAGCTGTAGCAGGAGCAGTGGCCACGCCCTAGTAAAACCATCTTGGTAGACAGGCTGAACCAGGTTGAGTATAACTGACAAACCTCAAACCCATCAGTGAGTTGGGGGATGTCTATGCCACACTATGTGAAGACTTCCCCCCAGTAGAACGGGCAGATGAGAACAATTTGTTCCAAGGGCCATGAAGGCACATGACAAGGACTTAAAGCTTGGTCAGACGTTGCAGATGCCAAGGTCAGCTGCTGCATCCTGGGCCATCACCAATCATCTTGACTTGTTTTGTGGCTGGACTATGATGACTGTGGAAGAGAGATTAAGGCTGAGGATTTTAGCAACTCTGGCTCACTTAAATCCAGTTCACACTCAAGTCAAGACGTCATCTTGTGATTTCATCAGTCCTCTTTGAAAATGAAGGACTGACAGCAACAAATGAGTCAGCACTGTACAATGACTAAGAATCAGGCTAGGAGTTGGGATGACCTGAGTTCAAGTCTAGTGCTGACTGTATCTACAAGGGTTGCTTCATCTCTTGCTGTTCCATGGAACTTTCTAAAATGATTACATGCTACCAAAAAGGGATTAGCCACCACATCAATAGAAATTTCTATACAGGAAATTCCCCATCCCAGTGACCTCACAGGTTAGAACAACACTAAATGAAGAAATAAAAACATTTAGGCAGCCCTTCACCATGGGCAAAGTACCTTTCCTACATTATCCCAATAGTCCAAGGACTATTTCAGTTTCTATTGCATGATCTTTGTCCTGAAGGAGGCATTAACCTGATGAGAAGGAGACTGAGACCCAGGGTCTCCCAGCTAAGGAAACTGTGGGAGGTGAGATTATAATCTAGCTCTCCCTGACTGTCAAACCCAGGGTTCTTTCTACTAAAAGATGCCACATGATGACATTGGTACTCTTAGAGGACAAAGAACAAAACATAACGACTGCCAACAGCCTCTAGTGGGCAATAAGAGGCCTCCCCACATTCACCTTGGAGAGAAGCTTATCTCTGTCCAGGTGGATGGTGCTGAGTCTCCCAGTCACCTTTTTGGTGGTGCCGGTGAGGCTCTGGTCGATGAGGACTCCACACAAGCCCAAGGGCAGGCAAGCTTTTCACAATTGCTGATGTTCTTGGCCCACTGCCCCTAACTGGGCTGGTCCCCTGGGGGAGGGGGAATTGGGGCTTTGGTGGAGGGGAGGGGAAACAAGCATCTTATCCCAACAGGGGTCAGGGGCTTTGTGGGTTCTTCACCACAGAGCAGATGTGGCCTGTGGATGAGTTTGTGTGGGCAATGACTAAGCCAATCTGATAAACAACACCAGGCCTTACTTAGCTCTGCTGCAGGCCCCAGACAAAGTAAAAGTGCCTATCCTATGTTCCAGGTGCATGAGGAAAGTTGGTGGTTTCTGAATTTTGTCTTCTTTTTCTATAAGCACACTTGCTCTTTGTTTTTCAAATTTGGCCAATTGGTGGTATTGGGGGGTGAAAGTGAGAGGCCCAGAACCACTGGACCAGAGCAGACAGCTGTCTTGACAAGCCACCCTTCCCCCCACCAGCTACCCACCCAACCATTACTCTTCTCTCAGGCTTGGAACATCTTTGTCCAGAAATGTCCCATATCTTGCCAGCTCAAAACTCAAGTAGATATCTCCAAACCATGAAGTTACCCAAATAGGACTTCAGTGTCAGCCCCAAGATTCCTCTTCATTTGGCTGAGACTGCCAATGGCAGCTCACGTGTGGCCTGAGTCACACTAGGGCTATTAGGAAGTATGATATTTACAGTTCAGGTTGCATGGGCATGGCTTAGATTAGCTCTCCCACAGAGCAACGGCCTTCCTGTCCTGTGGACAGCCAGGGGCAGGTGCATTCAAATCCTCCTGTTTTGACAGATGAGATTGCAGTGTTCAGATTCATGTAGAATCCTACAATGAGTCAGGACCAGGGGCACCCAGAGCTCATCTGCCTCATTAGAAGAGGCTTTTTTCTGGATATCATTTAGTCTTCAATTTTTCATATAACTAGTGTATTGAATGAATGAACGAAACAGGGAGTGCAATTTTCTTTCATGTATGAGTCAGACCATGTGTATACCTTCTCAAGTCCTCCAATTCCATGATCATTTTAATAAGACCAAAAAAGAAAGAATTCTGTGCCTGAGATCCAGAGACCAGGATTTATGTTCCTGCATGGACATGGACTAACTGGGTGACCTTAAACAAAATCGTTGGCCTTGCTGGTCCAGTTTCCTCATCTGTAAAATGGGGGGACACACATATACTACTCATATTGCTTACCTTGTAGGATTGTTATAAAGAACTTTGAAAAATATGAAACAAGATAGAAATGTCAATATTGGTCTGGATTTGTGATGGATATCCTCAGGGTCAAGTTCTCCCAGAGTGGGAAATTCCCTTCACTAATCCACTCATCTTAGAGATGTGACTAGAACACTGGGATTTGAACCCAAGTTTCAATTTCCCCACTTAGTACATCACACTGTTTCCAATTATTAGTATTATTCAAGATTGTTGCCATAATTATATCATCATTAACATGGTTGGGGAACCCTGTTTCCCAATGACTTCTCCTGTGTTCCCCATCATTGGGGGCCCACAAGGGTAAGCTTGTTTGCTCTGTGGAAAAAAAAAATTAGGCAAACTGGATCACCTGAGTCCTGTCTCCCTGGAGCTTGGCTCAGTTTGGAAAAGTTGATCATGACTTCCACCTCCCTTCCCCTTCTTACTGCTTATTATACATTTGGAAGAACTTGAAAGAAAAAGGAAGGCTTATATCGTCATAAAAATAACTATTTGCTTCTGTATCCTGGCTCTAATAGTGAACAAGAATTCAAGAAATTTCACCAAATGACAGAATGGTTCATCTCACTGATACCAGGCTGTCAGTCAACAATCATGAATTAAGCACTTACTGTGTACTAGACCCTCCTGAGCACTAGGGATACAAAGAAAGACAAAAACAAGGTCCCTACCCTCAGGGAGCCCCCTTTCTAATAGAGGGGAGAGCAGTACACAAGTATGTACACACATGATCTACGTGAGGGAGGTAGGAGGCAGTCACTGAGAGAAGCCACACCCACCATGATTACTTTAAATTCACTTTGTATCTATTTTGCATTTCCTTAGTTTTTTCTTCCCAGTAGAATTAAGGTCCTTGAGGGGTCTCCATCTGGCACAGAGGAGGGGCTTGATCAAAGTTGGTTGGATTGGATTAGTCTGGAATGTAAGTTCTTTGAGAGCAAGGATTGGTTTCTTTCACCTGATATTTTTCCCCCAGCACCTGGCACAACGCCTGACATGAAGCTTGTTTGATTGGTGAATCCCTGAGTCAGAGAGACAGGCATAAGTAATATAAGGACCTCCATAAATCCCTACATTGCACAGGTTCAAATCTGATTGAGATTCCCCGGCAAATAGCCCTCAAGAGTAAGTCAATTCTTTGTTTGATGTCTATGGGAGTTTGTTTGCAAAGGAATCAATTCACTATTGACAAATATTGGCAAATTCTTAGCCCAGGAACATATCCAGGTCACAGTGGATTATTTTTTCCTCTGAACTAAGGAAGACAGTGGAGTGTAGCAGGCTAGAAAATCGGGTTCGGAGTGATGGCACTGATGTTTCCCTGGCAGTATGACTCTTGGGAAATCACACTCTGTGCACCTGAGGGGGGGAGCTGGTGTTCACCAAGGTCCCTTACAGTTCTAGCCTTCTATGATTCTCGCCAATTGTAGCCATTCTTTGGACTATTACCACTGAGAACTTGGCTAGGAAATGGCAATGTCCATTCTTCATACATGTTGCCAGGTACTGCGTTAAATATTGAGGAGACAAAGATGCAAGCAAAAGTTTCTGTGCTCAAGGAACTTCCATTCTAATTGGGAGTTGGCTGAATTTTCTCTAATGTGTGTCTAAGAGTCAGGTGCTGCTTTGAGGTAAGGTTTGTCAGACAGTTTTCCTTCTCACCCTTGGAAATCCAGACCCCAGAAGGAAGGGGTCGTTCTTCCAGGACACACCTCTCTCTGTCTGTCTGCCTGTCTGTCTGTCTGTCGCCCTCTGTCTCTCTGCCCTCCTTCCTGCCCCCCTCCCCGGTCAATAAACCCAAGTGGGTCCTTTTTGCCTTTAGGATCAAATTTAAAATGTTTTGCTTGAAATTAAAAGTCCGTCATAACATAGCCCCTCTTGCCTTTCCAATCTTTTACACTTTACTCTCTGCCATGTACTTGTTTGATCCGGTAACACTGACCTTACCATTACAAGATCAAAACCCTTCATCTCTTGGCTCTGGGCATTTTCTCTTATGCCTGGAATTCTCTCCTCCCCTTAACCTACCCATTTCCCTGACTTTCTTTAAACCCCACCTGAATCCCCTTTAGTCCTAGTGCCTTTCCTCTCTTCATTATTTCCTACTTGTCCTGTGTAGAGTTTGCTTCTATATATTTGCTTCTGTGTTGTCTCCTCCATTAGAGGGTGAGTTCCTTAAGAGTAGGGACTTTTGCTCCTCTTTGTTTTCCTGGTACTTAGTAAAGTAGTAGATACTTAAGAAATGTTTATTGCTATATTGATGGATATTTGGGTGATTTTCAGAACACTGACCTATTTAAATTCTGTTTATATGCATTTCCAGATAATCAATGGTATCCTCCATTGCACTTCCCTTGTATGGAATTAGTATACAGACATGCATCACAAAGATGTTATTGTTTTTACACTAAGCAAAATCAGGAAAAAGAAAGAGCTTAAATTTAGAACAAATCCTGTTAGAAGCACCTGTCAATCGTAGGTATTGATGATGGAGTTTGAGAAAGTAACTTTTTCTCCACTTTTCTGCTGCTTTCAATGTGAAGGTCAGTGTCAGCAATCTCAGTCTATTCCACCCCCCTCCCCCCGCCCCCATCAGAGTCTTTTAATAGTTGCAATAGTGAGCAATACACTTTTGTTAGTCAACATTCAAAACATTCTCCTCCTCCCATTGCTGTACTCCATTCCAAAGCCCCAAATTTAACTCTATTCCTAGACATTCTGGGTCAGCCCCAGCCCCCGTCCCCCAATCACACCATAATGTCTCTCTCAGGGCATGGAGAAAGTAACCTGCCCCTTTAAGATAAAACTTCCCTTTGATTTGCAACACTACCAAAGATGTCTGATGACTCACATCCTTCTTGGTTTGTCCCCCTACATGTCAGGGACTGGGACATGAGTTGCTACTCAGTTGCCTAGTGGCTCCATCTCTTTGTAAGATGTCAGTAGCTGCGTCATCTCTGGGGCCATCGATGCTTCAGAATAAAAAGCAGACACAGTATTTGGATCCTTCTTCCTTTCCCTTCTCCTCTCACTCTCTGCTGTACAGTGTTGGGCTCAGCAGGTGAACCACAGATACTCATAATTTGATTAGTTGGCTTCTGAAAAAGTGGAATGGTCCAAAGTCTAGAGCAGAAAGGACATCAGTGCTCATCCATTCCTATCCCCTCATTTCACAGATGAGAAGACTGAGGACCAAAGTGACTTACACAAAATCACATAGATAGTAAGTGGCAGAACTGAGACTTAAATCCAGGCCGTCTGGCTCCAAATCCCATGATTTGGGTGAGTATGACCAAGAAGAAACACTCCTGTGAAAAAGAATTAGTTTCCACTTCTGACACAAAGGGAATGCCCATGGTTTGGTGGCCCTGAAAGATTCTTTGTCAAGGACATATTTCTCATTTGTATTCATGTCCTGTTAATGCCTTAATTGGAGCCATAACCACTTCCTTTCTTCTCCAGATGTGTTCTCCTAAAGTACCCTCCCTCAAAGGAGGTGTCCCTTGTTCAGGAATGTTTCCCATTTATTTTGACCCATTACTTGGAGTAAGATAGAATCACTGTGGAGTGTAGTTACAACACACACACTTCTATAATCTAATAAAGCCAAACATTGTGGGAAAACAGACCATGTTGACCATCCATCCCACAGACCCCAAGATATTCCAGTTAGTAAATGCCTCTAAAAACACAGTGTGCTATAGTAGAAAAAAATGCAGTTCTACCAAACTAGGCAAGTCAAGTATGCTGGGTTCTAATTCAAGCTGTGCTCCCAGGTGTGGGACCTTGGACACATTACATCTGTCTTAGGAACTCAACTTTTTATTTGCAAAATGAGGTGATGGGACTAGGAGATCTTTAAGGTCCATTATAGCTTTAACAGTCCACTTATTCTAGTCCTTCAAAAATCTCTAGGGAAAGAAATTACATGACTTCATTTTCTAATGACTTATGATACCATGACACCAAGTAGGTGCTTAAGAAATGGTTGCCAATCCCCAATTGATAAGTGGTCAAAGGATATGAACAGGCAATTTACAGAGGTAGAAATTAAAGATATATTTAAGCACATGGAAAAATGCTCCAAATCACTATTGATTTGTGAAATGCAAATCAAAACAATGTTAAGGTACCACATCTCACCACTCAGATTGGCCAAGATGACAAAACAGGAAAATGACAAGTGCTGGAGAGGATGTGGAAAAATTGGAACTCTAATGCATTGTTGGTGGAGTTGTGAACTGATACAACCGTTCTGGAGGGCAATCTGGGACTATGCCCAAAGGGCTATAAATAATATCATACCCTTTGACCCAGTAATACCACTTTTGGGGTTGTATCCC
>CM053600.1:200502428-200519053 GCA_028646575.1 Pseudocheirus occidentalis
GCACAGTTAAAAGACAACTCTACAAGTCTCAGGATGGAAGGAGATGTCTACATTCAGAGAAAGATCCAGAAAGATCAGAGTTTAAAAGGAGACTGAAGCAATGCATGCTATCATTCTTTTCTACGTTTGGCTTTTGTTTCTGTTTTCTCACTGTTCACTTCATTGGCTATAATACCTATACAACCAGACTATTGTACAATGTGAAAGAGTTTGCAGATCCTATATATGATTGTATGCCACCATGGTGGGGGTAGGGGGTAGGGGTGGGGAGGAAGGGGAGAAAAATCTGAAACTCAAGTGACTCTGGAACTGAATCTTGTAACCTAAAAGTAAACAAACAAGTCAATAAAATAAATTTAATAAAAGAAATGGTTGCCAATTGTGGGGTAAGGCTGCTCCTAGTCAGTGGCATTCCTACTAATTCTGTAGGGGGAGGCCATTATTTCTTTTGTAGTTTAGAATTATTTCCCTTCTCATGGCAAATGTGAGAACATTTGACCACCAACCTCTGTATAAAAAAGTCTCTTCTCACAGCCTTGAAGACAGCTGAATCATCCTTTAACCTACTTTTCTTCACTTGAAGTAATCTTAATCCTTGGGAAGTGTCTTCTCCCCTCCTCTCAGGACCACTTGACCAATGAACACAAGGAAGGAGTTACCCAGGGTCAACTATTTGCCAAGTCATGAGAAAGAAGAGGTTTTCCTAAATTCTTCATTATGACACAGTACTCCTGATGGAGTAAGTACTTCTAATGAATCCACATTTCTACTTGAGGCAAAGAGCTATGATTTTAATACTGGCATTCTTCCCATCATCCCACTTGACTGTAAGTCATGGAATGTCCCAGTTGGTTGTTCATCATGCAAAGGGAGAAGGAGGGGCCATAGTGGGATTGAATAGGATGCAGCATGTCATTAAGAATGGGGCAGGAGAAGTGAATTAGAGGCAACTCTGGGGTGTAATGGATGGAGTGCTGGCACCGGAGTCCAGAAGAAGAGTTAAGTATGAATCCTGCCTCAGACTCCCAATAGTTGTGTGACCCTAGGCAAATCACTTCAACTCTTTCAACCTCAGTGTCCTAATCAACGCAGTGGGGAAGAGAATGGCATTGTTACGACAGATTGTTGAGAGAATCATGAGATAATATAGGTAAAGAGCTTTGTGAGCTAGATTTGTAAAATGCTAGATAAACATAATTTGATGATGACGGTGGTAGTGGGTGCTGTCAGAGAGAGGTAAGTCTGAAAAAGGTAGGCTGTGTGTGAGTCATGTGAACCACATGCTTCATTTGTAGCCACACAAATTTGAGACATAGCACAGCTAGAAATGGCTGAGGGGACTCTATGTGGCCCACGAGAAGAAGGCATGGAGGAACTAGAAGGCCTATCATTTCAGGCTTGTGCAGTGCTAGGCTCACGGAAGTAGATTCAGTCTTTCATCTCACCTTTGGGAGAAATCAAAGGAGCCATCTAGTCCAACCCAGGCTTGAGCATGAATATGACCTATGGAAAAGACCAAAAGCCCAGACAGGTATCAAGAACCACCGCAACACATACCTTCACTATGAAGGAAGGGGCTTGAGCTACACGGGTTCTCCTCTATATTATGGGCAACATAGGTTCTTGGACTCTGAAACATTTGGGCTCATTCATCTTGGTATTTTATTCAGAATGGAAGTTGGCTGGGTCAACTATTTTTAGGACCAGTCTTATTTCCTGATAGCTTTTCACTCCCACATTTCTAGGTTCAAGGGGACCTCCTCAGGTCACTGTAATTACCAATGCCTTTTCAGCAACATCCATCTCTCCCTAAGTCTCCAGTGGTATCCTTCAGAGGGGTCAGTGGTACTGGACACATTCACCCATCTGTGGAAGTAGGTGGAATGGAAATTCCTGAAAGACAAGGGCTCTTTTTTTGGCTTTTTCTTTGGAGTCCCTAGACTTCCTATAATAACCAATACCTAACAGCCCTAAGTGCCTAGTGAACTGAATTAAATTGACCATCATCACATTATGAAAGCCTTTACAAGTGGTGAGTTGTGAGTTTTTCCACCTGTTTCACCTTCAAGTGAAACTTAACTTGCCTTCTTCCGACCTTATAGCCTGGTCCATGCTGTCCCATCTGGAGCCACTCCCTCTGAGCAGGGCAGGCCTCTGGTGAAAAGAACAGAGAACTCAGAAGTACAAGAACTTGACTCGCTCACCAGCTGCACGACTGTGGCCAAGTCATTTCCTCTCTCTCTGGGCCTTAGCGCCCTAATTTGTATAATGAGGATAATCGATACTTATACTCCTTGCCTACCGGGGCTCTTGTGGGGAACTAAACACACCATAGAGTGTATTCTCATCTGTCAGAAATCATTTCCCTGTTGCTGCTTTGTTTAACTGCCCCCTTTCCATAGGTCAATAATAGCTCACTTTTATTTAACGCTTCATGCTATGCAAAGCGCTTTACAGACATTATTTCAGAAGATGCTATTATTGTTATCCCCCCATTCAACAGATGAAGAAATAGAGGCTTATTGAGCTTGAGTGAGTTCCCCCACAGTAAGGGACAAAGGTGGGATATGAACCCAGTCTTCATGGTGTCAAGGTCAGCCCTTCAACCATTCCAGCCATGAGGCAAAGGGGGGAGTGAACATGAAGGAAGCCTCCTCCCCAAGTCACCTACCATTGGCTTTCTCCTCTGTCAGGCTGGTGGAGGCAGGAGCTGATTGTCCATGTAGAATCTGTGTAGAAGGCTGATCATCCATGATGAATTTTCTCTTTTTAGCTTCCCAGATCCCACTTGCCCCTGTGGTTCCCAGGCTTGGTTGACCGAGGGATCCTGGGCAGTTCACTGGATGGTGAGAATTTCAAAAGAAACTGCTACATTTTATCATCCCTGCTTCTGATTCTGGGCTCCTAGGCACCATTTCTCTTGGGACAGGGACTGAAATGACCCTTAGAATATCAAAGCTGGGAAGAAACTTAGAACACATAACACAGTCCAGTGGTCAGATATAGTGGAAGGTCAGATGGCAATATCTAGGCATCTGGAAAGTGTTTTAGCAAATTATTAGACCCAGGGGATCAAAGGGTAGATTGATAAGGCCCAATGTCCTTCTTTCTCACTGGAAGAACTAAGGTTGGCTACTCTTATTCATTCAAGTGGGGTATAAAGGAGGTAAGAACCCTAAGAAGATAGACCACCTGAGCTGAAAAGCCTTAGGACATAGAATATCAGCACTAGGGTTGGGAGAGTGGCTAGAATATAGCATTTCAAAGTGAAGAACCATTCAGGAATGTGCTGCTATATCCTTAACACCTAGCTCTTCAGTTTGAGACATCTCAGAACATAAAATGTTAGAGCTAGGAAGGACGTTAGGACATGGAATGTCAGAGAGAGGAAAGGACATCAGAATTTGTCTTATCAGTCAATCAACAGGTGTGAGTCCAAACCCCTCACTCTACAGATGTGTAAACTGAGACCCCGAGAGCCTGATTCAGATTATCTGCTTGGTCCTTTGGGGCTTGGTTTCTCATGTGCCCATGGCTTCCTGCACCAAACACATGTTCAAGGAGGAATTGAATCCAGGATTCCAAGCCTGCAATCCTGGCTGGGAGCTCGCACTTCCTCTCTTGGAAATGAAGCAAGGATTCTTTGTGTTTGATTTTTCCTGTGTCTTCTGAGTTTGCTGCTCCCCAGCTCTTGTTATTAGAACAGACATAATTAATAACTTCTAGCATTGGTGGCTGCCAAATTGGATGATCAGGTTTTTGCTTTCTCGAACTCTCTTCTGAGCAATCCAGAACCCAGATTTATACTCTAGACCAACTACAATGGGTGGTTTTGTAATCACCAAAGACAACCAAGACCCTCAAACTCTGCCAACTTAAAACATGATAGTCCCTTTGTTACTGCCATGATGGCTTTTCACACCCTGGCTCAGAAATACTTCACTATGCAGTGAAAGCAATGGGGGTCTGATAAGCTCTTAAAACAATGACAAAAATAACAACCACAATGACAACTCCTCCAGCAGAGTAGAATCTGTTACCTTTGGGTCTGGCTTTTTCTGCTCCAGTGTCATCCACCAGGAAATGTTTTCTAAGTCTAACTTGTACCCCACCCCCACTTTAACATAGGTCACTGGGTCTTGGTAAGATGAAAGACAAATTCTTAGAACAGACAAGAGACTAACCTTTATACCTGAAGAAAAGAGGAAGTGTATTGTAATGGAAAAACATAAAAGAAAATGAACATGGTGTCAGAAGACCTAGTTATGAGCTGAAGTCTTTGCCCCCCACCAATTTTGTGCCCTTGGATAAGTTAATTAACCTCTCTGAGCCTTCGTTTACTGATCAGTAAAGTCTTATGTTTCATTGGCTTATTATCAAGGCTCCATCACTCTTTTCTTCTTTAGCTTAACCAGTCCCAGTTCTTGGTGCTTCTTCCCACAGATTCTTTCTCTCCAATGGTATCCTTTCCAAGCATCACTGTCAAATCCCAGCTAAATTCTCCACAAGCCACTGTAATATGGGGCCCCAAACTGGACATCTGTCCATCCATCCAAACATCAATTCACTCTACAAAGATTTTTTGTGGATATGTGCTGTACTGTGTATGTTAAGGGTTTGGGGGGAAATGGATAGACCTGTGGAACTGCACCTGGATCCAGGAAGACCTGGCATGCTCACATACTTATTGATCCTATGACCTTGGGCAAGTTCCTTAAATAATTCTGTCTGTCTCACTTTCCATGACTGCAGAGTGACAATAATGGCACTGACTTCAAAGGTTTGTTGGGAGGACCAAATAAGGTGACATTTACAAAAACAATCAAGTTCTTAGCCCAGCACCTGCCACCGAGCTGTCACTCCACAAAATGCTTCTTCTCTTGCCCCATTCTCAGACTGGGATAAGTCTTATGATGTAGGGAAAAGGATGAGAAGGAAAAAGAGAACTTAGAGCCCAATTCTTATATTTAATTACCTGAAAATGTTAATTACTCCATCTATTCAATGAGTAAGATGTATTTTCCCACTTCCACAACGTCTATTGGATATTAAACAATAAAGGAACAATAACGGGATTGTAAAGTATCCTAGAAGGTTTCCTATCCCACACCACAGTTGAGACAGATGAGAGGAACAAGATGAAAAATGACAATGATATTTCTAATTTGATGGTTGTTGAGCACAGTGCCTAGAATCTGATCACTGTTTTTGTGGTTCCGTTGTTTCAGTTCTGTCTGACTGTTCATGACGCCATTTGAGGTTTTCTTAGCAAAGATCCTGGACTGGTCTGCAATTTCCTTCTCAAACCCATTTTACAGATGAGGAAACTGATTAAGTGACTTTCCCAGGGTCACACAGCTAGTATCTGAGCCTGTATTTGAACTCAGGTCTTCCTGACTCCAGGGATGGCACTCTATCCACTGTACCACCTAGCTACCCCTTGAAATATGTTAGGCATCATATAAATACTTATTCCCTTCTTCTCTTCCCCTAATGATGATACTAATGCATAGAAAAAAATGAGAAGAAATAATATTAATAACTATTATGTTTATATAATAGCAATAATGATCATATGTATAGCAAAAACCATATTGCAGGAGTGATCAGGAGAGGTCATTGGTCCTTTGATGAGTTTACAAGGGAAGGCATCTTTGTTTAGGACTTTGATGATCCTGTTCACTATCAATGTCCATTGGAGCTCTCCTTGTGGTCTCCTTGGGCTCCATCTCCTTGGACAATGCCTTGGCCATTGTTGATGAGGATATCTCAATAGCTCTCACTGCGGGCAAACTGTCTTGGGCTGATATTTTTCTAGAGGGTGGGGTGAAAACAAAGAAGTAGGATTCTTTGGAATCATTGATGTGATTGGATGTGGTCTATAGAAGGTAGAGCATAGGGTGCTGAGTCATGGTTTGCACATTTATAGAGCCATCTGAGCATTAAGGTTTTTGCTTCCCACATTAAAAGATTCTTCCATTTCTTAGACTTCTACCAGCTGCCATCCAGCTTGGTAGGAGAGAGAGCCAAGCCTGAAATACTGTGTTATCTCCTACCAGAGGACCTTGGTTTCTTCTTTAGTGTAAGTAAAAGCCCTTGGTAACTGTGAAACTCTTATTGCCATTAGGGACAGGTTCATTCATTGCCTTTGTATCTCTAGGACCTAGAAGACTGCTTAACACATAATAGGTGGGTCACAAATAATTGCTGATTGACAGGTTACAGTTTGAGTGGTTCCCCAAAAAGCAGTCTCAGCTTTGTTGATGTGGGTTACCCTGAGTGCATGATTTTAGGTGGATCATGCCTCAGCCTTGGAATGGGAATAAATTTCTCCTGTGGTTGCAGTGACTCAGGACACTAATAAGCTACCACTGAATGGTAAAAGGAAGTTGTCACTTAGTAGGTAAAACCTCATGAAGAAAAAGACAGAGGTCTAGGGTTGGACTAAGCCAGGGGATGTTCTGGCAAATATCAGATGGATTCCCCATTGGTTTCTGAGAAGCCTAAACTCATGAAGTGTTCATCTAGTTTGCAGACTGGAAGGGAAAGAATTCAGGATTGGTATCAGAGAATTTAGGTTTCAGTTCCAGCATTATCAGAGGAGGAAACCTCGGGCAAGTCATTTTACAGGTCTTGGCTTTGCTTTCTTGATTTGTCAAATGGTAGGGGGAGGGACAAAATGTTTCCTAAGCTTGTTTTCAGCTGCAGATCTGATGATCCTATTACAGCTTTGGGAAAGAGAAAAGAAAAGGGATGGGGGCCAATGGGAGGCCATGTTTCCTGTGAACTTTTCTCCATAGCCATAGATCTCAAAAAGTCAACTCCCAAGAGATGGTGCTGTTCAAGCTGATTCACTTCGGAAGCTGGACTGCCTACTGACCATTGACTGGTCCGCTCACTTGAAATGTGGAATCTTTACACAATTTAGTTGTCCCTTTCTGCAATAATCAGATATAACAACAATAACAACACCAATAACAAATAGTAAAAGGAATAAGTGGTTCTGTAGCACCTACTATGTGCCGTCACTGCGCTAAATGCTTTGCAAACTCTCTCTCAGACAATCCCCACAACAACCCTGGGGGGTAGAAGTTATTATTTATCTCCATTTTATAGTTGAGGAAGCAAAATCAAATAGAGGTCAAGTGACTTGCTCAAAGTCATATGCACAATAATGATAATTAATAACAATAACAACGTTATCATTTATAGAATACTTTCCATGTGCCAGACACTATACTAAATGGTTTACGATTATTATCTCATTTGATTCTGATGACACCCTTGGGAGGGCAATGCTATTAGTGTCCCCATTTCACAGATGAAGAAACTGAGGCAAACAGGTTAAATGACTTGTTCAGGGCCACACAGCTAGTAAGGATCTGAGGGAGGATTTGAACTCAGGTCTTTCTGATTCCACATCTCAGACTTCTACCAGCTGCCATCCAGCTTAGTAGGAGAGAGAGCCAACCCGTAAATACTGTGTTAGCTCCCATCAGAGGATCTTGGTCTGTCTAGATCTCTGTGTACCAAGCCACCTAGACTCCTCCTGCCATCCAGTTCCTGATAAAGATAATGCCTAATGACAACAACAGCTTTGTGGTCTACAGAGCACTCGCCTCATCCATCTTTACAAAGACAGGGCATGCTCAGTGCAACTTTATTGTCCGTATTTGCCAAATGAAGAGACTGAGGCAAAGAGAAGACCATTCTCTCCCCATGGTGTGTTAGTCCGAAGCAGTGTGGCTCAGTGGGCGTGGACCTGGCTGGCTGACCTCGAGTCTGCTGCCTTCCCTGCACTTCATCTCCAGGGATCTCTCTGAGACTAGAAATTGCAGCAAAGGTGCTTCCCCATCTGGGAGTTCCCAGATCAGTGAAATCAGTTTCTTTCTCTATCCCTGTCCCTTTTCTACTTAGACAAGACCAAATTTAACCCAAATAAATAAGCATGAGTTAAGCTTCTTTCCTGAGCAGGGTGGTGACTGGATGGGGGTGGGGTGGGGAGAGGATGTTTTGTTTTGTTGTTCTTCCAATTACAGTTTTTAAGCACTGGAAAGGCTCTTTCTGGAGGTCTTTCAATCCAACCCCTGCATTTCATTGATGACAAGACCAAGACTTGTCCAAGGCAGCCCAGATCATAAACAGCAGAGGCAGGATTTGAATCCTGATCCTTTGAGCAAAGACTAAAGTTTCTGCCCTGTAGTTGGTGATTGTTTGTCATTTTGAATGTTTCCCCACATCTAGTGCCAACATTCAAGGATCACACACCTGTAGAAAGCAACTCCCAAAGAGTCCATTCAGCAATGCCTAGGTTTACAGCTAGAAGGAACCGTCACTCAGTTCAATCCTCTCAGTTTACAGAGAAGGAAACTGAGGCCAGGAGATGTTTCAGTGACTTACCCAAGGCCACCCAAACAGCAGAAGTGGGGATTGAATATGTCTTCCGAGCTCAGAGCCACGGTTTTACTCTCCCCACAGAGAAGGGAAATCATAGTGTGAGGCTTCAGAAATGCCCAGCGACCAGGTGCTCCCCTAAACCAGCCAGGAGAAGTCAGCTCTGACTCAGATGACCCAGGCAGGGATCCTGAACTTTGAGGAGTGAAGTCCCATCTGTTCCCAGTTCCTCAATCAGAGCAGAGCCCCAGTTCTTTCAGTGCTAGATACCTCACACCTGGCTTCCTTCAGGGCTCAAGGAACTCCTGTGATCTACTCATTGTGAGTCAAGGTAAATCTTGATGTAAAGTCCATTCCTGGCACTTACTATCTGTGTAACCTCTCTAAGCCACAGTCTTATCATTCATAAAATGGGTATCATGTTGTGAGGCTAAAATAAGTAAACATAAATAGAGTACTTTGAAAATCTAGAAAAGCTCTATAAATGTCTGCCTAGTCAGTAGTTGGGGGGAAGGGGAGGGAAGGAAGGAGGGCGAAAGGTTCTCTAAGATTTTATTGTTTATGAGACCTAAAAGAGATGGCTTACTTGTTCCCTTGGCCAAGAGAAAGGTCCATGTAATCTCTGAACTAAAGATGAAGCCTGATTACTGTCCCACCCTTGGAGGCTGTTCTCTGCCAGGCTTGGTGTCCCTCTGGCCCACTTGGCACCATTTGGCTCATTCCATCATACTTGCTGAGGGAAGCACCCTCCAGCAAAGCAGGTTTGGAGCTGGCTTAACCACAACCAACACAGACTCCCATCATACATTCCTGAAAATTTCCAGGTACTCGTGTGTGTGTGTGTGTGTGTGTGTGTGTGTGTGTGTTCTCGAGCCTCCTATAACTAATGTGGCTGTCTTTGGCCAGCCCCTGTCTCTTTCTTGAGCTGACACCCAGACAGAAGGATAGAGAATCAGGTCAGAGAGGAGGGTGTGGAGGAGACAGTTCTTTAGCTAATCCCCAAAGGATGAGGGAAACACAAGAATGACCTTCCTCACTGACCCTCTCTGTGCCCAGAATCTGGAGAGAGCTGTGGGGTTTTCAGGGCCTGGATTGCTTCCCCTCAAATCCCTGAGGGACACAATGGAGCACAACAGCAGAAAGCTGGATTTGTTTTTGGATCGTCTTGACCGGAATCCTGGCCTTGGGATGCACTACCCTGGGCAAGTCCCTCCCTGGACCTCAAGTCCCTTTTAAATAAAATGAGGGTCAGGAGCACATGACATTCTGGTTCAAAGTCAGTCTTCAGAAAGACTGTCAGCCGTCCTTGGAAACTCATTTGCCCTAAATCCAAATGTTTCTTCTCAACTCTGAGTAACACCTGTGCCAGACCAATGGTCATTTCCTGCATTTTGAAGAGTGATCTACTTAAATCAGCCTCTTAAATTCTTCCAGGGAAGAGGAGGGGGAAAGGCCCACTTACCCTGGGGCCTCCTCCTCTTAATGCTTCTCTCTCCTTTCCTCCTCCACCCCCCACCCCCCACCTCCCACCTACAAGTACTGGGATTCCCCACACTTAAATGGCCATTTTCCTAAACAGGAATCTCAGGAGAATAGGAGAACACAGAAGGAGGAAGGGGGAGGAGAGTGAAAGAAAGAAGCTAATAATACAGAAAAGAGAAAGTATTTCAGAGGCTCCCAAGAAGTCCAGTGCCAAGAGAACATTCTGAATCCTAAAACAATGTGACTGGAATTTTTAAGTCTTCTCTCTCTCGTTTCCTCCCTTTCCCCCATTAAAATTAATCCAAAAACAACACCAAATGACAAGGTATTTCACAAGGACATGCCAACTCTAAACTGCTTCATAAATCACCTGCTATTTAAAATGTGTCATGAGAGCAAGAATTTTCTTTTTTCTCCGATCTGGGTCCCCCCCCCCATTCTTTATAGTAGTTTATTTTTTTCTCAATTACATATAGTTTTCAAACTTCATTCTTGTAAGATTTTTGAGTTCCAAACTTTTCTTCCTCCCTCTGTTCTCTCCCCACTCCCCAAGACAGCCTGCAATCTGATAAAGGCTATACATGTATAATCATGTTAAACATATTTCCACATTAGTTGTGTTGTGAAAAAAAATCAGGACAAAAGGAGAAATAACATGAGAAAGAAAAAGCAACAAAAAAGAGAAAATAGTCTGTTTTGATCTGCATTCAGCCTCCTTAGTTCTTTCTCTGGAGTAGTTAGCATTTTCCATCATGAGTCTTTTAGAGTTGTCTTCCATCATTTTATTGCTGAGAAGAACTAACTCTATCACGGTTGGTTGTGGTACAATGTTACTATTACTGCATATAGTGTTCTCCTGGTTCTGCTCATCTCACTGAACATCAGTTCATGTAAGTCTTTCCAGGTTTTTCTGAAATCCATCTGCTCATCATTTCTTATGGCACAGTAGTATTCCATTATATTTATATACCACAACTTGTTTACCCATTCCCCAATTGATGGGCATCCCCTCAATCTCCAGTTCTTTGCCACAACAAAAAGAGCCACTTCAAATATTTTTATACATGTGGGTCCTTTTCCCTTTTTGATGTTCTTTCGGGGATACAAACCTAGTAATAGTATTTTTGGATCAAAGAGTATATATTTACACACAGCTTTATAGCCCTTTGGATATAGTTCCAAATTGCTCTCCAGAATGGCTAGATGAATTCACACCTCCACCAATGATGCCTTAGTGTTCCAGTTTTCACACCTTTTCTCCAATATTTATCATTTTCCTTTTCTGTTATATTAGTCAACCTTGTAGGTGTGAGGTGGTACCTCAAGGTTGTTTTAATCTGTATTTCTCTAAACAATAGTGACTTAGAGCATTTTTATATGATTACAGATAGCTTCATCTCCAAACTTTTCAAAGGATTCATATCCTTTGACATTTGTGAATTGGTAAATGACTTGTATTCTTATAAATTTGATTCTAATTCTCTATATAATCTGAGAAAATAGGCCTTTATCGGGAACACTGGCTATAAAAATTATTTCCCAGTTTTCTGTTTTCCTTTTAGTCTTGGTTACATTAGTTTTATTTGCTCAAAACCTTTTCTTAATTTAACATAATGAAAATTATCCATTTTGAATTTCATAATTGTTTGGTGACAAATTGTCTTGTTTGGTGATAAATTCTTCCCTTCTCCATAGATCTGATAGGTGAACTATTCTTTGCTCTTTTAATTTGCTTCTGGCATCACCTTTCATGTCCAAATCCTGCACATATTTTGAGCTTGTCCTGGTGTACAATGTAAGATGTTGGTCTTTGCCTAGCTTCTGCCATACTGTTTTCCAGTTTTCATTAAATGGTGAGTTCTTATCCCAGAAGCTGGAGTTTGGGTTTAATTAAACAGTAGATTACTACAGTCATTTTCTTCTTTGTGTTGAATACCTAACCTGTTTTATTGATCCATCATGATATTTCTTAGCCAGTACCAAATAGTTCAGATGATTGACACTTTATAACATAGTTTCAGATCTGGTACAGCCGGGCCTTCCTTTGCATTTTTTTCACTAGTCCCTTTGATATTCTTGACCTTTTGTTCTTCCGGATGGATTTCATTATTTTTTTCTAGCTCTAAAACATATTTTTGTGTAGTTTGATTGGCACGGAACTAAATAAATAACTTAATCTAGACAGAATTAACATTTTTATTAAATTGACTTGACCTATCCATGAGAAAGTTATATTTTTCCAATTGTTTAGATTGGACTTTATTTGTGTGAAAAAATGTTTAATAATTGTGTTCATATAGTTTCTGGGCTTGTCTTGACAGGTAGACTCCCAAATATTTTAGGTCATCTACAGTTATTTTAAATAGAATTTCTCTTTATATCTCTTGCAATTGGGCTTTGTTGGTAATATATGGAAATACTGATGATCCATATGATTTATCCTGAAACTATGCTAAAGTTGTTAATAATTTCACACAATTTTTTAGTTGATTATCTAGGATTCTCTCAGTATACCATCATCTCATCTCCAAAGAGTCAGAGTTTCCTCGTTACCTTTTCTAATTCCTTCATTTTTTTCTTCTCTTTTTCCTAAAGTGAACATTTCTAGTACAATATTGAGTAACAGCAATGATAATGGGTGCCCTTGTTTCACCCCTGACCTTACTGGGAAAACTTCTAGCTTCTCCCCATTACAGATAATACTTGCTGATGGTTAAAGATACATTCTACTTATTTTTCATAAGCAAAATTCCATGTACTCCTATGCTCTCTAATATTTTTAATAAGAATGGGGGGCTGTATTTTGTCAAGATTTTTCCTGCCTCTACCAAGATAATTGTATGGTTTCTGTTAGTTTTGTTATTGATATGATCATTACGCTGATAGTTTCGCTGTATTTTTGGTGTAAATCTTACCTGGTCATAATGTATTATCCTGGTGATAAATTGCTATAATTTCTTCATTAATATTTTATTTTTTGCATCAATATTCATTAGGGAAGTTGGGCTATAAGTTTCTTTCTCTGTTTTGGCTCTTTTTGGTTTATATAGCATCATCATCATTCTTGTATGAAAATTTTTTTCTTAGGGAGTTCATTTATAGCTTGTTCAATTTCTTTTTCTAAAATAGGGTTAAATATTTTATTTCCTCTCCTGTTAATCTGGGCAATTTATATTGTTGTAAATATTTATCCATTTCACTTAGATTGTCAGATTTATTGGCATACAATTGGGCAAAGTAGCTCCTAATTATTCCTTTGATTTTCTCTTCATTGGTGGTAAATTCACCCTTTTCATTCCTGACACTGGTAATTTGGTTTTCTTCTTTCTTTTTTAAAATCAAATTAACCAAAAGTTTGTCTATTTTATTAGTATTGTTATAAAACCAACACTTAGTTCTATTGATTAGTTCAATAGTTTTCTCACTTTAATTTTATTAATCTCTCCTTTAATTTTCAGAATTTCTAATTTGGTTTTTAATTAGGGATTTTTAATTTGTTCTTCTTCTAACTTTTTAAATTGCATGTCCAATTCATTGATTTTCTCTTTCTATATTTTATTCATGGAAGCATTTCAGGATATAAAATTTCCCCTAAGAACTGCTTTGGTTGCATCCTTTAAGTTTTTGTACATTGTCTCTTTATTGTCATTTTCTTTGATGAAATTATTGATTGTTTCTATGGTTTGTTGTTTGACCCACTCATTCTTTATGATTAGATTGTGTACTTTCCAATTAATTTTTAGTTTCTCCTCCCATGGTTCTTTATTACATGTAATTTTTATTGTATCATGATCTGAAAAGGATGAATTCAATACTTTTGCCTTTCTGTCTTTGATTGTGAGGTTTTTATGCCCTAATACATGATCAACATTTTGCAGGTGCCATGTACCATTGAGAAAGGTATATTCCTTTCTATCCCCATTCAGTTTTCTCAAAGTGTCTATCATATCTAACTTTTCTAAAATTCTATTCACCTCTTTAATGTCTTTCTTATTTATTTTGTGATTAGATTTATCTAATTTAGAGAGGGGGAGGTTGAAGTTCCCAACTAGTATGGCTTTGCTGTCTATTTCTTCCTGTAACTCACGTAACTTCTCTGAGAATTTGGATGATATACTCCTTGGTGCATGTATGTTCATTATTCATATTACTCCATTGTCTATGATACATGATACCTATATAAAGTCAACTTATACCCACACTCTCTGTCTACATATATCTCTTCTAAGTGCCCTAATAGAGATACAGTTCTTAAGACTTACAAGTATCATCTTCCAATATAGGGAAGTAAATAATTTAACTTTATTGAATAATATGTTGTTCTTGTTCTCTTTCCTGTTTGTCTTTTTTATGCTTCTCTTGAGTGTTATATTTGAAGATCAAATTTTCTGTTCGACTCTTGTCTTTTCAGCAGTAAAGTTTGAAAGTCCTTTATTTCCTTCAATACCCATCTTTTCCTCTTAAATTTTGCTAGGTAGTTGATTCTTGGTTGTAATCCAAACTCCTTTACCTTCTGGAATATCATATTCCAAGCCCTTTGATCCTTTAATGTAGACGCTATTCAATCCTGTGTAATCCTGACTGTGGCTCACTGATATGTGAAGTGTTTCTTTCAGGCTACTTCTAGTATTTTCTCCTTGACCTGATAATTCAGGAATTTGGCTATAGTATTCCTTGGAGTTTTCATTTTCAGATCTCTTTTAGGAGGTAATTGGTGGATTCTTTCAACTGCTATTTTACCCTTTGGTTCTAAGATATCAGGGCAGTTTTCTTAAACAAAAATTTTTTTAAAGATGCTGTCCAGTCTCTCTCTCTCTTTCTCTCTCTCTCTCTCTCTCTCTCTCTCTCTCTCTCTCTCTCTCTCTCTCTCTCTCTCGGGTTTCAGGAAGTTCAATAATTCTTAAAATTTTTCTTCTGGATCTATTTTATTAGGTTCAGTTGTTTTCCAATTTACATTCTCTTCTATTTTTTTTCATTATTTTGATTTTGTTGGATTGATTCTTGACATCTCATAGGGTCATTAGCTTCCACTTGCCCAGTCATTTATTATAGTTACTATTTTTAATAAATTAATTAATTAATTTTCTTGTTTACATAATTCATTTCCACGATATTTTGAGTTACAAATTTTCTCCTCATCTTTCCCCTAAACAACACCTCAAAACAGCCATGACACTGTATATCCCCTCCCCCAATCTGCTCTCACCTATGTCTTCCTCCTCACCCCTCTGACTTTCTGGTAGGGCAGGGTGGATCTCCCTACCCCAGTGCCTGTATATATTAATTCCCAGTTGGATGTAGTTAATAATAATAACAATTATTTATATAATATAATTTATATTATATAATATTATATATTCTATATATATATGATATTTGATTATAGAACTTTAAATTCTAGATTCTTTCCCTTCCTCCCTCATCACCCACCCCCACTGGAAGGACAATCAATTCAATACAGGCTGTACATGTGTAGTTACGCAGACCATCTCCACAGTGGACATATTGTGAGAGACTGGTTATATGTCCCTCCTAACTATCCCACCACCCCGCTGCCCCCTTGTTCTATTCTCTACCCTGTCCCTGTCCCTTTACAGAAGTGTGTACTTGCAGCAACCCTCCCACCCACCTTGCCTTCCCCTCTATCATCCCACTTCTCATCCCCATCCCCCTCTACTCTCCTGTGTGGCAAGATTCCAAGTTTAGAGTTTATGTCATTACTTCCCCAAGCCAAATTCAATGAGAATAAGGTTGACTCTTTCCCTTTTCCCTTCCTGTTCTTCCCTTCCATTGTAACAATTATCCCTTGCCTCTTCTATATGAGATGATTAATCCTATTCTGTCTCTCACTGTCTCCTCTCATTCTAATCCTCTCCCACCTCAGAATTTCACCTTTTAGACTTTCGTCCCTTCCTATTCAATTGATCCTGTGCCCTCTATGTACTCATATATATGCATACTCAGATATGTGTTTGTAACCATATATAAACCCTCTATATAGACATATGTGTAGGTATACATATATATACATTTGTATTCCCTTCCCCTATCCTCATACCGAGAAAAGTTTCATAAGTTACTATTATCATTTTTTCCATGTTGACATGTAAATAGTTCAACTTTGATGAGTTCCTTATGATTTCTTTACCATGTTTACCTTCTCATGCTTCTTGGATTTGAGTATCAAATTTTCTTTTCAGTTCTGTTTTTGTTTTTCATCAAGAATGTTTGAAAATCCTCCACCTCATTGAATGACCATATTTTCCACTGGAACATTATGCTCAATTTTGCTGGGAGGTGATTCCTGGTTTTAATCCTAGCTCCCTTGATCTCTGGAATATCATATTCCAGGCCGTTTAATCCCTTAATGTAGAAGCTGCTAGATCCTGGATTATTCTAATTGTGTTTCCACAGTATTCAAATTGTTTCTTCTTGGCAGCTTGTAATATTCTCTCCTTAATCTGGTGAATCCAGAACCTGGCTATAACATTCCTAGGAGTTTTATTTTGGGGATCTTTTTGAAGAGGTGATTGGTGAATTCTTTCAAGTTCTATTTTGCCCTCTAGTTCTAAAATATCAGGGCAATTTTCCTTGAGAATTTCTTCAAGGATGCTTTCTAAGTTGGTTTTTTTTATCATGGCTTTCAGGTAGACCAATAATTTTCAAATTGTCTCTCCTGGATCTATTTTCCAGGTCAGTGGTTTTTTCAAGGAGATATTTCACATTGCCTTCTATTTTTTTTTCATTTG
>CM053600.1:200519153-200532634 GCA_028646575.1 Pseudocheirus occidentalis
TCTTTTTCCATCTTGCAAATTTGACTTTTTAAGGCATTCTTTTCTTCATTGGCTTTTTGGGCCTCTTTTGCCATTTGAGTTAATCTATTTTTTAAGGTGTTATTTTCTTCAGTCAGGTTGTTGACTCTCTTTTCATGATTTTCTTGCATCATTCTCATTTATCTTCCAAATTTTCCCCCACTTCTCTTATTTGGTTTTCAAAATCCTTCTTAAGCTCCTCTATGGCTTGTAGTCAGTCCTCATGTTTCTTGGAAGGTTTTGGTGTATAAGTTCTGACTGTGTTGTCTTCCTCCCTTTCCATACTTTGATCCTTTTTGTCCCCAAAGAAGGAATCTAAAGTTTGGTTGCTGTTCTTACTTTGCTTCCTTTGCCTGTTCATGTTGCTAGTCAATTACTTGATATTTTACCTCTGTGGAACTCTGCTTCCAGAGGGAAAAGCTCTGTCCCAAATTGCTGGGGTTTTCACAGTTGCCGGAGCTATTGGGAGGCTGCTGGTTTCTGGCAGCTCCCACCAGCTTTGGCTCACTGAAAATGTACACCAGGACCACCACCCAAGACAACAATCCAGATCCAGGCTGCTCAAGCAAGAGCACTTAGCCTCGCACAATTGCTTGGCCCCGCTCTGGTCTGCAGGCCGAGTGCTTCTGAAGCAGCCACGTGGAGATGGTGCTGCTTCTGCCACTTCCTTGCCCTGGAGGCCGTTCTTTCAGATCACTTTTCTCCCCCAAATTCAGCTGAATTCCACTGGCCTTTCACTTTGTCCTTGTTTCTTATGGCTTGATAAGACTGGAAACTGCCACAGCTGGTGCTGATCCACTCTCCTGAAGACTCCAGCTGCAGCTCCTTCTGGTCACCCTGGGGCCAAGCTGCTGTTTGAGGCTGGGCTGCTTTCAGCTCCCAGCATTCTGCAGTGAGCCCTTCTTGCCAAGCTGCCTTCAATGAGAGATGTGTTTTCTGTATTTTTGTGAGTTTTGGATCCCTAAAATTTGTTTAGAGTCATATTTTATGGGTATTTGAGGTGACTATGTGGGAGCTGCAGAACCTTGCTGCTTCTACGCCACCATCTTGACTCCACCCCTACATTACTTTTTATACTTCCTTTTGTGTTTGGCCAATTCTACTTTTTAAGAAATTGTTTGCTTCAATGGATTTTTCCCTATTTGACCAATTGTATTTTTTTAAGGAATTATTTTCCTCAGTCAGTTTTCCAAGTTGTTGACTCTCTGTTGTATAACTTTCATTTCTTTTCCCAATTTTTCTTCTACCTCTCTTATTTGATTTTTAAGATCCTTTTTGAGCTTTTCTAAGAAGGTTTTTTGGGGCTTGAGCCCAGTTTATATTCCCCTAGGTTTTGCATGTGACATTTTGACATTGCTGTCTTCTCCTGTGTTTTGAACTTCCCTGTCACCATAATAGTTCCCTATGGTCCTGGCTCTTTTCTGTTTATTTAAAATCATTTTTAGCCTTTTTTGTTACTTTTAAAGTTGAGCACAACAGACACTGTTGTAAGCTTCTTGTGTTGGGAGCCAAGGGCTTGATTACTGGTTTTCTGTGCCAGGACCTTCAGGGCTTGTGGCTTTCCCACTATGCTGGGGTGGCCCAGCCTAGTCATGCCTATTGTACTGGGATTCTAGGGACGGTAACTTGCCTTCTGTGTTAGGACTGGTGGTTTCACTGTATCACTGATCTGCTGAGCCAGGACTGAGGGGCCTCAGCTGCTGATCTGTGCTATGGCTAAGAGCCTTCCACTGCCTTGTCTGCACTGGGCTGTGCTCTCTTTTTACCCAAGTGAGACAAACCTTCCTGAAGTTCTTTCAAGTTATCTTAAGCTGAAAAATTATTTCACTACATCTTTTTATAGCTTCTGTCAGTCAAGAATCTGTTTAGAGGTTTGATTTAACTTTATTTCTAAGGGAAACTGGAAGCTCAGGCAACTCCCTGGATTCTCTCTGCCATCTTGGTCACATTCCTCCCAACTGCTAGAGCCAGGATTATTTTGTTTTTGTCTTGGTAACCCCCTTTCCTCCTCAAGGCCAGTGGAGCCATCAAGGAAAGTGCACAATAGATGTCTGCTCTGTTGGGTTGGATCGAATCACAGGAGGGAAAGGTACCCAGCAAAAAAAGCTGAAGCAAAAATGATTGAAATTGGAAGCTCAAATAACCATTCCCCAATCAAGGCAATGTCATGAATTTAATGTCATCATGGAGTTTTTGGACAGTTTAGCCAAGGTGCTCTCTTCTTGACACACAGCACCCATCTCTTCCCAAATTCTGTATAGGCCCTAAAAAAACACTCTGCCAACTTCAAGCCCCCAGCATGTAGGATGTGCCCTTTTCTGGGGGCTCCAAGTAGACTGGACCTCTCCATTCCTCCATATCCCCATCTTTTATGAAAGAAAGCCAAGAGAAGAGGAAAAGGCTGAATATCCAGGTTTGATTCAAAACAGCCACTTCCAGCCATGTTGGGCTGGTCCACAGACTTCTTCAGCTGCAGAAAGTGAGAATTCAAGCTCAGAATGGCAGCCCAAGGGCATTGACTAGACTTTAAGGATAATCTCAGAGCCTGTCAGAATGGTAACAATCTCTTAGTCCCATCCCCTTCTTGTGGAGATACAGACCATGAGGCCTAGACAAGGGAAACCCCAATTCTGCTCAATGTCACCCACAATGGGATAATGGCAGAGCCAGATCTACAACCCAGGTCTGCTGAATCACAGGCTACTCCCTTCCCCCCACACATTATCTTTAATCTAAGTTGCCATATAAAGAGACTCTTCTTTCTGCCTTATCTTTCTGAAGTTTTATTTGAGCTGAACTAAAAAAAGAGAGAGAGCAAAAGAAGAAAAAAGAAACAAAACCACAAAAAAATTAGCATTTTCTTTTCCTGACTACAGGAACCATGGCTGCAAATCATTCTTTTTCTTATTCCTCCTTTTCTTTTGAAAGAAAAAATTAAGAAGCTCAAATAACAAGAATTTTTATTTGTCCTTGTCTCCACTAGTTCCCTCACCATTGAGTATTTAACCACTAACCCCCCCTCAAAAAAATTCCTCAATACATTTCTACATAGTCCAGCAAAACAAATTCTCACATGAGACTCCCTGAAAAGGTTCTGTCTCATTGCAGATCTTACATGCATCAGCTCTCAGACAAGAGGTGAGAGGTGGGCTTCACCTTCATTCTTCTGCACCTAGGTTTATTACTTCATTGAATTCAATTCTACAATCTCCCAGAGTTGTTTTCCTCTGTCTTTTGTTGTCACCATATACATGGTTCTCCTCATTCTGCTTGCTTCTTTCTGCATCAGTTCATAAAGGTCTTTCCAGTTTGCTCTGAAATTGTCCTCGTTGCCACTTGTTGCGGTGCTGTAATCTTTCATTACATTTATATCTAACAACATGCTCAGCCATCCCCAGATAGGAGAACCTCCCCCGTAGTTTCCAAGTCTGACCACCACAAAAAAAGCTGCTATATTTTTGTACCCATAGATCCCTTCTCTCTTTCTTTGAGTTTTTGGGGGGGTATAAGCCTAGTAATGTTACAGTTGAATTAAAGGGTATCATAGACACTTCTCTTACAAATCAGAAGTTTCTCCATAGTATCCTGTGCAACTCATCAACCAATTTCTGGTTTTGAATACTTCCAGTGATGGGATGCTCATTACCTCAGAAAGCGGGTCACTCCATTTTCAGGTAACTCGCATTGGAAAAGGTTTTCTTATGTTGAACCAAAATCTTTTTCTCTGGAATTTCCACCCATTTTGTAAGCACCTTCTGAATTATTTAAAGAAGATTTTAACGGCAGTGGAATCATAGTATTTCTCCCTATTCTAATTAATTTGTAGATAAGAACATGGACAGAAAGTACACAGGAAGAGAAGCTAAGACAGGGTGCGATCTGCTCTTGGGGAGAATGTCCTCATTGATTAGACCCACAGAGATGTAGAAGTCATCAGAGTTCTGATTACAATGAATTATAATCTAATTCTTTGAAAATGAATAAACTATGGGGAGCATATGTGTTAATTCAATTAACCAAATTATCCCTCCCCATTCTGGGTAAACAGAATATTGCTGTGATCATAGGGAAATAATCACAGCCTTCCCCTTTCCCCCTAGGCTTTGGTTCTGGAGTCCTCTTTGCCAAGTCCCCAGCCATGCCAGGCACCATGATCTTGGTTAGTTTCACAAGGACAGTGGGGCTGGGGCCCAGAGTCCACTCAGCACTCATGGGCGGTGTTTCCATGGAGCTCTGCCCAAAAGAGGCGATCTAAATCTCTTCGGAGAGATGTACATCTACCAGGGAGCTCTGCCGAGAACACTGTGACCTAAAAAATCCTATTAAGGAACTCCAAATGCAAAGCGAGTCTCAGAGACACCAGGTGACCTTGGGCACGGCACCTCGCCTGCTGCTTTCCCCCTCACCATCCCCACAGGGCTGCAGTCTGCTTCTTGGGCTAGCCAGGACAGTGGCACACCCAGGCCATGGGCAGGCACCCTGATTTTCACTGTCCCGCTTTGTATTTCGTCTTCTTCTCCTCCTTAGATGGCCTGCCTCTTCTATTATTCATCTTTTTGTTTATTTGGTTCTGGTAATGAATGCAGTGATTCATCAAGGGGAAATATTGTCTAGTGGTTAGACAGAGGCACTGCTTCTCCAAGTGTGGTTGGGCAAGGGTCTCCCGGCCTCCTGGACTCAGGCTGGGCCTTGGGGGCATTGACACAAACATTTCAGAATGACACAATGATGCCTGGACTTTTGTTGCTGCTGACAAAGATGAATTTACTTATCAGATTTCGAAAGAGGCTAACATCTGTGCCCAGATGGCTCACGAATGCCAGTCTTCTCACTCTTGGCCCCAGCCAAGGTTTTATCAGGGCTAAGTAGGAGTGAGAGAGGTAACACCTTCACCTCCAGCACCGCTACCAGTGCCAGCAGCAGCAGCAGCAGCAGCAGTTAACATTTCTATGGCAGTTTAGGATTTGCAAAGCACTTACCATAACATTCTCTCATTTCATTCCAACAACTATGCTATGGGGTAGGTGGGGGACAGAAAGTCACATATAGAGAACAGCAGGCCACCAGTTTGATGGCATACTTATTTGTGAAGCTCTAAATAAATGCTAGCTGTCATTATTTCATTAACAATAACAGTGTGCATTTGTTATTTAAATATTCAATGTGTTCATTGTCTTATTAACAATAATACTAATAGTTAGCATTTATATGGCACCTTAAGGTTCATAAAGCACTCTACCAATAGTACATTTTATCCTGACAACAGACCGGGGAGGGAAATACTGTTATTACTCACATTTTATAGGTGAGTCAGACAGATGTTAAGTGACTTGTCCAGGGTCACATGACCAGGAAGAGACTAAGGCTCAATTGGAATTCAAGTCTCCCTACCTCTTGGTCCAGGGTGCTATCTCTCTGCCTTGGATACCTGTGAGGCTAAGCCCTGTTCCCCAAAGTCAGCCCATCCCACAAGACTGTCTCACTTGGGAAATGGTCTGGAAGAGCTCTCACTCTCCATGATGAAGTGGAAAGAGTAGAATATACTTAGGGGAAGTAGATCCGAGTTCCAATCCTGACTTCAGTAGCTGTGTGACACTAGGAAAATCACTTTCTCTTTCTATCTCTCAAATTCTTCATCTCTCAGCTGGGGACGATGGGGTGACAGAACTGGAGAGGTAGAAGGAACCTCAGGAGCTGGCTAGTCCAGTTCTTACATGAAAGGAATTCCTACAGCACCATGCCCAGCTCCTATATTTAGATCTGGAGGGGGCCTTATGGGACCCATCCCTCTTATTTCACAGATGAAGAACTGAGGCCCAGAGAAGTAGAGTGTAAACACAGAGCCTCCAAAGTCAGTGCCCTCAGCCCTGGAGCACAGAGAACTAACATCTGCCCCACCTCCATCCCTGGGTGGTTAGAAAGAAAGTGCTTTGTAAAACCCTGAGAGTGGAATGATAGCTTCTTATCACTCATGTCTGTCACAAATTGCAAACCCAGTAGCCCTCGACGAGACTGGGGGCGCTCGTTGCAATGCCTGCCTCTGTAGACTTTGGGAGACAGAAAGCCCAAAGCAAGACAAGCTCTACTTAGAGAAGCCAGCTTTGTCTCCCCACTCTCCAGGTATGGCTGGGCAGAAATTTCCCATCAGGCCCTGGTCTGCCCACAGTCTGGGGGCTGAGAGGTTAATCTCAAAGGGTGAGAAATGAGTCAAGTTTCCAGGCTCAGCCTCAGTCCTGTGGCTTCCTGAAGCTCAGACAAGATCGCCCTGAAATTCAGAGTGATTTTGGTGGGGTTGAGCTCAGCAGGTCCGGAACTGAAACCACCAATTCATTTCACTGAAGACTCGCCTGCTTCCCTCAAGTCATCAATAACATCCCGGACATGGGCCACTGAGGCTTTGCCCACTCCTTCAGCCTGCTGCTTTCTCTGAGTCTTTGCTTTGTCCTTGCCCTCAAATTAAGGAATAGAGAGAGCCCAGCACCAGGATGATACAGAGAATGCCAACTTCCAAAAGGTTTCAGGTAGGAGCCGGCCTCCACTGACTGGCTTCTTGCTTCATTGATGAGCCAGGTTGGCTGGTGTGTCTGTAGCCCTGTGAAAATGGACTAAAGGTCACAGCCCAAAGGCCAATTAGTCTTTGTCAGAGGTGGCTTCCTTAGGCTAGCCGGCTAAGAGATGACTACCAGGATGAGAAAGTGTGATTGGGCAACATTAACCATCCTCACCAATGGAAAAACTACTCCCGGTGTAGACTCTCCAGGCTTTGATGCTATTAGAAGTCTAAGGGGCGGGGTGGCTAAGTGGTGCAGTGAATACAGCACCGACCCTGAAGTCAGGAGGACGTGAGTTCAAATCCGGCCTCAGACACTTGACACAAAAACTAGCCTTGCGACTTTGGGCAAGTCACTTAACCCCAATTGCCCTCCAAAAAGCAAAAAATAAAAATAAAAAAAAGAAGTCTAAGGGGCACATTAACCTTTGATGATCCCCTGATATAGTAGCACAGTGTCTTCTTCTGTCTGACCCTGAGTAGGTTGCCTCGCCAGAAATCCCTGCAGCCTCTGAAATTCGGTGATTTGACTGACTGTTTTCTGCTGCTCTCTCAGCAGCTGCTCATTAGATTGTATGTAAGGATTTTGTGTACACATTTATAGACATTCATATTCCTTCTCTCAATAAAATACCAGTTATTTGAGGGCAGAAACTGTCTCCCTTTTGTAATTTTATCTCCAATGTACAGTAGGTGCTTCATAAATGAAAGATGATTGATGGTCATTTAATAAATGATCGCTCCATTGAATTGAACTGAATTGAAGTGATTTTTCCCAGTCTAATAGTATTTTAGTTTTTTCAACTACATATAAAAATAGTTTTCAACATTCATTTTTATAACATTTTGAGTTCCAAATTTTTCTCCGTCTGTCCCTTCCCCCCTCTCCAAGATGGCAGGGAGTCTGATATGGGTTATACATGTACAATCATGTTAAACATATTTCCACATTAGTCATGTTGTGAAAGAAGAAGCAAAACCATGAGAAAGAAAAATCAGAAAAAGCAAAGCAGTCTGCTTTGATCTGCATTCAGACATTCAGACTCCATTGTTTTTTCTCTGGATGTGGATAACATTTTTCATCATGAATCTTTTGGAATTGTCTGAGGTCAGTACATTGCTGAGAAAAGCTGAGTCTAACAAAGTCTGCCATCAAACAATGCTGCTGTTACTGTGTTCAATATTCACCTGGTTCTGCTCATTTCATTCAGTATCAGTTCATGCAAGTCTTTCCAAGTTTTTTTTCTCCTGAAATCAATCTACCCATCATTTCTTATAGCACAATAGTATTCCATTACATTCATATATCACGCCTTCTTCAGCCATTCCCCATTTCATGGGCATTCCCTCAATTTCTAGTCCCTTGCAACCACAAAAAGAGGTACTGTAAATATTTTTGTACATTTGGGTCATTTACCCATTTTTATGATATCTTTGGGATACAGCCCTAGTAGTGGTATTGCTGGATCAAAGGGTATACACAGTTTTATAGCCCTTTGGGCATCGTTCCCAATTACTCTCCAGAATTGCTGGATCAGAATTGAACTTATTTCCTAAGGCCATCTTGCATGTCAGTGTAGAAGAAAGAAATAAGTAATCCATATACAGCATTAACCCCTACCTACCCACCAGTTTAGTTGGCCTTTTATTGAGAGCACAATTTAGGAGGCAGAAAAGTCCACAAAGACAAAAATGTGTCCTTCTTCCAAGAGGGACATTGTGCTAGGAGGAAGAAGTTAATCGGGATGGGGGCCCTGCCCTCAAAGAGCTAATGATCTACATACTGGGAAAGGGAGATGATTGAGCCCATCTATCCCATGCCCTCAAAAGAATGCCTGCCACAGCCCACTAGACAATATAACTCACGATTTGGAGCCAAAAGGGATCTTCCTGTACATAATGATTCTAAGAAGAGGTTCATTGGTTTTACCAGACTGCCCTAGGGTCTATGATACTAAAAAGATTAAGGACCACTAATATATTTAACTCAACAACCATGAATGAATCTTCACTGAGAATATAAACATAGCCCCTGCCTTCAGAGAGCTTAGCTTCCATTCTGAGAAGGGAAGGGGAGAGACCTCAGGAAGACCGATTCATAAATACCAAACATGTACAGAAGGATTACTAAGTCGTTACTTGGGCGATCTTGTAAGAAACACCACTTGATCTGTCCCTTGGAGGAGGCTGGGAGCCCTAAGAGGCAGAGGCCAGAAGGGAAAAGAAATCAACCTATGCAGAAGTCCAGAAAGTCACCAAGAGACCAGTTTGGCTGAAATGTGGAGCATGCTAGGGACTCGTGTACGATAAAGAGGTTGGATTTCTCCCTGCCCTAGGCTAGCCCTTTACATCTCTTAATTCCTCATCAGGATATGATCCAGACTTCATCATGGTACTGGGCTGGGTACCTCCTTCTCTCCCTCCTGCTCCCCACCTCTTTTTCGGTGTGCTGTTTGTTCCTACTCTCCCGCCTTAGAATGTAAGATCCTTGAAGGGAGGAACTGTTTTTCATTTTTGCATGTATAGGTATTCCCAATACTTAGCACACCATAAGTGCTTAATAAACGCTTGCTTACTGAATGACTCACCAGTTCTCATATGTCATGAACTCAGGACCCTTTAACATCCCAATACCTTCTTCTGAACACCCCAGGTTATCAATATCTTTCCTAAATAGCGTCACCCAGGACTGAAAGCCATTAAGTTCCCACAAAGGTCTGAACAGGTCATAAGGCAGTGGGACTTTTGCTTCATTTTTCATGGAAAATATGCCTCCCTTTCTTCAGCCTAAGATTACATTAGTTTTCTTGTCTGCTTTAGAATGCTATTGACTTATTCAACTGAAATCCCCAGATTTTTTTCAGACAAACTGTTGTCCTATCATGCCTTCTCCTTGTACTGATGAGGCTGATTCTATGAGTCTAAGTGATTTTTCTGCCTTTTATCCTCATTAAATTCCATCCTATTAAATTCAGCTCGGTATTCTAAACATCCACATGCCTTTGGACACTGACTGTCCATGGATTAGCTGTTTCTGACACTTTCATTTCATCAGCAAGCATCCAATCTCAATGTTTTACAGATGGTAGCACTCAGGCCCAAGGTAACAAGCTTGCTGTTTGCAGAACTGGGGTTGGAACCCGGGTCCTCTGATTCCACATGCTGCTTTGGGTCTGATGGACTCCACAGTCTTGAGTTTGTGGTCTTTTCCAATTTCCAAGTTCTTGAAGAGCACCATGGCAACTCTAGAGTATCTTCAGTGGGTGTAGACATGGACTGAAGAATCCCAAATGGACAGAAGCCAGAGTAGCCTGATCTTGGCTGTCATTTTGTCTTTGGTCTCTTTATTTATGCCTGGTGACGATGGATGATGACTCATATTCTTCTTCCTTCAACCAACTGATTTATCCTCCGATGACACACGGTATCATGTATGGTATGGTGGAATGGTAGCACATTCTATTTAGGATGGAGACCTTTATCTCTCTTTTTTAAAACTTGAATTCCCTTGAACCTGAAGGCCAAAGTCAAGTTCATGGGAAGATAATACGACAGAATAACAAGGACCCAGGACATGGACTTCCCACTGAGACCTAAGCCTTTGCTAAACGACACTGCTGTATTTGGGGAGAAGAGAGGTTGATTCCATAGAGACTTAGTCATAGATGGAAGATCAGGAGAATGACTTGTCTGGCCCCTTAATTTTACAGATGTGGAAAGTGATATGAATTATCTAAGGTCATCCAGGTAGTGAGCTATATTGGGGACCTGGGTTGTGGGACACCAAATTCAGTATTCTTTCCTCTCTACTACTGGACTCTATATATTATAATAGGTCTCAGTCTCAATCAAGGAACCTTTATCAAGCACCCATTGTATGCAGAAGGGAAGCCACGCTTTGCCGTGGGTAACATACAGCAAACAGAGCTGACTCAGTCTTTGTCTTCATGGAACTTGGAGTCTAGCAGAGCTTATGTGCACAAATAGATATAATACAAAAGGATCAATAGCAAGAGGTCAAGAGAGAAGCCCCAACTCATTGCTGGATAAAGTCATAGGAAGGAAGATTGAGAACTTTAAAGGGAGAGAGGGGAGGAATGTTGGAGCTGGGAATGAAGGGGAAAGTAGCTTTCTATCCTAGTTTTAATATAATCTGGGTGACTTCAAGGGGAAGGAGGACTTGGGAGGTTTATATAGGGCCAAGAAAATTTAAAAAATGGGATGTGTTTTGCATTGCACAGATAGATATCTCACCCTCCAGGCAGTTTTGACTCTAGGGAAATGATTTTGGTGTCTCCATGAACATACTCCCAATCTAACTCAAAGAAACTCAGGCAGCTCTGGCTCATTTTTGGATCCTGAGTGGTAATATCCTCCAAGGCTCTTCCCTGAGAATTCCAATTAGGGGCCCCAAGCAGAAAGGCAGGCAGATCTAGAGATGGACTGGGTGCTTGTGTATGAGAGTTGTGCAAAAATTTCAAATGAGCGTATTCACACAATTCCTTACCCTTCTCTCTAAAAGGAACTGGAGTATTTATCAAAAGACCAGTGTAGGACCCTTAGAAAGGATGTTTGGAAACTGATGGTGTCTCAGAAATAGCTGGCTTCCCTGAATGTGTAGGGAGATGGATTCTGACTGAAATCTTTCAATCAGGAAATGAGGATCCCCTGCTTCCTCCCCCCTCAATTTGTTTTCTTTTTTTTATGAAAACATGTGAAAGTGATCTCTCTCTCTGGAAAATGAATGTCTGTAGAAAGCAGTAGGGACCAGATGAGCTGAGGTCCAATTCCCTTGATAGAAAGCAGCTCAGGGGCTCTTTCAGAACAGTCTTTACCTTTTGAATGAACTCTTTTTCACTTTCCCCTTCCCCCCAAGTCCACCCTCTTACAGTCACAGGAAAGCTGGTAACCCTATGGCAGTGTTTGGAAGGGGATTACAGAACATGGGCATGTGCCTGATGCTCAGAATGCTTCACCTGTACATTTCCTCAGCATTTGTGCAAAGGTGATTCCCCCCCCCCCCAGATTTCTTTGGCAACAAGGGAGACATTTCTCACCACTTTTCCAGAGAGGTAATGGGATGTGCTTGCCCCAGTGAATACTCACGCACTTGGATACTCAATTCACCCAAAGCAGAAGGTCCTTGAGAACAAGGACAATTTCTTTTTCTTTCCTTTTCATTCTTTTCTTTTTTGTCTTTGATTTCCATCATTGAAAAGAGTACCCAAGTTTTTAATCTTTTCAGTGTCATAGACCCTAGCGTAGTCTGGGAAAACCAATGGGCCCCTTCTTCGAATCATGTTTTTATATATTTAAAATAGAAATACATTACAAGAGAAACCAATTATATTGAAATAAAGGGAGCAAAAACTTTTTTTTTAATGTTCATGGCTCACATTGCGTGATGAGTAACTTTGATAGATTTATTTCTTCTTGGAAATGCAAGAATTTCGTGTGGCTGGCCGGGCTCAGCCTTTAAGACAGTCTCCTCAGGGGTGTCGGATGGCGATCGCGATGTGGCTGCGGAACCAGCTTCAGTCGGTGTACAAGATGGACCCGCTGTGGAATGAGGAGGAAGTCCGAGTGAAGATCAAGGACCTGATCGTCTGCTGTCTGTGCACCGGCTACTTCGTGGATGCCACGACCATCACGGAATGCCTGCACATCTTCTGTAAGAGTTGCACAGCGAAGTACCTGCAGACCAGCAAATACTGCCCCATGTGCAACATAAAGATTCATGAGACTCAGCCGCTGCTCAACCTTAAACTGGACAGGGTCATGCAGGACATTGCGTATAAGCTGGTGCGGGGCCTGCAGGACAGCGAAGAGAAAAGGATCCGAGAAGTCTATCAGTCACATGGCCTGGGCCGAGTTACCCAACCCTCCGGGCAAGAAGCCTCCCCTACAATAACTTTGAACATGCAAAAGCCCACTATTACTGCTATGATGAGCAGCTCAGCCTTTGTCTAGAAAAATGAAGCTTTGGCAAAGACAAAAATAAAAGTGTTTTACAGCACAAGTTCGTCCGATGTTCTCGAGCAGAGGTTCGGCATCTCCGGAGGGTCCTGTGTAGACTTCTGATGCTGAACCCCCAGCATGTACAACTCGTCTTTGACAATGAAGTCCTCCCATATCATATGGCCATGAAACAGCTTTGGCTTTCTCGATGGTTTGGCAAGCCCGCACCCCTGCTCCTGCGTTACAGTGTGAAGGAAAAAAGGAGGTAGAAGCTGGCCTCCCTCCCCCACGCCAGATATTTATGTGAGACCCACCGCGGCTTTATTTTTGAAATAAAAGCTGAAAAAGAAAAAAGAAACGCAAGAATTTAAAACAACTCCAAAAGACTCATGATGCAAAATGCTGTCCAAACAAAGAAAGAAAACTATGGAGTCTAAATGAAGATCAAAGCACATGATTTGCTTACTATCTGCCCCTCCCTCTTCCCCATACCCTTGTTTTGTTTTGTTTTTTCATGGTTTCTCCCTTTTGGTCTAATTCTTCTTTAAAACCTGACATGTGAAAATAGGTTTAATGTAAATGTATATGTAGAACCTATTTCAAATTACATGCTGTCATGGGGTAGGGGGAGAGGAGAAATGGGGAGAAAATTTGGAACTCAAAATCTTACAGAAGTGAATGTAGAAAACTAAAAATAAATGAACAAATTTGATTTTTAAAAAATGTTCATGGTTCCCTGCTTCATATGATTTGCTCTATAGGGTAGCTAAAGATACAGAGTATCCAAAGGTCATTTCCAATTGGACTTATTTATTCATGAGTGCACTGACACATGGAGCACAATAGATTTACAGAATTGCTTCTAGTTCTTTGAAGAAGGAAGGAAGGAAAGAAGGAAGAAAGGGAGGGAGGGAGGAAGGAAGGAAGGAAGGAAGGAAGGAAGGAAGGAAGGAAG
>CM053600.1:200533134-200544723 GCA_028646575.1 Pseudocheirus occidentalis
GAGAGAGAGAGAGAGAGAGAGAGAGAGAGAGTTTATGTCCAGCTATTATCATTCCTATCACCCAAATGCAAGATGAAGATTTTTTGTATGTTTGTTTGTTTTAAAAGTATAGATGAACTGGGCTCAGAAAGAAAAATATATTTTCCAAAATAAGAAGTGCCCTGGGTTGTAAGTTGGACCAGAGGTAGAAGCTTAGAAGCTACTGGGCATTGGCAAGTCCAGTGAATCTTGGGTTTAGGGTTAGCTTCTCTGGTGGGACAGCTCACCACCCCTCAAGCCCAGCTTTTCTCCTTTGCCCCCAGTTGTAGCTGGGAGTTATAGGTTTGTCTTGGGCTTTTTCCTCCCCCTACTTCTTTCTGAGGCTTCTGGGTTGCAGGAGCGGCTGTGGGAACATCAATGTCAAAGACAGCCGCGGGTAGCAGGGGCTCCCCCATTACCCCCACTCAATGTGGCCTTTGTGCAGCTGCACAGCCTGCACCTGTGGTGTTCAGCCCGTCCAAGGTCACACTCACTGCCTGAGGAAGGGTTATTCAGATGAGGTCGGGAGCTGCCTCAGCAAACACCAGCAAAAAGTGAAAAGGCATTTCTTGGTGGGCTATTTTCATTCTTTCGGTTTCTCTCATCTGAAGGGTTAACAGAAACCCAAGCAAAACTACTCCACTCCAACCCATGAAAGGTGCTTCCTTTAGGGACTCCCTCTAACTGTCCTGAATCTGACCTGAATATGTGTGGGATCACATTCCCCCACCAGAGGAGAGGGCAGGGAACCAAGGGAGCAAACCCCTCTATCCTCTGATTCCTGGTTCAGAGTTTTTCCCATATCGTTTGTCTGCATGTTTCCTTCTTGGATCATCTCTGTTACTTGAACCTTGGGCAGTGAACATCCATGCACAAAGACCACCATTCTGAGACATCAGCCATTGTCCATTGGAGGAAACTGAGGTTGTCCTCCTTGACAAGCACAGAGGCTTTCCAGAATCCTGAGGGGAAAAAATACAGGTATACAAGTAATGCATATACCAAATACCCCAATGTTCCTCATGCCTATTGGATTAGCCTGATCATTTGTTCCCCATGTATGCCATGTTCTCTCTCATTTCCACGTGTTTATCCCAGTGTTCCTCCATTGCTGCCATGATATCCTCCCTTTCTTCCATACCATAGAGTCCAGTTTCTTTCAGGAAGCAAAGCACAGGTGCTGCTTCCTATGTAGGACCTTCTCCAAACACCTCAGTTCTCCACTATCCTCTACCATTAAGTTCTTTTTGTCTCCTTGTCCCATTGCATGGCACCAAGCCCTAGCCTTGGGTTGTCTGCCCCATCTTTCTCCACTAAAATGTCTTATCTGATGTCCAATTGGCCTTCATTGCTTCATGGAGGTCCTTTCATGTTTCCTGATTATCTTCCTTTCTCACTAACTGTCACAGTTGCTATTCTAAATTTCTTTTCTCCTTTCAGGTTGCTCTCTTCCAACCTTGCCCCCCAGCATAAGATATCTCATCTAACTTAGTGACAATATAAATCATCTCAGAGATTTCCCTCTCTCCCTTCAAATCTCATGCTCTATTCTCTCCTCTCCTTTGCTCTGGTTTCTGATGAATAGGTGGCCTTTCTCCTTGCCTATACCAACTTCACTGATTCCTATCTCTTTGTGGAATTTGCTCCCCTTTTCATTCTCTGTCATCTCCAATCTTTCTTCACCTAGAGACTAGAGATCCTTTCTATATTGTCCATAAACATGACAAGGTCTTCTCTATCCTAAAACACACACACACACACACACACACACACACAGACAAAAACAAAATTACAATGAAAAACCACTTTTGCTTAACTCCTTTATCCCCTCAAGTTATTGTTCTGTTCACAGTCAAAACCTTAACCCTAATCCTAAATCCATATGAACTATTTGTGCCCAACCTGTGGTAGAGCCTTTCAAGCTCGTATTGGTCTGATCCGTCACAGTCCAACATGCTGTATCTTGAGTCTAACATAGTGATGTAATTTTGGTCCACTTTGAGAACAAAGGACTACAACCAATCAACCAGTCCAGAGAGTCATTTACACCCATTTTCTCACCCACCATTCACTTTTTGATGCCTTGTAATCTGGCTTCTATTCCATCACTACACTGAAGACTTTCTTCAAAACAACCCTCAGTCTCCCAGCAGTTAAATCCAGAGGGTTTTTCTCTGCCCAATTTAACTTGTCCTCTCGTCAGTGTTGGATACCAGTCACCCTTTGCTGGTCACTCTCTCTTTGGCTTGATGACATTCTCTGATAGCCTCCTTCCTGTCCTGACCGTCCCTGGTCAGTCTCCTCCACTGGATCCTGGTCCATCTCCTGATCACTATTTGTTATTTGTCACCCAGGCTCTGTCCTGGACTCTTTCTTTTCTTTCCCTACTTTCTGTCTTGGTGATCTCAGAAGCTCCTCTCTTGAATGGCAGTGTTTCTCCTGAAGGCCACCATTTTCTCTAACCTAATGTACTCTGGTTAAGAAGCTCAAGGGAAAGAAAATGAAAGAAAGGAGCCTTAGCTGGAATTTCAACTCACTCTAAGAATCTATCTACTCTGGTTCCAGTTGTCTAGTATTTTAGTGGTAGCTCTATGTCCTGGAAATCAGCCAGAGGGGTCCTCTGTGTCCTCTCAATAAGGTGCATGTACTTACCTCCACAGGAAATCTTCTTCAAGTGTTTCCTCGTAGTAATATCTTCAAAGTTGATGGTTATCATGTTAACAAGTAGCTGCCTCAGGACCCCCAATCAAGGAATCCTCCTGCTACTCCTCTCTTCTTCCTCTGACCCTTATAGGAGGATTTCTCCCCTGAGAGTTTTTGTGGCTCTATTGTATCATTGTTGAGAGGACAAGCATGTGCCTCCTCCTTAGAGTCTCCACCTTCATCTTATTCAAGATAATTAGCAGCTTCTACATTAGTGAACCAGAGGCATGGATTATGTCCAAAAAGCAAAGAAGTCAGGATCACAACCAAGAATCATATATCAAACAAACTGAGTATAATCCTTCAGAGGGAAATGGGTATTTAATGAAATAGAGGACTTTGAAGCATTCCTAATTAAAAGACCAGAACTAAACAAAAATTTTGATCTTCAAATATAAGACTCAAGAGAAACATAAAGAGGTATAAAAAAAGAAAAAGAAAGAGGAAACACATGAGATTCAATAAGGTTAAACTGTTTATATTCCTATATGACTAGATGATATTTGTAACTCTTAAGAACTTTGTCACTCTAAGGACAATTAGAAGGAGTATATTCATAGACAATGGGTGCAGGTATGAGATGACTTTGATGGGATGATATATATAAAAACAAAATTAAGGAGTGGAAAGAGATTACACTGGAAGAGAAAGGGGTGATAGAATGGGGCAAATTATCTCCAATAAAAGAGGCATGAAAAAGGCTATTACAGTGGAAGAGAAGACGGGCAAGGGGTGGCACATAATGCTTGAACCTTCTCTCATGAGAATTGGCTCAAAATGGGAATAGCATACGCACTCAGTTGGATATCAAAACCTATCTTACCCCATAAGGAAACCGAAAAAATTGGGATAAGAGAAGGGGGAGCAGTGATAGAAAGGATGCAGATTGGAAGGGATAGTGATCAGAAGTAAAATACTCATGAGGAGGGACATGGTGAAAGGTAAGAGAGAGAGAAGGCCAAAGAAGCAGAAAATAGAATGGAGGGAAATACACAGTTATCATAAGTATAAAGGTGAATGGGATAAACGCACCCATAAAACAGAAGCAGATAGTAGAAAGGATTAAAAACCAGAATCCTACAATATGCTGTTTATAAGAAACATATTTGAAGCACAGAGACCCACACAGAGTAAAGGTAAGGGACTGAAGCCAAATCTATTATGCTTCAACTGAAGTAAGAAGAATCTTAGACCCATTTTCAAGCTGTTTGTACAATTATCTTTTTCTATCCTTGTCTTCTCTGAGTGATCCTCTTCTACCTTCCAAATCATTCTGATAAGGGATTACCATCGCCTCAGACCCCTCCCATTTTTTCCTTATTGAAGTTTTGTTTTTTCTTCCTTTTGGGACACCCTATTTTTTCCAACAACCTTATCCTTGGAGAAGCATTCCTGGAGTCCCTTCTTCTGCTGGAGGGAATAAGCCTTCATTTGGAACTTGAATTGTCAACATTTCCTTAGCTATGTCAGAAATACAAATATTCACTTAATATTAGTGTCTGCACAATTTCACCTAATCTTTATGACAGTTAGGGTCTTCAGCCTTTTCTTCTTTTTTATCTGCTTTTTTTGTGTGTCTACCTCAGTCACAAACTTATTTTTAAAATAAAAAAAACAATTTAGAACTATGGAGAACAATTTAGAACTATGCCTGAAGGACTATAAAAGTGTGCATACCCTTTAGCCTAGGAATACTAGATCTGTATCCCAAAGACATCAAAGAGAAAGGAAAAAAAATATTTATAGTAGCTTTTTATGGTGGCAAAGAACTGGGAACTGAGAGACTCCCCATCAGTTGGGGAATGATTGAACAAGTTGTGGTATATGATCATGATGGAATGCTATTGTGCTAGAAGAAATGACAAGAGGGATAGTTTCAGGAAAAAGCTGAAAAGATTTGCATGAGTTGATACAAAGTGAAGTATATGTATAATGGGTATCATATTTCTTTCTTTCTCAATGGGTAGGGGAGTTGTAGAGGAAGGGAGAGAATTTGGAACTGAAAATTAAAAAAAATAAAATTGAAGTTTTATTTAAAATTATAGTGGGGAGACTTAGCAGTGGTGTCAAACTTGAGGTACCCTACAAAACTACAGATTATACATTGAACCAGATTAAAATATAATTGGGAAGTTTTTTCACAAAATAAATAAAATGTAATGTAAAAAAATTTTTAATGATTAACCACTATCACTTCTTATTCATCCAGCAACCCAAATTTAACCTACTATGCACAAGATATTGTGTTAGATGCTAGGAGTAAAAGCCAGGAAATGAAATAATCATACTCCATGTGCTTTGGTTCACCATTTTGTGTGGTCCGTTGGAAATAACTAGCTCAGTAATTGCAACTCTGCTTGCTGCTATACCCTTCCTGTTGCTTCTGCCATAGAAGAGATCTTTTAGGAGCACTCAAGGGTTAAATGGAGCTTTCATGATCCATCAGTTCTGGCCCCAAGAGGGTCCCTTCACTTCTGTTGATTTCTTCAGTTATCAAGAACATACTAAACATTGTTTTATCCTCCTATTCCTCCCCCCACCAATTCTCTGATGGTTGCCTTGTCAGACAGGACTGCAGATGTTTGATCCCTCCATTTTTACATTTCTCTCAACATAGGCAGGGAAACTACCACATCAGTTTGATTTTGGAATTACACTCAACACTTTGTGACTGCAGTGCAGACCTCATGCTGTCCTGGTACCAAGAAGACATTGAAGTCCTTCAAAACCTGCTTCATTAATTTTCAGAATCAGAGAACCACAGACTACCAGAGATGGCAGAGACCTCAGTAACCACCTGTTCCTAGTAGTCCTTGAAAAAATATTCCTTCTCTGATCCTCAACCAGTGGTCATCAGAGCTTTGCTTAAAGATTTATTCAATGGGAGGAGGAGCCCATTGCCTTCTTGGGAAGCCCAAGACACTCTGGACAGTTCCCATTAGTAAGATGGTTCTCTAGACATCACATTTGTTTTATGTAGTTTCCATTAACAAATTAGTCCTAGTTTTTTGCTCTGTGACCAGACAGACCCAGTCAAACCCCTTCCTTCTCCTTTTACATGTTCAGTTGTGCTGTTATTCATTTTTCAGTTGTATCTGACTCTTTGTTACCCCATTTGTGGTGTTCTTGGTTAAAATAACAAAGCAGTTAGTCATTTCCTTCTCCAATGCATTTTGCAGACAAGAAACTGAGTCAAACAGAGTTAAGTGACTTGTTCAGGGTCATACAGATAGTGTCTGAGGTCAGATTTGAACTCACAAAATTGAGTCTTCTGGATTCCAACCCTAATTCTTCATGCAAGTGAAATCCAGCAACAGAAATCCTAGCTCTTCTACTTACTACCCTATGACCTTGGGCTACAGTGACTGAAGAGCTCTGTGACTCAGTTTCCTCATCTGTAAAATAAGGAGGTTGAACTGGATGTGATCCCTTTCAGCTGTCCTCCCATGATTCTATGATAAATAGTTGAAGTTGGCTGTGACATTTCTCTGCCGACTTTTCTTCTATAGGGTCAATATCTCCTATTTAATCAGTGCTCATGTGTCATAGATACCATCTTGGTTGACCTCCTATGGATGCTTTTCTGTTTATAAATGTCATTCCTCAATTACAATGCCAAAATTAAAGATGATACTCAATGTCTCCTGACCAAAGTAGAGGACAGTACCTCAGCACAGCATCTAACACACAGTAGGTCCTTAATAAATGTTTATTTAATTGAATGGAATGGTCAACCACCTCCTGCATCCTGGAAGTCAATCTTCTCCTAATGAAGTTTTACTGGAACATAGCACTTTCCCCTGTTCTGACTGGACTTTATGCAACATGCCCCCAGAACCTTACTCCATTTTAGTCCTCTTCAGATACTTCACAATGGAGCTGAGGGGAACTTGGGGTCTCAGAGACTTAGTCTTAAGCACAAAATCTACCATGCTGGAAAGACATTCTAGATGGGTTCAGTGATGAACAATGTTCCCATTGTAAGAGAACTATGCTACTTAACATTCCAAAGAGATTCCTTACCATAGAGGCCATAGAGTGATTAGCTTTAGGTTTTATTTTTAAAGTCACAGACTCTCAGATACCTATTCCTACCATCTCAAAGGGCTTGAAGAAGAGGCTCGATGCCCTTTTATGCATATTATGATGTGATTCCTTTAAGGTGTGGATTATATCAGATGACTTGTGATGTTCCTTCTTCCTCTCATATTCTGATTTGGAAGTTCTGTAATATGATGGCATAGGATGGTAAATTCCATCTGGAATGAGCCTTGACACGGAGAAAGTCAGATGCTTAAAGAATTAAACTTTGTTTTTCCCCTTCTATGCCTAACACACAAAAGGAACTTAATAAATTTTTCACTGATTCATGGATAGATAATGCCCTATCCATCCCCTATCTTCAACTCAATGGTGTAGATCTGTCCAGCTGAGTAGGGCATTAAAGGTTACCTCAGACTTGGCCTACATCTTTCCCATTCTTTACCTGACACACAGCTTGTGGTTGCATCATGGTGTCACTAGACCCTCCAAGAACATGTCATGAGTCTCCTAAGTTCTAAAGTATAGGTTCTGGTGGAAAATTGTAGTCTGTGCTCTCCAGAGATCAAGCAGGGTGATATCTACGTCATGGCAAAGGATTGCCTGTCTTACAGGGTGACAGGCCTTCATTGTACAGGAAATTATATGGGGCCCCCTTGGACTCTCTCCAGCAGGGGAATCGCAGTATATATCCAGCTGGGCCATGCCCCAGTGCTTCTGGGTGAGAAAAGGCAGGAAGGGCAGGCTGAACACTGGTGGTAAAGAAGGCATGACTGTTTAACTGAAAGTGGTGCCAGGAGGATCTGAAGGGGTGGGTATCTCCAACCTAAGAAACCAGGCTCAGGCCAGAGCCCCCACCCAATAACTGCTGAGGCATTCATGTTAGAGAGAAGAGTCCAGAAGATGTCTATCAGAACAGGGAAGGTCCTGGGGCCTATCTCTTAAGAAGAATAACTGAAATGGACTGAGGATGTTTAGCCTGGAAAAGAAGTCATTCAGTCATTTAATAAGCATTTATTAAACATCTGCACTGTTCCAGGCACTGTGATGAGTCCTGGGTTATAAGATTATAAAAAATATGATAGCTGTCTTTAATTATGTGAAGGGCTGTCTCCTGGAAGATGGATGAAACTTATTCTATTTATCTCCAGAGGACAGATCTTGGAGCAATGGGAGGAAGCTACAGAGGGAGATTAGGATCAAATCAAGAAAAGAAATCTTAACTAGCCATCCCAAAGTGGAATGAATGGACTGCCTCAGGAGGTAGTGGTTACTGTGCATTGGCAGTCCTCTTACTGGGTGTGTTGGAGAAAGGATTATTGGTCAAGGATGGATTGAACTCAGTGACCACTGAGCTCTCTCCCCATCCTGAGATTTAGTGATTTGATCCTAGAATCCCAGGCTGTTGGCATCTTTTTGTTGTTACCCAGTGGTTTAACTGTCCCTCAAAGATTCTTGTTTTCTGCCAATTTGTTGACCACACAATCTATTCCTTTTTCCCAGTCATTTAAAATACTGTTATAAAACACAGGCACAAATCCCTTAAGGATGCCACTAGAGACCAGCCTCCAAAGTGACACCCGGTAATGGCTCCAATTTTGGTTCCATCATTAAACCAATTATCAATCCACTCATCTTTACTTTCATCTAACTTGCTTTTGTCCATCTTGTCCCCAAGAATATCTGGAGAGACTTGACCAATTGCCTTGCTGAGACTAAGGTCTACCATGTCTGTACCACTGACCTGGTTAATATGCTCACCTACATTCATCAATACATCACTGGATCATGACCTCTCTAACGTGGCTACTGTTGTTGATACATAATGAGGCCAGCTGCTTTGCTGATAATACTCTTCTGATGATGTCCTTTCTGCCACTTCTTCTGATAATCCTTTCACAGTAAGACGTTGTGACTTGCCCCATGGCTTCTCATTGCCTTTTGGGTAAGTCACAAGTGTGAGTCTATGAAATGCTGGTCAGAAATCATCACCAAAAGAAGGATGTGGACTTTGCCACCATACTTTGGCTGCCTGATCCCACCATCCCTCTAGTTCCTCTGTGCCAAGAAGGGATGATTAAAGTCTCAGACTCAGTTCTGAGAGGTTATAGATAAAAATGACATTGAAATGGAAGTGTGGATGAGCTTCTATCTGTATATTGGAGGGTCTATGTATATCAGTAAATACTCAAGTCTATTGGAGTGCCACAAAAATGATTCCCAGGGCCACTGAAATCAGGTGACATAAATGTCAGATATGCCATTTTCCCCTCTCACTGAGATCAGATTTTCAGGTCCCAATATGGAAAAAGAAAAACATCCTGACCAATGTATGACCTTCTATGAGCCTCTTTCCCTGAACCTTCTGGCTATAATGGATCCTCTGACACAGATGGGGCAAAGGCAGATACTCCTGTTACCTACAAGTTCTTGGTTTTCTGTCACAAACTGCAGAATGCCCTCCTGGAGTCTCCTTCAAAGCATGGAATGGAACTTGACATTGTAGAATATCCCATGGTAGGGAGGGAGTTCTCATTTTAATTTCCATGCTCAATGCCAAGCACCCAGAGAAGAGAGGTGATGTGCCCAAAGACTGGCAGCTAGACAGTGGCAGTACCAGAATTAGAATCCAAGTCTCAGTTGGAGACTGAGCCTCCTGGCTGTGCTGCTGACTTTCTGGACTTTGTCAACACCATGGCTCAGATGGAAGTCTCACTGTGGAACTCCCTTCAGTCACCCCAGAGCATCCAGCCAGCCAGCCCTGGGACCTTCTCACCTCTCATGGAATGTCCTCTTCTCTTGGCCCCCTTCTCTCACTGATGAGTCCCTGCTCCCTCCTCCTGTTATAAAACACAGGCACAAATCCCTTAACCACAAAGGAGGGTTCCAGGTCAACCAACCTTCATTCAGCCCCTGGTTCTGATTCTGACTTTCTGGGTTTCAGTAATGACAGGCTCCTGAGCCAATAACTCCCCACCCTCTTGGACTTTTAAGCCTCTCTTTGTGTGTCTTCTCCATTAGAATGTAGCACCTTGAAGGCAAGGGTAGGCTTTCATTTTGCTGATATTTTCATCCACACTACTTATCCTGGAGTCCTTTTCATGGTAAGCACTTAATAAATGTGAGTTTTCTTCCCTATTTATTGAACATTTGTTCTTTGTTAGGCAACAAAGCCAAGATGGCAGCATAGAAGCAGCAAGGTTTCACAATTCCCACATAGCCACCTCAAAATACCCATAAAATATGACTCTAAACAAATTTTAGGGCTCCAAAACTCACAAAAATACAGAAAACACATCTCTCGCTAAAGGCAGCTCTGCAGGTGGAGCTCATCACAGCAGAATGGGAGCTGAAATCAGCCCAGCCTGAAACTGCAGCCTGGCCACCCCAGGGTGGTCAGGAGGAGCCACAGCTAGAGTCTTCAGGAGAGTGGATGGGGAACAGCTGTAGCAGTTTCCAGATTTATCAAGTCAGAAGAAATAAGAACTAAGTGAAAGGTCAGTGGAATTCAGCTAAATTTGAGGGAGAAAAGCTGTCTGGCCAAACTGCCCCCAGGGCAAGGAAGCAACAGAAGCTGCAGAATTGGCTGCAAGCAACAGCTGCCTCCACCCATTTGCTTCAGAGCTCCTGGCCTGCAGACTTCAGGGGGGCCAACAAGCAATTGTGCAGAGGCTAAGTGCTCTTGCTTGAGCAGCCTGGATCTGGATTGTGGTCTTGTGTGGTGGTCCTGGGGTGCATTTTCAGTAAGCCAAAGCTGGTGAGGGCAGCAACAGCCCTCTAATAGCAGCTGTGAAAACCCCAGCAATTTGGGACAGAGCTTTCCCCTCCGGAAGGAGAGTTCCACAGAGCCAAAAACACAAATAATTTACTGACATCATGAGTAGGAAAAGGAAGCAAAGTAAGAACAGTAACCAAGCTCTAAAATCCTTTTTTGGGGAAAAAAAGGATCAAAGAATGGAACAGGAGGAAGACAACACAGTCAGAACTCCCACACCAAATGCTTCCAAGAAACATGAAGATTGTCTATAAGCCACAGGTCAGCTTAAAATGGACTTTGAAAACCAAATAAGAGAAGCAGAGGAAAAAATTGGGAAGAGAAATGAGAATGATGCAAGAAAGAGTAAACAACCTGACTGAAAAGAATAACATTTTAAAAAACAGATTAAATCAAATGGCAAAAGAGGCCCAAAAAGCCAATGAGGAGAAGAATGCCTTAAAAAGTTGAATTTGCCAGATGGAAAAAGAATCTTAAAAGCATTCTGAAGAGAATAATTCCTTCAGAATTAGAGTGGAACAAATGGAAGCAAATGACTTTATGAGAAATCAAGATACTATTAAACAGATACAAACAAATGAAAAAATAGAAGGCAATGTGAAATATCTCCTAGAAAAAGCCACTGACCTGGAAAATAGATCCAGGAGAGAAAATTTAAAAAACATTGGACTATCTGAAAGCCATGATCAAAAAAAGAAATTAGGAAGTATCCTTCAAGAAATTCTCAAGGAAAATTGCCCTGATATTTTAGAACCAGAGGGCAAAATAGAACTTGAAAGAATTCACCAATCACTTCTTAAAAAAAATACCAAAAAGAAAACTCCTACAAATGTTATAGCCAGGTTCCAGAGTTCCCAGATCAAGGAGAAAATATTACAAGCTGCCAAGAGGAAGCAATTTGAATACTGTGGAAACACAATTAGGATAACCCAGGATCTGGCAGCTTCTATATTGAAGGAATTGAAGGGCCTGGAAAATGATATTCCAGAGATCAAGGGAGCTAGGATTAAAACCAAGAATCACCTACCCAGCAAAACTGAGTATAATGTTGC
>CM053600.1:200552363-200580158 GCA_028646575.1 Pseudocheirus occidentalis
ATTATTGTACGTATATTATATAATATGTTATTGTATACTATAATATATTAATATTATATACAATATATATAGTAAGCTACATACTATATTATTATGTAATTATGCTATATGATACTGTATATTATATATTATATAATTATAATATTATAATAAGGAAGATACTAAGGATGTATACAGTTCATCCAGGAAAAATACAAAGAGAATGGATATAAAAACACAAGGTAGTTGGGGTAAGGAGTTGGGTCCTAGCATTAAGCATAATGAGAAAGACTTCTCATAAAATTGATTCTTCAGGTATGCCTTGAAGGAAAAGAAGGATTCTGTGAGGTGAAGGCTAGAGGGGAGTGCACTTTGACACCTGTGTAGATGGTTGACTGAATAGGGAGACCAGGAAACAAATTCAGAAACTGTTTTGATCTTCTAGAAGAGAGGCAGTGAAGACCTGGATTAAGGTGGCAGCTAAGAGAGAAGGAATAATATAAAGCTGCATACTTGTACAGGTCTTTTGGATGAAGGGACTCACTAGAATGTAATGAGTGAGCCATTCTAGCAGCATCAATCTCTTTTCTCTTTTGAGGGGAGCTTAGATCCAAGAATATAGAGGCAAGTGTATAGAGGACTTCTGTACCCCAAGAAAAGGTGAGGACTGAAGAGGTGTTGTATCCCTTTTTACAGGCTGCTCTATCTAGTTAATGCATTGTTTGTATTTTTTATATATTTACGTGTGGTTTTGTGTTTTTTTTTTTGTAGGGAATAATAAAGGTTGTTCTGTACACATTCATTGTTGTCTTGAATTTTTATATAGTATTTTACCCAAATTAACAGAAACCTAGACAGGAGAAATAATGAAATCATATTCTGAGATTTCCCAGTAGGAATTCTAGGTGGGAACATAATGAAACAAAGAGTGGTATGCTTTTGGGAGGGGTCCCTAAAGTTTAGACCAAATCTGTGAAACCCACAGTATGGAGCACTGGATTATAGGTTATACACTGAAGTCAATAAAAAATGAAATGCTAGTCTGGCAATGAAATATGAGAAAAGCAGACACCAAAGAGTTCCTAATATCCAGGAAGATCAATCTGTCCATTTTGCCCTGTAGGTTTTCTCTTCCTCCTGTTATACTCCTTTAGACAACAGTGTTCACATTACACTTTGACCAATAAATGAGAAGTGTGACATTGTGTTATCTATATCTGAAAATCCTCTTCTTTTGATCCTATTATTTCCTTAACTCTGTGCCATTACTCTCTCTTTCTTTTTGTTGGCAAACTTCTCAAAAGTAATCTACCCTGCCTCTTGCCATAAAGTCCCATTCATTGCTCAATATGTTATCATCTAATTTTATCCCATGATAATTTCTAAAAATCCTCTCTTTATAGAGAGAGGGCAATTGTCAAATTGAAATGATTTCATAAAATTAATCTTCAAACTCCTTGAATTCCCTGTAGCCTCTTGAAATTCTTGATGTCCACTGCCTTCTTCTTGCCCCTTTTTACATTCTTGATCATCTTTCTACCTCCTCACCTCTGTCTTCTGGCTTTCTTACTTTCCTTCAAGATTCATTTTACATCCTACCTTCCAGAGGAGGTCTTTCCCCCTTCTCCCTTATTGCTAGAGTTTTTTCTCTGAAATTGCCTCTCATTTATGTTGTAGGTAGATTTTTACACTCTTCTACCTTTTTAAAATTGAGCTCTTTTCAGAACCAGGATTATTTTGTACACAATTACAAACACAATGCATGTGTGACAACCAGCTTTTATAGACTGGACTCTTCTCAGCAATGCAGTGTTATAAGATAACTCCAAAAGACTCATGATGGAGAGAGGATGTCTACATTCAGAGAAAGAACTAGAAAGAACAGAATTTGAATGCAGATTGAAGCGAACTACCTGCTCTCATTCTTTTTCTTGTTTGGTTCTATTTCTTCTTTCCCATTGTTCATTCCATTTGTTACAATCCTTCTTTATAACCTGACTAATGTCCAATGTGAAAGTATTTGCAGATCCTATACTTGATTGCATGCTATAATAAGGGAATGGGAGAAGGAGGGAGGGGAGAAAATTTGAAACTCAAGGGATTGTGCAACTGAATCCTGTAAACTAAAAGTAAGCAAACAAATTAAAAAAGACAAAGAAAAAATAAAAATAAATAAAATTGAGCTCTTTGAGGGCAGCGACCATTGTGGGCTTTTTTGGTTTGTTTTTGTTTTTGTTTTTTGTCATTCTTTGTACCCCCAAGGTTTAGCAGTAAGTACTTGCCAGTTCCTTGTTGACTGAACCACAGTTAGTGGGTTCTCCTCCAATGGAGGTCTTCTAGAAAAGGCAGTAGGGAAGGAATATGATTCAGTTTTAGGTTACAAATGATGATTTCTAGCATCTGTTCCAACTCTGAGATTCTATAAGACAATGATTTTATTCTTTGCTCTAAATAGCTAGAATAGTAGGCTAAATTTAATAAGATGAAATCAAATATGGATAAATGTAACTTCTACACTTGAGTTCAAAAAATCAACTAGAGCAATATGGAGAGGTATATGAATAAATAGCTATTTTGAAAGAGTGCTGGCAGTATTCATGGACTGTGAGCTTACCAAGTAACAAAAACATGAATTATATGACAACCAAAAAGCTAATATTATCCTAAGTTTCACTTACAGACATAGAATCAAGAAGGAGGAAGGTCACAAATCTAGAGCTTGAAGAGACCCTAGATGTTATCCATCTAGCTAGAAAATGGAGGAACGGAGAGAATAAGTGCTGTCCATGGTTATATCGTTAATATTAGAGAAGGGATTTTTAATCATAGTATTTCTGGGAATTCTTGACCCCTTGAGACCAGCACTCCATCCACTCTGTTCTTTGTTCCAATATTGTCTGATATAATCAAGCTACATGTAAATATTGTGTTCCATGCTTTGTAAATGCATCTTAGGAAGACCATTGACAACTTGAAATGTAGTCCATAAGAGGGTAATCAGTGATAAAAGGACTACAGAACATGCCATCATGCCTTGGGTGAGGTATTGGGGATATTTCACCTGGTATATGATAGATATATGTCTTCAAGTATTTGAGGGGCTATCATATGGAATAGGGATACATCTTGTTCTGCTGTATACAAGTGGATAGTACTAGGAGAAGTGAGTAGAAGTTGCAAAGATCAGATTTCCAAACAACTCTAGCTATCTAAAAGTGTGATGAGTTACATTGGAGGATAATGGCACCTCATTATTGGAGATCCTCTATCAGGGTGGATGACATCTTTTTATTGGAGATACCATACAGGGCCTTCTCTTTCATCTATGGGTTGGACTAGATGATCAGAAAGTTCTCTTCCAACTCTCTGATCTTTGTTCCCTATGTAAGGTCTTCAAGCTTACAGACTGTTTTTCTCTTTTTCTTTGTATCTCCAATGCTAAGAACACTGTCTATCACACAGCAATTACTTAACAAATGTTGATTGATCTGATTTTTTTTAGTTTCAACTTTTATCTATGCAGATGCCTCTCAAATAGATATTTCCCGTCCTTGTCTCTCTCTTTAACCTCTGGGCTCACATTTACACTTCTCTCCTTTATACTTCTATCTGAATATCCCATTGACATCTCAAACATTTTTTTAAAAAATCATTATCTTTTCCTTCAAACCTTTTATTCTTCCCAAAGGTGTTATTTTTGTTCAAGAAAATCTTTTCCCCCCAAGTCAAACAAGCTTTAAACTGCATGTCATCTCTGCCTCCTGTTTTCCTTCTTCACTGCATATCTTATTTGCTTCTTCAACATTTCTTTCAGGTGCTTCCTTCTTTCCACTCCCATTGTCAGCAATCTAGCACAATTCTTATTTATATCTCATCTATATTATTCAAATAATGTCCTCATGCTTCTCAGTCTCAACTTGTCCCTCAACACTGGGAGCATGGCAAAGTGAAGAGAATGTTGGGTGGATAGTCTGGCAGATCTGCCTTGAAATGTTGCCTCAATCACTTACTAGTTGTGGGATCTTGGGAAAAGAATTAGCTTCTCTGAGGCCCACTTTCCTAATCTTTAAATTGAAGATAATAGCATCCATCTCATAGATTTGTTGTGACAATCAAATAAACTGTGTGAGGCACTTCAGAAACCAAAACACAACACATAAACACAAGCTCTCATCATCATGAAGCTTCCAAAAAGCAAGGATTTCATATTAACAGCCAATAGCTCTTACAATTTGCAAGACACTTTATAAATTCACAGAATCACAGAACTGAAGGGATCTGTGTCCATCTGTGGTAGAGCCAAGGATTATTCCCAGTCTGGAGAGTATTCGAAAAATGGCTAAGATGGAACTAGGCTGACTCACCCTCCCTTTGGACCCCCTCTATTGTTTCATCCACATTGGGAACTTTCTCCAAAGCTGTAGATTAGCACTTTTTTAAAAACCATTTTATCATCTCAGAGAGTTACCTAGGTGTAATCTTAATGGAATTTAAGACCTCCCCCACCTATTAATAGGCCTCAGGTGGAACCCATTAAGGGAAGCTTGCTTAGGGAGAGGCTTGCTTATTGGACGGCTTTCACACCTTTTGCTAATTTCTAATTAGGCTCCAAGTCACAGGGTTGTGATACCTTCTGGCTCTTAGAAGTGTATAAACACTCTGAGGTGGTATTTTGCTATGGGGGTTCTCTTATGAGAAGGATCTTGTGATTTCCTGGCATGTTCAGAGCTCCCTGTCTGCTCAGATGTAAAGGCTCTCTCTATCTAGGGATATATGTATAGTTTATTCAGACAGTCAGATTCCCTGTCTATTGGTCTTTATTTCTCTGCTTGTATTTTCTCTGAAATTCAGGGTGCTGGCTTCCCTGAACTAGTGGATGTAATTTAAAAAGACTGTGGACCCCTTAAACCTCTGTCTTTCCTTGTAAAGCAGATCCAAGGGCCTGTGCTAGCAGCCATCCTGGGGAGGCCAGTGGCCACTACACTAGGTCATTGAAAGGTGACATGATTTGTTCAGGGCACAGTGGGTTTCACAGGCAGGACTTGAGCAGTGACACCTGTCTTCTTACTGTTCATCTCACACAGCACTCCATCTCCTACCTAGCATTTCTTTTTTTTTTTTTTTACCAGATCTCTTACACACCAAAAATGTTCTCCTTCCTCTCCTCTATCTCATAGCTTCTGTGGATTTCTTCAAGCCTCTACTCACATCCCATCCTCTTCAAGAGATTTCTCCCAATGTACCTTGATGTTGGCACCTTCCCTCTGAGCTAAGTGCTCAGTGACCTGCGTGTGTCTTGTATTTACACGATTATTCCTGTGCCATCTCATTGTTTTCTATGGTTATTGTTGTATTGTTACTTTGTATCATATAGTTACCTGTATGTTGAACTCCTTGAGGGTAGAGACCTTGCTTTTGTCTTTCTTTGTATGTCCATTTCTTAGCACAGTGACTGGCACCTAGTCAAGTGGTTAATGGCTGTTGGTTGACTTCCTGACTCTAAAGCTGAATTTCTATGTCAAGGCTCCTTCTTCGTCTGTCATTATTCCTCCTTACCAGACACCAGTTCATACTGGAGTGGCTAAGGTAGGCTGATTTGGGCCAATCACCAGGATGGAAGGGGAAGGAGCCTTCTCTATCAATCACTTCCCTTCATGTCTCATAGCTATATCCAAGTCCTCCATCATGAACTTGTGCTTATATGATACTGACTGTGTGGCACATTTGAAGCTACAAAAGAGTTTTCAATTATGGATTGAACTGATGCTAAGAGCTCTTCCCTTCCCTTTTCTCTGCCAAAAGGAACCAGACTTCTCCAGGGCTCAGGTGCCCCACTTGTAAATGAAAGTTTTAAGGAGGATCCCAATTCTTTCAGCTCAATGGGAAAATGGTGACTTTCCTAAAGGAGTTATGCATTTGATGTTGACTGGAAAGAGTAAAGCAATTTCTTTTAAATATTTGGATAAAAGAGGTTGAAACAAGGTGACAAATAAACTAGTTTCATGGAGAGAGAACTATGTGAGTTCATTCAGCCATCATATTACTGTGTGTCTTCTATATGCAAGGAATAGTGTCTAGCCCTGTGGTTGTAGAGAAGTATAATTAAGTCTATGCTATTCATGAGCTTATACCTTAGTCAACATGAAAAAAACATTCATGATGACATAACATATCTATTTAAATAATTCAGAACCATGTTGGTAATAGGGATACTGGATCCTGGGAGAGGACGGTATTGTAAAAGTCATTTTAACCTGGAGTGATCAGGAAAGTCTCACAGAATCTCAGACTAAAGCAGCACTTGCTTAAGTATACTATCCCAACTCACACACCCATTGCTCAAGTCTTCAGAGGGTGGATATAGCATCTTCTCTTAGGTCATTAGGGGAAGACCTGAGGGGTACTGATGGTGGTGGATTCTAGTATGATAGCTGATGAACTCCTACTAGTGAGTTATAATTAGCAAGTCACATAGCTTTAAGAAATGGATATTTGTTAAGGTAATACAGTAATTGTACTTGGTATACTGGAGAACAGCATCCAGGGGAAAGCAGTTCTTGGGAGTCCTTTGACTGAAAGTCTTTTTCTCTCCTTCGTGGGGCCCTCAGGAAATTCCTATTTGACATGGACTCTTTGTAGAGCTGTAAAGGTATTTCCTCAGTGTATCTGCTTCATTTTTAGCTCCCTATACAGACATTGCCATTAACCACTGCTATCCTGGAGGCACTGATAAAAACCTAGAAGAAGTCAGAGTTCACAAGTTCAAAGGGGGTTATAGGCAGAGACTCTTCACATCCTTTAAGAGATTCACACTCAGGGTCTGGGCTGGAGCTTCTCCTTCTTCTACACTAGTTCTGGGATCTTGACAAGTCACTTAACCTCTGTCTACCTCAATTTCTTCATCTATAAAAGGGGGTAATAATAGCACCCACCTCCCAGGGTTGTTGTGAGGACTAAACAGGATAACGATTGTGAAGCACTTGGTATCACTCCTGGCACATAGAAAGATAGACATAAATGGCAGCTTTCATTGTTATTATGAATAGAATTATTGTCCTTTACCTCTTCTTCAGTTGTGTTCAACCCTTTGTGACACCTGGTTTTCTGTTTTCTTCTCCAGCTCATTTTACAGATGAGGAAACTGAGGCAAACAAGGTTAAGTGACTTACCCAGGGTCACCCAGCTAGTTGGTCTCTGAGGCAGGTTTGAAATCAGACAGAGGAGTCTTCCTAACTCCAGGTCTGATGCTTTATCCGATTTGCCGTGTAGCTGCCTGTCATTATTGACATCACTACCTCAGTGCAATTCAGTCCAACAATCATTTATCAGACACCTACTGTGTGCAAAGCATGGTGTTAGTTACTGGGGCCCAAAGCAAGATCTTTGCTTCCGAGGATCTTACATTCTCTCGAGGGCTGTCTGATGGGTCTGAGGGAATAAAACATTTATGCAATTAAGTAAATATGATCTAATTTAATGAAATAAAGAATGCTAATTAACTGGACGATAAGGGAGTGCTTCTTTTAGGAGATGTCGCTTGACCTGAGCATACAAAATGTCCTTCCTAAAAGGCAGAGTCCAGAACTGAACCCCATACCTCATTCCAGCATGTACAGGACTAGACGACCAATGAGGTCCTTCCTAAGGATGAGAATTTTCCTTTTCCCTTGCCTCAGTCATTGCAGAGCTCTTGATTTCTTGACTGGATTAATAAGAGCCAGCTACATATCACCATGGAGAGAGCACCAGACATGGGGTAAAGAATCAAGCTTAAATCACCCCTTAGATACCTAGTAGCTGTTCAACCCTGGACAGGCTTATTCTGTGTGTCTCACTTTCCTCTTCTGGAAAATCGAAATAAAAATAGCACCTACCTTTCAGGATTATTAAGAGTACCAAATGAGATAATATTTGTTAAACGTTTTTAAAACCTTCAAGTGTTATATACATATTAACGATTATTATTATGACTTCAGAAATATTCTGACCAGGAGACTATCACTTTAGTGTTCTTGGTCACTATTCTATTTTTAATGTACCCCAAGACTGCATTGCTGTTCTCGATGGCCATATCATACCATAGAGACTTGCTGAGCTTGTGGTCTACTAAAACCCACAGATTTTTATTTGGATGAGTCATTGACAAGCCATGTCATTCCTATCTTTTTTTTTGTGAAATTGACATTTTGAGTCCAAGTGTGAGGCTTTTCATTTATCAATGAGAGCTGTCATGGTATACTGAAAACAGAGAGCTGGCCTCGAGAGCCAGGAGAGTGGGCTCAAGTCTGCTTCTCACACGTCTGGGCTCTGTGACTCTGACCTCTCAATACTCAGGCAATTCTCTAAGATTTGAAGTTGTTCAGCCCCGCATTCTACCATCTCCAGGTTTATTTGTCTTTGGTTCCTGATTTTGTCTTCCCACATATCTGCCAAGCCTTCATGGTATAATGTCATGGGCCAGTTTTAGAAGGATATCGTCTGGCTCTTTATCAAAGTCACTGATAAAAACACTGAACATGGACTGAATGCTCTGGTCCCATGACCCCACCAGGGTGTCACGGTTCCATCTACTTTCACTCAAGAAAGGAAGATTGTCGAAAGAATGTAATCTTCAGGCTACCCTGGAATTCTCTGAGAAAAATAATATAACTGAAAACTGTTATTTCTTTGGGGTGGTGGTGGCAGATTCAGGGCTTCTCTGAAAGAGGAGGTGGAGGAGGCTGCTGGTGCTGCTAGTCCTGCCATGTCATGGAAGGTTCCTCCTTCCATTCTGTCAGACTCAGGCTGTTCCATTCACTGTGTATTCTTGACAGAGGAAATGCTGATTCATGGGTATGGGTTGGAGGAAACTTTTCAACAGGGTAGAAGCAAACCCAAGACGCTGCTGACTTCCTCCCCTGCTAGCTTCTGCTGTCTCCTCTGGCTCAGAGTCTATGTTGTGGGATGAGTCTGGTGAGAAAGAAGTAAAGACAAGGAAGGGGGGGGTGGATTCCAGAGCAGGGAGGCCTCGGTCTGAACCCTAACTTTGATCAGCTATGTGATGCTTGGCAAGGGACTTCTGAGTCTCACTTTACCACACCTGTAAAAGGAATTGATAATATGTATACCACCTACTTCACACAGTGTTATTTGAGAGGAAACCACTTTGTAACCAATTTACAGGATTTTATCCCCACGAGTGACAATAACAACATTTAACTGGGCCTTTGGTGCCTTTTTTCTGAACTTGAACCCATGATGGGTCCAACTGTTCAGAGTCTTCAATCATGATTAACTCAACAAGTATATATGAGATGCCTAATTTGTGCTAGAATATCTCAAGACAAAAATAAAGCAGACCCTGCCTTCAAGGACTTTACAATCTATTAGTACCTTTGACCTCAGGTATGTTTGTTGGTGACTCAGTTGTTTAAGGGATGATGCTAATGGTCTTCAAATCCTTAGTTCTTGTTGTCTTGGTTTCTGCCTTCCCTGGCTATCAAATGCATCTTGACTAGTTACCCATCACCTATGCATGCAACACCATTGTTCTGGAGCAGAGGGATACAGCATTTCTTTAAGTAGACTGTTCCATTTTTAGACAGCTTGAGTTTTTAAGATGTTTGACCTGCCATCAAGCCTAAATTTGCATTTTTGTTTTCCTTTTCACCCTGATGACTCCTGGGTTTGTCTTCACAGGCCAAACTAACCAATTCTGAGCTGATTTTGAGAATAAATTACTCCCTTCTTTTTTTTTTTTGGAGGGGGGAAGGTAGGGCAATTGGGGTTAAGTGACTTGCCCAAGGTCTCACGGCTAATAGGTGTTAAGTTTCTGGGGCCAGATTTGAACTGTGGTCCTCCTGACTCCAGGGCTGGTGCTCTATTCACTGTGCCACCAAGTTGCCCCAATTACTCCCTTCCTAAGAGGTAGAGATGAAAGAGAATCAGAAGAAAGGTAAATAAAAATAGAGGCAAACGATACATCTGGGAAGGAACAATATGAACTATAGAGAAGTTGAAATGACACATTTTATGTGTTATCATTCAGTCAATCAAAAACTGATTAAGTGCCTACTGGTTAGGTGCCACGCACTATGCTAAGCACCAAGAAAGTCCAAAACAAACAGGTCCATGCCCTCTAGGAGCTCACATTTTGGTGGGTGAGGCATCTAATAACTATATACATAGAAGATGGAAGGTTATCTAAGAAGGAAGGGACTAACAGTGGGAAGGACCAGAAAAGGCTCTCCTGCCGAAGGGAGAAATTTAACTTGAGTCTTTCTAATTTTGAAAATTTAATTTCATTTTAATTTTAGTTCCAAATTCTCTCCCTTCTCGCTCCCTCTCCCCCACCCATTGAGAACCCATTATAAATATGTATAGCCATACAAAATAATTTCTTCATTAGCCATAGAGAGATGGAAAGAGACATAGACACAAAGAAAGAAACAGGCACACAGAGACAGATGGCTGGGGCGGGGGTGGGGGAGAGGGAAGAAACAGAAAGAAAAGAATATATTTCTAACTGCATTTTTGAGTCAATTAGTTGTTTGTCTAGAGGTGAATAGTATATTTCATCATGAGTACTTTGGAACTGTGATTGGTTATTGTGTTGATTAGGGTTACCAAGTCTTTCACAGTTGATTATCTTTATATTTCTGTTATTGTCTACAGTGTTCCCCTGGTTCTGCTCATTTCACTTTTTATCCACTCATAAAAGTCTTCTCAGTTTTTTTTCTGAAACCATTTGTTTCATTTTTTCAATAGCAAAACAGTATTCCATCACATTCATATGCCATTACTTGTTAAGCCATTCCTTAATCAATGGACATCCCCTCAATTTCTAATTCTTTGTCACCATAAAAAGAGCTGCCATAAATATTTTTATGGGTCTTTTCCCTATTTTTTTTATCTCTTTGGAGTATAGATGTAATAGAAATATTGCTGGGTCAAAGGGTAGGTATATGTTGATAATTTGAAAGGCATAGTTACAAATTGCTTTCCACAATGTATGGACCAGTTCACAGCTCCACCAACAGTGTATTAGTGTGCCTGTTTTCCCACAGTCCCTTCAGCATTTGACATTTTACTCATCTGTCATATTAGGTAATCTGATATGTGTGAGGTGGTACCTTAGAGATGTTTTCATTTGTATTTCTTTAAATATTAGTCATATAAAAGATTTTTTTCCTTTGGGGCATTGATAGCTTGAATTTCCTCTTCTGAAAACTGCCTGTTCATATCGTTTAACCATTTATCACTGAAGAATTTAACTGACTCTTGAAGGAAGACAAAGAAGTTAGGAGATGAGGAGAGACGATATTATGAGCATGGAGGGTAATTGGTGAAAAGTAGGGATCTGGAAGATGGAATGTTCTGTGCAACAAACTCTAAGAAATTCAGTTGTCACTGAATCATGTTTGGAGGTGAGGAAGGAATAAGAGGACTACAAATGTAGGAAGGTGCCAGGCCACCAAGAGTTTTAAAAGCTAGGCAGAGGATTTTGTATTTAATCCTGGAGGTATTTCATCCAGGGAGCCACTGGAGTTGATAGAATAAAGGGATGACATGACTTTAGGAGAACTGCTTTGGTAGCTGAAAAGGATGAATTGGGATGGGGAGAGACTTGAGCGATATTGAGACAAACCAATATTCTATTGCGGTAGTACAGAAGTGAGGTGAAGAAGGCCTGAAGTAGAGTTGGGCATGGCATGAAAGGAGAGAAGTGGGGCATACTGAAGAAATTTTGTAAAGGCAGAAATGGTAGGACTCAGCAACTGATTGTATATGGGGGGCAAGTAAGAGAGAATGAAGAGCTGCAGATGACACTGGGTTGTGAGCCCAGGTGAGTGGAGATGATTGGTGAAGCTCTTGACTCCAATACGGAAGCTGGGAAGAGGGAAGGGCTTGGGGAGTTCTAATTGATTGTCCACCAATTAGACATGTTGAGTTAAAGAAGTATATAAGATATTCAGCTTGAAAAATCCAAGAGGAAGTTGGAAATTCAAGACCGGCATTCTAGAGAGACCTTAGGGCAGCATACACACATCTGGAATCATTTGACGATCTGACGTTTGTATCTATGGGACCTAAAGATATCACCAAATTGAATAAAATAGTGGGAGAAGAAAAGAGAACCCAGGACTGAGCCTTGAAGGACATTCCTATGGGGGCCAACCTGGATAAGGATCCAGTCAAGGAGACTGAGAAGGAGTGCTCAGATTGGTAGGAGAAAGGCCAGGAGAGAACAGTGTCTTGGAAATCTAGGTAGGAAGAATATTAAAGAATATAAGAGATAAAACTAATAGAATTAGGAAGTAAATAGTCCATCATAAACTTAAAATACAGTCTGTTTTATGACTGCTAGAATACAGAGAGGACAACCCTCTTCCAACTGGACAATCACCCCAAACCCTGTGAAATCATCTGACAAGAGTTTGATACTTCAAAAATCTGTACTTTCTTAAATATGTGCACTCTTTCCATCCATGCTGATTGTGACCCCCTCTGTTACTTGGAAGATATTATTACTGCTGAGGCTGACATGTTTATCACCTGCAGTCAACCTATGGACCAGCCATTTGGAATTTAATTAGGCTGGTCCTGTGATGGCTATTCTCTGAGGATTTATTTGCAGACTTTCTAGCTTTCACAGATTAATCAACAAATTAATTAATGGAACCTGCCATTCTTTGAGCTCTGTCAATTTGTACTTGAGAACTCAGGGGTCTCCTTTGTACTCTGATGAGGAATCAGAAGAGGATTTTAGTGGATTCATTCTTTATGAAGCTGAATTTTTTGTTTGGGTCAGACATATGATTTTCCCTGTCTGGAAACCCTAAATATGGAAACTCCCTCCTATGATGCGTATCAGAAATTTGTCTGTTAACTAATAGTCCCAGAGTATAGACTCATCTATTTAGATGCACAGTGACTTGGCCACCAACACTGAAAATATGAGTCAGAGACAGGTCTTGAACCTAGGCCTCCTGACCCCAAGACAAGTCCTTTTTCCACAACTCTACATTCCCCCATATAAATCTGTGATGTGACTAAGAAAATTACTGATCAATCAACATTCATTTATTTAGTATCTCCTAAGAGCCAGGCACTGTACTAGGCATCAAAGATAAAAAGATAAGGAAGAAAGGAAGGAAGGAAGGGAGAGAGAGAAGAAGAAGGAAGGAGGGAAGGAAAGAAGTTCAGGACTGAAAGTAATTCTAGGACTGACATGTTGAGGAAAGGGAATATGTAAGAAGTGTGAATGGATCAATTGTGGAGTCAGAGCTCATTCTGGAAAATGTCATCTGATAGCCCTGGGTCAGACTCAGTACAAAGTCTGCATTTGGAACAACAAGAGGGCATCTTGAGGAAGACACTGAGGTAGTCTGGCTTTCATTTCTGAAGCAGGAAGGACTAGAAAGGCAGCCAAAAAATGGCATCTATCACTAGTGAGGAGGGAAAGTAGACAGGGAGCTGGGGATTGTCCCTATTCAACAGTGCAGAAGAGAATCAGCATTTCAATTTGAGCATCTTTAACACAGCAGCTTTAAAGGAGGTAGCACTTTTCAGCTGTCACTTAAATTCTCTGTGACTCAGTTACTTTATCTGTCATAATAAAAGTGCCTAACTCTGAGGGCTAGAGAGCCAGGTGGCCCAGTCATAGGGAGCCAGGCCTGGAGCTGGGAAGTTCAAATCTGACCTCAGCTACTTCCAAGCTGTGTGACCCTGGGCAAGTCATTTAACACTATTTTCCTTAGTGTCCTCATTTATAATAAGACCTGGAGAAAGGAATGGTAAACCACTATGCCAAGAAAACTCCAAGTGGGAGCATAAAAAACCAGACACGAGGGGCGGCTAGGTGGCGCAGTGAATAGAGCACCGGCCCTGGAGTCAGGAGTACCTGAGTTCAAATCCGGCCTCAGACACTTAACACAAAAAACTAGCCGTGTGACCTTGGGCAAGTCACTTAACCCCAACTGCCCTCCAAAAAGCAAAAAAAAAAAAAAAAACAGACAGGAATAAGGAAAATGCCTGAACAACAACAATCACCTCCACAACTCGGGGGAGGAGCAAGTGACCAAAGTATTCTACAAATGTTAAAGTTCTCTCTAATTGCTCGCCATTGTCATCACTGTTTGTTGCTATTGTTAACGTTTTATCAGCAAGATAAAGTGAATGGCACTTTCTCCTCTGATCCCTTCCTACAGCTGACTCTATTGCGCATGACACTGAGGAAAATTCATTAGGCTGAACCTGAAGCATCATCTGTGAATTGGGAATGGACCCAATGAATACAATGGACCACTGGTCTCTCTTTGTCATTGTGATGACTAGGGGAGATGAGGCTTGTGAAGGATTCTGTCGCTCTTTGAGGCCCCACTCAATGAATACCCCACTATCGTCTGGGAGGGCTCAGGACCTCTTCTTCCCAACATGAAGCAGTTGAGGAAGATGTCCATGGAGGGCTTATGACCCAAAGAGTGATTGCTGGCATTGGTGAGGCCCAGAGCCATGGGACTGGCTGTTCACATAGGCCTTGATGAGCAGCCAAACTGTTAGATCTGAGTCTTCCCGGGTTTCTCTGAAATGGCCCCTTCGTCATTCTTTGTGGCACGATGATATTCTATTGAATTGATGCAACACAATTTGCTCAGCCGTTTCCCAGCTGATGGGCACTCCAAACATTGCGAGTTCTTTGCTATATGCCGCTAGCAACCTCCTCATACAGATTCATCACTTTCTTCTTTCACGTTATTAAGGTATATGCCTAGTTATAGTAGTATCACTGGGTGAGACCTTCATCAGAAAAATCTTGCTACCATTTTTTTCTCCTAGTTAATAATTTCCCTTCTAATGTTATCTATTTGGGTTTTGTTTATTCAAAAACTTCTTAATTTTATATCATTAAACATTCCTGATTCTCTTCTCTGATCCTCTCTATCAACTGCTCAGTAAAGAATTCTTCCAATATCTGTCATTGTAAAAGGTATTTCTTTCCTTGTTTGCTCTTCTAATCTGTCTGTGATGTGGTCTTTTTTCTTTCTCGTCTACCCAAGTATCCATTTGGAGATTGTCTTGCTATATGCTTTGAGATGTTGCTTTAAATGACATATCTGCAAGACTATTATTTAGTTGTTTTTTTTTTTTTTTAGCAATTTTTGTCAAATCCTCTACTAGTTGTGGTCTCTGATGCTTTTCTTTTCCTTTTTTAAAAATATTTTTTCATTTTTTCGGTCAATGAAAATCTTCCCCCTTTATAATAGCTCCCCTTTGAGAAAGAAAGAAAAATAAAACCCCTATTAAAAACACATATAGTCCAGCAAAACAAATTCCCACATTATCCATGTCCAAAAATCTATATACTTCAATCTGTCTCTGAGTCCATCATCTCTCTACCCAGACATGGGTAATATATTTGATGAGGAATCCTATAAAAATGTGGCTGGTCATTGAGTTGATCAGTCCTAAATACTTTCAAAGTTGTTTGTCTTTACAACGATATTATTACTGTAGAAATTACTCTTCTTCTCTGTTCCCTTTACTCTGAATCAGTCTTCAGAAACAAGTTACTCAGAAACAAGTCTTCCCAGGTTTTTCTGAAACCACCTCCCTTGCTGTTTCTTATATTACAATAGTTTTCTTTTTTTTTTTAAATCACATTTCTATACCATAACCTAATCAACTATTTGCTAATTGATGGGCATGCCCTCTCTTTTCAGTTCTTGTTATCATAGAAAGAGTTATCATAAATATTATTTTACATGTAGAACCTTTTCCTTTTTCTTTGATCTCCTTGGAGCATGGACTTAATATTGATATTGCTGAAATGACTAATAATGGCAATATATTTTGCACAAGTGAACATGTATAACATGTCAAACTACTTACTGTCTCGGAAGAGGGAAGTGAGAAGAGAAAGAAAATTTGGAATTTAAAGTTTAAAATAAAATAAAATAAAAATAAAATAAAGTTTAAAATAAAGCATTGTTTACAAACATTGGTTAAATCAGTTCACAACTCCACTAACAGTGCATTAGTGTTCCAATTTTTCCACATCCTCTCCAACATTTATCATTTTCCTGTTTTGTCATCTTAGCCAATCTCACCGGTGAAATGTGCTACCTCAGAGTGGCTTTGATTTGCATTTCTCTAGTCAATAGTGATTTAGAGCATTTTTTCACCTGCTTATAGATATCTTTAATTTCTTCCTCTGAAAACTGCCTGTTTTGCCTCCTTTGACCATTTATCAATTGGGGTGAAATTTTCTTGATAAAGGAACAACAAAGTTGGATGTGGACAGTACCAACCAGGATGCTGAGGGGAATGGGCATTATGCCATATGAAGAAAGTCTGAAGGAAATAGGGGTGCTTAATGTGGAATAGAGACAATTTGGGTAGGGCATGATAATAGTGATCATGTCATTTGGAATAACTGTTTTGCTGAAGAGAAAATATATTTATTCTACTTGGTTCTAGGACACGAAATAGAAAGCAAGGTGTTTCTAGCAGAGAGACAAGGTTTGTCTTGATTGAAGGAATTTCAGGCATTTCCCCTCTCTTGAGGTCTTCAAGCTAAGACTGGACAGTCTCTTCTTGGGGATGTTGTGGGGAGCCGAGGGATCCTTCAGGTATGATTTGGCCTAGACAGCCTCTATTCCAGCTAAGAGATTCTGTGAAATTTTTGAAACACAAAGTGTGGCTGGTACAGCAAAGAAGGTGATTTTTTCTGGCTCAGCACGCCCTGAGTACACCCAGGCCAGGTGTGAATGGAACTGAGGGGTCACAGATGAACATGGATCCATCGATGCCAGGGGGAATCGGGGACCTGGGAAAAATTAAGAACAATACTAACATGAACTCAGAAAGATGGAGACCAAGAGAGTCAAAAGCCTTCAAAAGAAACTGGCATAGAAGGACTGAGTGAAAATGAGGTCAAAAGATGAAAAAGACTTCAAAAACCAGATAGTACATGCCCTCTTACATATGGGGAAACTGAGGCTTAAGAAGACAGTGCCAATTTCACAGTTAAGGGTCTGAAGTAGTGACTGAGAAGCAATTCGGTGAGAATTGAGTAGGACAGAGAGTTAGACTCGGGTAGCTCGGCCCAAGGTCAAAGCCTGCCTTAGACACTTAATAGCTGGGCGACTCTGAGAAAGTTAATGCATCTCTCTGAGCCTTAATTTCTTCATCAATAAACTGATCATAGCTCTAGTGTCTATATCACGGTGTTATTAATACACACACACACACACACACACACACACCTAGCCCAGCATTCTGCAAACGAGGTAATAGATGCCAAGTGCTCTGCAAACCCTGATGAGGCACCTCCTTCCTGGCTCCCATGGGCGATCAATCAACACCCCAAGGTGACTCACTGGCCACTTTCCCCAGGCAGGGAATGGGAATGTTTTGACTCCTAGTAGCAGCTTGACTAGTAGGAAGAGTTTGTCTCAATGATGCCCCCAGTGGCCCCAAAATGCAACTTCAATGGAATTGGTTCTTTCCTACCCTGTGCCTCTGTCCCAGATGGTGAACAACACCCACTGTTTTCCTCAAGGGAAGCTCGGGAGGATTTTCATAGTTGTAGTAAGTCTGACACATTAGGGAGCTTAGAAAGAAAAAAAGTATAGCTCACATTTCTATGGCATTTAGGGATTTGAGAAACTCACTACACACATTAACTCATTTAATCCTCTCAACAGCCTGGGAGGCTGGTGATATCACTGCTCTCATTCTGCAGATGAGGGGATGCTGCTTCCAAGAGTTCAACTGATTGGCTCAGAATCTCCCAGATAATAAGAGTCTCCAGCAAGTTTCAAACCCGGGCCTTCCTAACGCTAGGGCCAGTGCTCTGTCCAAACTGAAGTTCTATTATCTGTCATGAGAAGCCAGAATGAAATCATCCAGAAAAGGACACGGGAACTGGGGCAGCCTGGGAGATGGAAGGGCCTGCCAAGCCTTGTACTTTCAAGTTAAGGGAGGGGTTCCAGGTCATGTTTCCCAATCCTGTCCTAGACTGACTTTCTTTTGACAGAAAAGTCTCTTGCATGTGCTCTGTCATTCAAGCTCAACATCTTCAACTGCCAGGAATGGTGCTCTTTCTGCATGTCCCTGGGCCTTGGGGCTGTCCATGCTTTGGATGTGGAGAAGTTAAACCAACTGTAGGTCCCTTTCCTACCATACTGACCAGGCTACCACACTCACTCCCACGTCAAGCTTCAAAGCTTGACCCCCAACTTACAAACTGAAATATGTCAGGCACCAGGCAGGTGAGTGAGTATCTCTGGGTCAGTCCCTGCCCTTCAGAGCCTGGTGGTACAAAGCCTTTACCTGTAGCAGTAGCTCTCCTGCAACTGGTACTGACTTGAGACTTCCCTAATAGGGCAAGCAATTCACAGAAGAAACAAACAAAGCCTGCCCTTCTCAGACACCACCCCTGCCCCCCAAACCAGACTGCTTGGCTTCTCCTTGGTTCTTTCCTCCACTTCCCTTAAGTCTTCAGCTGACACCTGTCGCCTGTGTCTTTCCTCCCTGTCTAACTGTGCCTACTATTTGAGGCTCCATGTGGTGCTCATCCCCCTCTTTGCCTTCCTTAAAATGATCACTAGCTGTTATCTGAGTGCAAAAGCTTGTTGGTCAGAAATGTTCTTCCGTGTTCACCTGAGAAAGTTGGGAAACATGACCAAGTACAAAGTCCCAGGCATCTCTAGAGGGGGTGCTGGAGGCCACTGCCACCAAGCCCAGGGCCCGGCCAAAGTCATTTCCTTCCTTCCTCCCTTAGGCAGTGGTATGCAAAACTCTTGTTAATTCTCAGAAATAAGCACTCTGACCAGATGCTCTGCCTTTCTGGGTACATGAAGCTATTTCTACCCCTTCACCTGACCTTACCTGTCCAGGCAGGGGGGACCAGGAAACAGTCACAGATGACCTGAACCACCCTGGTCCTATGTTAAAACCCCAACAGGGTTGAAACAATGTGGAGGCCTAAATCCCTAAGTGTCTTAGGTCTTTGCCAAGAGGGGCTCTAGGTCTGTATGTCTGCATCTGTATCTATGCCTTTAACTCTCAATATCTATATCTGTATCTATATCAATATCTTCTATCTCTGTGTCTACCTCTATCTCTTAGAAATCTTTATCAGATTTTATCAAATAAATAGATAATAGATGGGTGTACAGATGAAAGGATAAGTAGATTGATGGATAGATAGATGGAGGGATGGAGAAAGAAATGGATTGATAGGTAGATGGATGGATAGATGAGTAGGTAGATGTATAGGTGAATAGTTAGATGATGAATGGATAGATGGGTTCGTCCAATTCAGTGACTTCATTGATATAAGGAATTCTCAGTGAGCAAACTTTATGCTACTATACTAAACTCCCAGAAGATAGAATTTTTTTTTAATTTTCTATCCATGGTGCCTAGGGCAAGGTCTTGTATACACCATGCACTTAATAAATGCTTGTTAAATTGAACCCTTAGGATAAATCATAAACACTAGAATGGGATGTGGGCCCAAGTTCTCTCCCCCCCAAAAAATCATGTCTGGGGAACTCTGATTTGCCTGGGGATGGAGATGACTGATTGAAAGGAGAGAAGTGGATGAATGAGTCAGAGGCGGCAAAAATTGACAATCAGTTGGATATGGGGGTGGAGGGAGAGGGAGAAATCAAATCTGAGGAAAAATCTGGAGGCCTGGAAGAATTGCAGTGCCCTCAACAGAAATTAGAAAGTGTGGAGAAAAGGCAGGTTTGAAGTACATGATAATGAATTTCAGTGGGGCATATTGAGTTTGAGATGTCTATGAAGCAGCCAAGTAGAGATGGAAGTCAAGATGTGCCCTGGGCAGTCAGGAGAAAGACTAGGGTAGATCAATAGTTTTGGAAGCCATCAATGTGGAAATAACAGCTGGACCTCTGGGAACTGCTGACACAGGTGGAGGTAGGATGAAACCTTTGGGGACATCCATATGTAGAGCACAGGAGCGGTTCTTGGAGGAGTGGAAATATTAATTATTAATTAGCCTTATAATGAGAGTTGGGGATGAGCAATGGACAACACCAAGAAGTCTAAAGAAAGGTCCCAATATGCTGGGTGATACCACATGGAGGATTTAGGAGAGGACATGGACCAGACTGGCTCACACAAGCTGAGCAGGAATGGATGGACTGGGTTCTATACAATTAGAAGGATACCCACATGGAGAAGGTGACAGACCCATTGAGGTATGATAGTGTCCCTGCAACCTAGCACAGTCCTTTGTATGTAGTAGATACTTAATAAATGTTTCTGAGCTTCATTGAATTGAGCTGGATGATGAGTGAATCAGCAAAGGACATGAGATGCAATGGTCTGATGAGTATGTGGAAAATGAGAAGAGGGCCACGACATGGAAGCCCAGGCTGACCTCTTGGGGATACTGTTCTTATGTGTTGGTGAGACCACTGAGGATGAGGAGTGGTCAACAGTGTTAAAAACCACAAGGTTGGAAAATGAGAAAAGGCTCTTTCTTAGGTGGAGCAGTGAAGAGGGAGTAGGAGCCCCAGAAAGAGCAGTTTTGTTTTGTTTTAAAATGTTGTCGATCCTTTTGATATTGGGGCATGTTTATTTCCAAGCCCCTCCCCCTCCCAGTGAGCTTTCCCTTGTACCAAAGAGAAACAAAACAAAAAACAAAACAATTCAGTGAAACCAAGCAACCGGCACAGCTAACATTCCACACCCACAGGCCGTGAAGAGAGGATGCATTTTCTCTTCTCTTCTCTGGGGGCCATTTCAGTCATTATAACTAGGCACTCGGAGTTTCATTCTATTGGTTCTCCTCTCCCCATTTACATCCATGTAGTTGTTTACTGGTTCAACTTACTTTACTCTGCACCAATTCATATAATTCTATTTCCCTTTTCCCACCAGGTGCAGGTGCTGTTTGTGGACTTCTCTGAGTTTCAGACTTTTCCGTCAGGCTCCTGAGCCAGGGACCTTTTCCCGAACTCCCTGATTTTTAGCCCCCTTTTGTGTGGTGCCTTTTCTCATTAGAGTGTAAGCTCCTTAAGGGCAGGGGCTGTCTTGATTTTTATTTGTGTCATCACTTGTGTACAGTGCTTGGCACATAGTAGGCATATGATAAACATTTATTGACTTATTAACTGCATTTCTCTGGATTCCTCAAGTTCATTGAGAGAAATTTGTTTGGAACTAAGATCTGAATTTAACACTTGTCTCTGATGCATATTTCCTGTGTGACTTGACCCAGTTCACTTAAATATTTAGTGTTCTAGGTAATTCCCAAAGAACATGCGTTTCAGAGAGAGTGTTAACCTACACTAGTAGAGCGAATTTCCTTGTCCAGAAATTCCCTATTAGTGAAATCCCAGACGCCAGTCTCATCTCTATATTCAGCCTGCACTTTACTAACCTTTCACCAATTTATGAGCACCTTTCTTCACCCCTACCCCCCACGAGTTCTTTTCAAACATGAAAAAGTACTGGCAGCAATATGTTACAGTGAATGAAATCTTTCTGATTTTGACATCCTTTGGGGGCAGCCAAAGGTCATCAAATGGTATGGACATTTTAGTCATTATCAGTTTTTTCAGCATAATTCCAAAATGCTTTCCAGAATGGCTGAACCAATGGATGGATCACAGCTCCATCAATCATGTGCCAATGACTTGTCTTCCCACAAGCCCACCCCACCCCCATTGACTATTTCCATTTTTTTTTGTTATCATTGACAACTTGATGGGTGCAAGGCGAAACCTCAGAGTTGTTTCGATTTGCATTTCTCTCCTTACAAGGGTTTGGCATAGCTTTTCTTGTCATCGTTAAGGGTTTACAGTTCTTCTTTTGAGGGAGTTATTTGTTGATATCCCATGCTGAAAGAGCAGTTTCAGATGAGTGCTGGGCTTTGGAGCCAGCTAGCCAGGGGCTGGGTGTAAGGAGACAGATGACAGTCGGTACAGATGACTCTTTCTGGCAACCTGGAACTCCTTCAGAGCACAGACTCTCTGGACTTCTTATCTCCCGTGTTCAGCATGGTGCATTGCATGGAGTACGAACGAATGCTTGTCCTCTTGGCTTGGGGGGAAAAGACATATACAAGGACAGCATTCATAGCATTCAGGGATGGCAGAGCCAAGCGAAGAAGTTTTAAATAGGGGGCAGGTGTGAACATGTTTATAGGCAGAAAGGAGAGGGAGGGAAGCTGGTAGGTAGGGAAAGACAAGATCTTTCAAGAGGAGTTTGAAGAAAAAGAAAGATGACTGACTGAAGGAAGGAAAAAAAGCATTTATTATGGACTGCTGGGCTCTGGAAAAACAAAGTTAAAAGTGAGACTGTCCTACCCTCAAGGAACCGATATTCTAAACAGTGTAGACAAGGAGGCAAAGGCCAGAGGAGGGAGTTTTGTTTGTTGAGTTCTGGAGATTGTGAGTAGCACTGGAAGGCAGTTGATGGGACTTATGGGGAATCAGGAATATTCTGCAGTTATGTACTTCTATGTCTGGAAAAGAGGAGAGGAAAGTATCTCCTCCTATGTCCTCTTTGGGGCCAAACCTGGTCGTCAGATTTCACCACGTTCACTTTTGATTGTTTTGTGGTGCTTATGTTCAATTGGTTGTGTTCAGTTGTTTCAGTCCTGTCTGACCCTTTGTGACCCCATTTGGGATTTCTTTAGCAAAAATACCAGAGTGCTTTGCCATTTCCGTCTCCAGCTCATTTTACAGATGAGAAAACTGAGGCAGAGTTCATTGCCTTGCTGGGGACCGCACAACTTGCATGTGGCTGAGGTCAGATTTGAACTCCAGGAGAGGAGTCTCCCTAGCTTCGGTCCGGCTCTACGCACTATGGCGCCCCCTAGCTGCCCTGCCTTGGTTGTAGTTGTATAGATTGTTTCCTGACTGTTTCCTTCCTTTTGCATTAGTTTGTGTAAATCTTCTCATGGTGCTCATTTGCTGCTCTCCCAAGTTACTATGGTTTTCTTCGTGTCCACACTGGACGGTGCTTTCTCGGTCCTCGTTCTTCTCAGCCTAACTAACCAATGATTCTGGCCTCCTAGCTGGGCCACAAATGACTCTCCATCTTTTGGCTCTGGGCATTTTCTCTGGCTGTTCCTTATACCCTCCTCGTCTCTACCAAGGGCTTTCCCTGGCCTCATTGAAGTCCCAACTATAACCCCACCTTCTACAGGATGCCTTTCCTAAGTCTTTATCCCAGCACCTTCCCTCTGTTAATTATTTCCTATTTACATTATATTTAAGCTTATCTGTATATATTTGTTTGAATGTTGTCTCTCTTAAATTGTAAGCTCCTTGAGGGCAGGGAATGCTTTTACTTCTTTTTGAATCCCCACTGTTTAAAAATTTAAAAAATCTCCACATAGTTTAAAACTATGTGTTTTAAAGCACATAGTAGGTACTTAATGAATGTTTATTGATGGATCGATTGATTATCTGCTGAATTCAGTCCTAGGATCACTTCCTCTTAGATGGTCTCTCATACAGCTTTCCAAGCCCCTCTTTCCTCCTTTCTTGCTTTCTGTCTCTTTTCTCAGTCTCCTTTACTGGTTTATCACCTGGACCATGAGGCCCCACCAGAGGTATTCCCCAAGGTTCTGTCTTAGGTCTTCTTTCCTTCTTTGTCTACACTCTTTCTTTCTTTCTTTCTTTCTTTCTTTCTTTCTTTCTTTCTTTCTTTCTTTCTTTCTTTCTTTCTTTCTTTCTTTCTTCCTTTCTTTCTTTCTTTCTTTCTTTCTTTCTTTCTTTCTTTCTTTCTTTCTTTCAGCAGGGCAATTGGGGTTAAATGAGTTGCTCAAAGTCACATGGCTAGTAAGTGTTAAGTGTCTGAGGCCAAATTTGAACTCAGGTCTTCATGACTCCAGGGCCGGTGCTCTGTTCACTGAGCCACCTAGCCACCCCAACACTTTTCTTGATAACCACTCTCATGGGTTCAATGATCATTTCAATGAACATGAATCCCTGATCTATAGATCAAGCCCTCCTCTTCCCCTTGAGCTTCAGATGTGCATCACCAATCACCTATTACATATTTCAAACTGAAGATACCTTAAATACATTTCCCAAATTGAGCTAATTATCTTTTCCCCTAAAAAATCTCTTGTCTGAAACTTCCCTGCTTGTAAGGAGCTATTGTTCTTCCAGACTCAGGACACAGTCCTCGGCTCCTCACTTTCCTTTACCCCACGTAACCAAGCACTTTGCCCAGTCTTGCCGTGTCTGCCTTTGCGCATCTCTCCGCTCACAGGGCTGCCATCTTCAAGACCCTCTTCACCTCTCATTTCTGTCATTGCAACGGCTTCCTAATTTGTCCCTCCTGATCACAGGCAATCTTAAACGCTGCCACCAAGTAACTTTTCTTAAATAGAGATCTTGCATGTGACTTTTTGACTCAAGCAAATCCAATGTTTTTATTGCCTCGAGGACCAAATAAGGCATGTGCAATCTGGTGCTGCCTCCTCTTTTCAGCCTAACTGGACGTGACTCTTCCTCTCACACTCTGGGATCCAGTCAAACTGGCCTCTCCCTACTCCTCAGAGCTGGCACTCCATCCCCCATCTCCATTCTCTATACTAATCGTCCTCCATGCCTTGAATGGAGCCAGTAAGTGGCAGAGGCTAGGTTTGACCTGGGGTCTTCCTGATTTTGAGTCCCTGGTTCCATCCACCTGGGCTGCCAAGGTGCCTTGGTTGATCTGCTGCCTGATCATGCTTTGTCGTTTCTTACTTCATGAGCGATGTTTTTGTGTTTGTTTTTAGCAAATCACCAAGCCACGGGCATCAATTTTGCTTCCGTTTTTTGTTTTGTAACCAAAAAAAGTGCTGCTACAAATATTTTGTTACATATAGAGCCTTTCTTTGTGACAGTGACCCCTTTGGGGCACAAGCCTAACGGTAGAAGCTTGGGGTCAAAGTGTACAGACATCTTAGTGACTGTATTTGCACCATTCCAAATTGCTTCCCAGAAGCTTTGCTCCAACTCACTTTTTCACCCACAATGCATCAGTGTGCCTGGTGTTCCACAATATTGATGACAAAGACATTCCCACCCTTTGTCATCTTCACCAATTGGCTGGGTGGGAGATACAGCTTCAGAGTGGTTTTCATTCGCAGGCCTCTCATTCTTTGGGATTGGGAGCAGTCTTTCATAGCATTATTAATATTTGTTCATTTTTTTGGGAACCAATTATTCCTAATTTTTTTAGTCATTTCTCTATTGGGGATTTTGGCCAGATAGGTTTCTGTGAGTTATATACAGATCTTGGCTCTAGCCTTCATTGGGTGATATTTGATATAAACATCAAACCCCCCCCCCAACAACTTCTCTTCTTTTTCTTTACATTTTAATTTTGTTTCTGCAAGATCTTTTTTCATTTGCCATTGTCAAAGCGATTGTTTACTCTTTTAGAATTGACCCACATTCCTCAGTTGTTCCGAGTGTGTCTTCTTTTTACCCATGCCTGGAAAGATCAGTAGTATTCTTCTCTTATTTTTATGCTAAAATTGTAAAATTCAGATCACATGTCCATTTGGAATTTGTTTTGCAGTCGGGTGGTATAATATGTTGGTCTAAGGTGAATCTCTGCCATGCTGCTTTCTCAGGGTCCCAGCTGTTCTTAATAAAAGGGGATTGCTTATCTACGTAATTTATGCTCCTGTCCCTAGCACTGACTATACTGAGAAGCCCAGAGCACTGGGCTGGAAGGGATGGGCCCACAGAAGTAGAGTGTGCTCATTCACCAACCAGGATTGCTCTGCTAGAGAGAGGGTAGGGTTCCAAAGTTGAGCAAATGACCTCTTCCCAAGGAGGGGGATGATTTGTCCACCACCTTGACCTCTCTTTTTATCTTCAAGCTTCAAAGTTTTGGGTGAATCAGAAAGCCAGGGCTGACTGAGGCAGGCAGTGAATCAGTCAACACACATTTGTTTTTCCTTTGCATGTGCCAAGCACTGTGCTGAGCACAGGGGATACGAAGACTTTTCTAGAGTGAATTCACAGGAGTCCTACTTACAAACTTGCCACACTGCCAATGATTTCTTTTTCTTTTCTTTTCACTGAATAGAATTTGCAAAGAGGTGAATTTACACTGACTGTAAAGGAGAAGCATACGTTTGTTGACTGACTTACTGATGGGCTTGCTGCCTGAAGAGCTCTATTCATGACAGATGATGCCTGGCACTTTCTGACACTAGTTTTCCTATTTGAGAGTAGAGGGTCTTAGGCGTCCCAGAGGTTTTTTCTTTTTCAGTTATCCAGTTTCCAGAGACAGGAAGGTCTCTGGCAGGTCTGAGATTCTGGGAGCCTGTGACAACGTTTCACCAGAGAAGAAAAGAGAGGGTAGGGAGAGGATGACTGAGTTGGTCATGGCCCTTAGTGCAGGGTCAGGCCCAGAGGAGGAGCTTCATCAAGACTTGTTGACTTGACTGTAATAGGGAGGGACTGCACTCACTAAACCTTCAGGTCCCTTCCAGCTCTGCCTCCTCTCACCCCAAAGCCTTTGCAATGGGAGAACAGGGAGTGGTGGAAGAAGAATTGGGCCCAGAGCTCATTCTTGCATGAGGGATCAGAGTGGGGATCCTAACAGGATCTTCCTTCCTCTGGACTCTGACTGTCCCATCACACTACCCCCTCTCCTCCTCCACAACACAGAGTACACTGAACTCATACTCACCAACTCTGCTGGGATCTGGAGGGCAGTACCGTACCAGGAAGAGTGCGCATAAGGTACAGAAAGGCATAATTTGTCCGTGTGTAAGTTCAGCTGACCCACAGCAGAATACATGGTCGTGGCAGCCAAGGAGCAGTCCATCGGCTGGATGGTCACTTTTTGGTAGAGTATTCCCATTCAGGTAGGTATGAATTGGACTCCGTCGTCTCTTATGTTCCTTCTGACTCTGAGATTCTGTGATTAATTAAGCATTGATCAATGCTTTATCAATATTGACCACAAAGTCAAGTCTTCTGCACAGATGTAGTGGGAAAAGGGCTGGGTCAAGAGTCAAATGGTTTCTGACACTTAATAGTTCTGCACCCCCGGGGGTAAATGAATTTCTCTCAGCGTGTTTCCTCTTCTACAAAGTGAAGGAGTTGGACCCAGTGTCTGATGTTCCTTCACCTTGTGCCTATGATGGGAGGAAGTTCTCTTGCTCATTTTGCCTCCACCTTGGTTTCTGTGATTCAGACTACCCATCTGTAAAATGGGTCAGCCTTCTAGTGGCAAGGTCATTGGACTCAGAGTTAAGAGAGATTTGGTTCCAAAACATGGTAGTGACACCTGTTGGCGATGCACTTCTGAGCGAGGTGCTTCTTCTTTCAAGGACTTGGTTTTCTTCTCTCTAAAGCAGGATAATAATATAATATCTACCTCAACAGTCTGTTGTCAGGAAAGCACTATGCAAATCTAAAATGCAGAACTCCCAACAAAATTCTTCAAGGTCCTGAAGGAATTTAATTGAGTATGAAAGTGTCGAGCTTGTGCATTTGAAAGGATGGTGTAGTGGATTTGGTGCTGGGCTGGGAGTTTAGGAGATCCAAGTTCCAATCCTGCCTCTGACATTTCTGAGCAGTTTAAGCAGAAGTAAGTCACTTAATGTCTGTCAGCCTCAGTTTCTCCACATGTGAAGTTAGGGTGCTTTCTACACAGGGAAAGCAATCATGTATGGAAAGGGTGTTGCAACCTTGAAAGTCCTCTACTGATGTTAGCTATTATTTTTAATGATTAAAATCCGAAGCAGAGTGCTCTTCCTCCCACCCCATTCATATTTCTGGGCTGGTTTTCTTCAGTGTCCTGACAAGAATGTCCCAAACTCTGCCAGCA
>CM053600.1:200580258-200602957 GCA_028646575.1 Pseudocheirus occidentalis
CCGTCAGTACAATGTCAAAAATACTTCAGATGGAGAAAGTAAAGAGACTGGGAGAACGAGTGGACTTTTCAGAGTGTAAGGACGAGGTACTCCTTCCATTGTTAATGTCAGAATGAGCCGGCCTCTTCCCAAGCAGCCCCCTATGACCTGGGTGCCACGTGTCCAGACAAAGCTCAGGGATGCAAGCTAGGCCCTGCGGCTTCCCTCCTTTGCCCTCTCCCCACAAACCCCAACTTAGGGAAGGCCATTGGCCTAGACCTTGCCCTCTGGGTGGCTGCTAGGAGGGGGGCTCCAGCTGACAGGATGAGGATCTTGGCTGCATTTGCCTTTTTCCTCCTGCCCCCACATGCTCCATTGTGTGATTCTGTGTATGTTTTGTTAGAAAAGTTGTGGTTTGTGTGGTATACTTCCGGCCTCTGACATTTGTCGCTGCTGCTGTTGCTGCCACCGCTGCTGCTGCGTAATGAGATCGGGGCTGAGATAAGAGAATTAAAAGCAAAGTGGCCTACATTGGCTGCCTCCAGTTAGGGCTCCCCTGCCCACCCATAATTCTTGAAGGAACTAGGAAGTTGAAATCAGTAGAGACAAAACAGTGCCCAACAGGCGATGTCTCTGCCTTCAGAGAAGCAGAAAGGGCTGCTTTGGGGATGCCAGTGGTTATTACTTTAATATAAAGTAGACTATGGATTAATGCACCACCCCAGTACCTTCAGACTACCCTTGGAGTCAGCACAGGAGGACACAGCCAAGAGCTCCAAGGCATGGTTTCCTACATGTCCCTGGAAGGGGACCCGAACCCAAGGGAAGCTGGCTCCATGGGACAAGTGGGGCACTCTTACTTAGCGATTAATCAGTGAACATGTGGCATCTTGGTAGATTATAAATGACAAAAAATGTCTCTAGATATTCAAGGACTTGGGCCCTAGTGATTCAGCATTCAGTTGTCAAAGTGCAAAGTCACCACAGACACACACACACATACACTAAGACACACAGTCATACACACACACTCACTCATACACTCACACACAATTCACATACACTCTCTTACACACACATTCACTCACACACACACACACACACAAACACACACCTTCCCTTCATGCTGTCTCAGTTCACTCGTGTATACAATGCAGACTACACCCCTCATTCCAGAGCATGTTTTGGTCCACACTTTGCTACTTCTTTTTAGTATGTGCTTTAAGATCTCAGGATAATGGGTGATGAGTGAAGAGATACAATGGTCCAAGTTGGTCCGTGCTGCAAAAGGTGTTTCCTGATACTCCAAATATTGGTACCTTATCCAAGTCAAGACAATCTCGTGTGTGTGTGTGTGTGTGTGTGTGTGTGTGCGCCCGTGCGCATGTGTGTTCATGCATGCTTGTATACATATTTAGATATAGGCTCCATTCTCTCCCTTCCTCTCCCACAAGGAGAATAGAAATCATTTGTGTTTTTTCTTTCTATCCCCAGCACCAGCCCATGGCATATAGTAGACTTTTACGCAGTGAAAGCTTACTGCTTGATTGACTGATTTCTAGGCTGTCCTACTGGAAGCAGCCTGACTAGGGGATAGTGGACTTGGAATCAGGAAACAAGCAGTTTGATCCCACCCTTGATACTTGCTTGTTCTATGACCCGCCAGTCAGGTAGCCTCCCTGATTCTCAGGCTCTTCCTGTAGAAAGCAGTAATAATAACATGATATCTGTTTTCCAGGGTTCTCATGAATAAAACTTAGACGCTGTGTATTTTGTGAGGGGTCTGATGTGCTGGGACTTGTCTTCCAGAGGGATCCACATTCAGATTTCTTCCCCTTCCTTGCTGTGTGAATAAACTGGTCAATTTCTTGAAGCCTCAGGGTTCTCCTCTGAACAGTGGGGGTAGCTTGTGGTTCCTAACTCACAGGTTGTTGGGAGCCTAAATGAGGAGTTTCTCACATGCTTTGCAAACCTCAGAAGCTGCCTTGAGGTCCGCTAGGAGTATCTATGGTTTAGGAGGCCAAAGCTGGGTGCTCCAGGAGGGATGATGTGAGAGGGAGCTCCAGAACACTATTGCCACCCTCTCCGAGGTCAGCTGCCCAGTCTGGCTGGCTTCTGAGCACCCCTCCTACAAGGGGCCCCTTCTCTCCATCACACACTCACCCATGCATACATATGCACACACACATGAATTCACACTTATATGCACACACACACATGAGTTAGCACTAACATTCTCTAGCTTACTGTTTTTCAAGTTAACAAACACTCATTAAATACTTGACCATGTGTCAGGTGCCATAATGAGTGCTGGGGATACAAATAAAGAAAAAAAAACCCTGGTTTTTGGAAGATCAGAATCTAATGGAGGAAATGCCATGCAAATGGTGATCCAAACAAGATTCAAACAAGGTCTATCCAGCACAAACTAGAGATAATCACAGAAGGAAGGCATTAAGGAGCTTTGGGAAAAACTTCTCGTCCAGAGTTGGCTTTTCCCTCAGACTTGAAGGAAGTCACAGGATTTAGGAGACGAGGAGAGAGAGAATCCCAGGCATGCTGGAAAGCCAGTGAAAACTGAGAGCAGGGAGATGGGGGAAGGGCACGTGTCCTTATTTCAGAAACAAGAAGGCTGTTGTCGCTGAACCTTAGAATATGTGGAGGAGAGTCAAGTGTGAGAGACTGGAAAGAGGAAGGGGCCAGGCTAGGCAGAGTCTAAAAGACAGTTTATATTTCATCCTAGAGCGTACGGGGGGCAAATGCAGAAATAAGACTTGGAAACAAACTGGATACAGGGCAGGAATGTGAGTGTAGAGTTGGGGAAGACACTGAGGTGGTGAGTCCAGGCTTCTGGGAAGATGGCAGTGCCCTGGACAATAATAGGAAATCGAGGAGAAGGGAAACTGATTGAGGAAACTGTTTTGGTCATGCTGAATTTGAAATACCTCTAGGACGTCCAGTTTGAGGCACACCAAAAGGTGTCTCAGACTGGAGCTCAGAAGAAAGATCTGGCCTAGATGTATGGATCTGAGACTTATTTCCATCATGGTGATAACCAACCCTAAGAGACTGATGAGATCAACAAGCTTTAATACAGAGAGGGAGAAGACCCTCTGATGATTCCCACAGTGAGTGGGTATGACCTGGATGAACTCTAGCAAAGAAAACTGAAAAGTAATTGGGCAGGTAGAAAGAACAGCATTATGGAGAGAAAGAGGGAGACAAAGGGAGAGAGACAGAGATAGAGATAGAACAGAGAGAGAGAAGGAGAGAGAGAGAGAGAGAGAGAGAGAGAGAGAGAGAGAGAGAGAGAGAGAGAGAGAATCCATGAGAAGATGATCAACAAAATCAAAGGCTCCAGAGAAGTCAAGGATGATGAGGATTGAGAAAAGACCATTCATTCTGGCAATTTAGGAGAGATTAGTGATCAAGGCTTCTCGAGGAATCTCCCAGACAATTTGTATCTGAAAGTAGAATTGTAAGATGTCAATCTGACTTACCAAAGTGAGCCATTGGGCTATGATGACAAACTCTTAACAAGGAAAGCTTTTATCCTATCTGGAGAACCTCCCATGTGATGGTCATAGAGGAAATAAAGTGAGAAAACTTTTAAAATAAGTAACACTCAAGAAATAGTGTTTCCAAGCATTTGTACAAAGGGATGTCACAACTCTGATGCACAAGTGGGGGAAATTTCTTGTCATGTTTTTCCCCCTCCCACTTTTCCTGTTTCCATTCCCCCTTTTTTTGGGTGTAATACAAATTGTACCCCACCCCCTCCCAGTACAGAACAAAGATTCTCTCATCTAAAGGACCAATGCCATCTGCTCGGGTCTTCTATGATGTTTTAAAAACTCTATTCTATTTATTATTATTGATGTTGTTATTATTATTGTCTACCCTGCAACAGATGAGGCTTGTTAAACTCTTTGATGCTACAATAAAGGCGTTTCCAAGGCTCCAACTCTAGGGAGGGATGGAGAGAAGCCAAGTAAAGGAGGGTCTATCCATTGCTCCAAAAGGAGGGCATTTCCAGCAACACAAGGAGAAGGCCAGAAACAACTGCACTTCACATGCAAATAGGAAGAGAACAAAAAAAAATCAAGAAATTGTTCCAGACACAGCTGGGAAGACTACATTTACATACATACACACACGCCCACAGTGCATGCACGATGCTTCCTTCCCCAATTCCAGAGGACATAGACAAGGAACCCTGTGGATGCTCAGCTGAAGATACAGTCACAAGGCACCCTTGTTTGAGGGCACTGCTTTGGACAGTCAGCCATTCTTGAGCCCTAAGTAAGCGCCAGCAGAACAGACCTTTTCTTAAGAGAAACAAAACAACTGGAAAGCTAAGCTGTGGTTTCTACCAGACAAGTGTTGAGCATATGAACTCTAGAAGCTGGGCAACAGTGGTATGGCCCCCAGGAGCAAAGGGCAGAGAGACAGAGTGAACGCTTCAGTGTTTGATGATTGAAGAAATCAGGGATTGGATTGGGAAATATCCACCAGCAGATGCTACATCAGTCAATCAAACGAGATCATCGGCTGTTAAGAACCAACGACAGAAGGCCCAGCTTCTGGTTTTCCCCAGTGTGGAAGGAGACAGTTCAGGGTTTGGGACTTGGGGCAGGACTTCTCTCTCAATTGGCCACCTAAGTGGGACATGTGCAGAAATAGCAGCTGATCCATCAAAGAACACTGGAACCCAACGGATTGGGGATTAGAGTTAAGGTCAGAAGAAGAAAAACCTCAGACTGGGTGCAGGTGTGGCTAGTTGGCTGCCTGTGTTCTGGGGCATGAATGTGGGGGAGTGGGGGAGGTATAGGGTTCCGGATTCCATGAACTTAGGTGAAAGTGAAGTGTGTGGGTTGGCTTGTGGGAGGTGCCAAACACCCGTTTGTCTGAGTGTGTGTGTATGTGTACCTGTGTACGTGCATACATGAGTTTGTGTGAGTAAGTGAGGCATGGGAGTGTGTGTCTACAGGTGGCTAGCTTGGCTGCTTGGGGCTCTCAGCTGCAAGGCAGACACAGCTTCTGGGTTTGATCTCCACGTGTGTCTGGCGCTTTAATCTCTTCCGAGCCCATGGGCTGAATGCCTGAATCCAGCCAGGCCACTCAAAGATGCAAACTCCTGGTCACAGAGCGTCATTTGGGGGGAGAGGGGTGGCTCATAAGGAAGCCTCCCCTTCCAATGAGGAAACAGCTCCACTGGCTTGTCTTGGAGCAGGGTCAGGTGTCTGACTGCCCAGAAGACTATCTCTGTATTGACTGGGGCACCGCAAGACACTGGGGATGAAACTGAAGTCAAAACAGAGTGTGGCCCACACTGATTTACGGAGATGGGGCCTCTAATACGAAACCTTACTGCCCCAAAGAGAATCTGTACTAATGCATTGTTGGACAGGTTCCTTTGGTGCAATTTGAAAATCAGCTTTTAGGGATCACTTTGCATGCACTAGGGACACAAAGACACAAGTGAAAGCTGGTCCCCTGCCCTCTGGGAGCTTCTGTTCTGCTTGGAGATCCAATGCACAAAGATAGGAATGAATATTAATAGGGGGAGGCAGGGAAGGATGAAGGAAAGCTTCCTGTAGGAGATGAGGAGGAAGTGAAGGATTCCAGAAGTCAGCTATTCAAGGGCAGGGATTCCAGATGTTGGGATCAACCTAGACAAAAGCACAAAGTTTTGTGAGAGGCCAAATACTCAGTTCAGGAAACAATAAATAGGCAAGTCTAGCTGGACTCTAGTATACAGGAAGGGGAGTAATGTGGAATAAATCTGAAAAGAGAAATAAAAGCCAGACTGTGACGGGCTTGCAATGTCAGGCTGGAGGGCTTGCATTTTATTCTAGAGGAAATGGGGAGCTCCTGAAGATTCTTCAGGAGAGTGCTGGGAGTGACTCATAGCTTTGTCTCTTACTATTCATTGCCTGTGTGACCTGGTACAGTTAATTCCCTTCTCTGGGCGTCGCTTCCCCCATTTATCAAATAAAGACAGTGCCGATAGAAGTCCTTTCCAATTCAGAAACCTCTACGAATGTTAGCTATGGACTCACAAAAACATGAAGGAAAAGAAACAAAATTAGAGAAAAGGAGAGAAAGTTTACAATGTGCCAGCATGATCAGACTCCTCCCCCAAGCCTTCCTCCTGTTCTTACCTTATTGGGATTTTTCCTGGTCCTCACCAAGAAGACAATACATGACAGTTCCTAGGGCTTATAGTGATCAACTCAGACCAGCGACTGGTTCACAAGGGTCTCCACTATGGCTTTCTAAGTAGAAAATTCTAGACTTTTACAGTCATTTTGCCAGGTGAAATTTGGCAGTGGATGTTGGGAGGAAGAGAGGCCTAATGGTGAAAGTAGGTCTAGGAAAAGTTATCAAAGGTAAAAATGGCAGATAGATTCCCATGCTGGAGAGGAAGAGAGAGAGAGAGAGAGAGAGAGAGAGAGAGAGAGAGAGAGAGAGAGAGAGAGAGAGAGAGAGAGAGAGAGAGAATCTATAAGATGATGATCAACAAAGTCAAGGTTGCAGAGAAGTCAAGAAAGACAAGCATTTGGACCCTTCCCACCTAGACCACTAAGGCCCAACCCCCTATTTTTCACCCCTATCCCCACCCAACACTTTTGTCAGGCTTTGCCTTTCACTCACTTCCCTCCCTCACTCCCAGTCCCTTCTCACCACTCCTCACCTCCATGCCCAAGTCACTGAATGTAAGTCCCCCTTAGAACTCATTTCTGTCTCTGCTCCCTTTGCTCAGAGGTAGATGCTTTTGACCAGGGCCTTGGTATTAATGACAACAGGTGTTGCCATCTGCTGCCTCCTCCTTTGTGCTCCTCCAGGCCTTGGGGCTGAGTCCTGGACTCCAAGCTGATTTCACTTCCCCTGCTTCACTGAGAGGAGAGACCAAGGGGCAACTGCCTCTAGTCTGCAATTGTCCTGGCAGGCACTGCATTGGCAGCTACACTGCACAGGGCATTAGCGAGTCAGAGAGGTGATATGAAAGAAGGGAGATCCAGTGTGCATTCTTAGTAAGAATCTTCCTTCTTACCTGGGTCATGGGAGAGCAGGGTGAAGTCTCAGACTTCACCATGAGAGACAGTGAAGAAAGACAGAAGAGCTTTCAGGACTTGTGGCTTTGTGTCTAGACTTTGCCCTGGACATTGCCACATGACTTTGGTTAAAGTCATAAAGTTAAAGACATATCAATGTCCTTCATAGACCATGCTGAACACCCACTGAACCAAATACTCTGGATGTGATCTGATTACGGCAGAGGTCAGAGGACCTGGACCTGGTTCCCATTCTCTGGAATCTGCTCGTTACATGGGTCTGAGTTCTGCTATTGCTAAGCGTCATTTCCTGTTACATTGTTGTAGACGTCGCGTTGAGTTTACCTGACGCTGTCTGAGGTAGACAAGGAGTACTGGAGGCAGAGTCGCAGACTGACATAGGGAAATCTCGGTTCGAGTCCCTGACTCGGATCCTTATGAGCTGAACGACAATGGGCAGATTCTTTCCCTTTTATTAACCTCTGTTCTTTACTCCATAAGATGGGAATCCTAATAGCGCCTGTCTTACACGGCTGTTGTGAAGACCCAATGGGACAAGACATTTAAAGTGCCTGGCATGCAGTAGTATCTTTACTGCTGTGACTTTGTTAAGGGTGGAATGAGAGAGGTCCAAGGTGGCTGCCAGTGTCAACAAATGGGCAAGTGGGTGAATCAGAGAAAGCATCATGGAGGAAATGAGAGCAGAGCTAAGCCTCCAGGGCCCTGTCCTGCAAAAGTCTGGGATTTCTGGAGACCTGTAGCCTACATAGCTAAAGTAAAAAAATTTTCCATGAAACTAAATCAGCTGCTCTAGCCACATGGCTGAGAGTTATTTAGGTCCCTGCAGTGGTCCTGGCATGACCCTGGCCAGTAGTCCAAGTGCCCAGTGCATAGTCTTTGAGCCCCATTTACCTCTGGTTCTTGCATTAGAAAGTCTTTCCTTGCAAACGTCCTGAGGACAGGTTATTTCATTCAGCCCTGCAAATAGTTTTGTTTCCCCACCCCCTTAGGCCTGGTATTCCATGGATGACAGTCAACTCCAGTAAAAGTTGAAGATTTTCCATTTGGGAACTGCAGAGTGTTTTTGAGCTGATGCCAAATTAAATTTTATTTATAATGCATGCAGTGCAGTATTCAATCAGTGGAGGGCAAGGGAAAGATGATGGATGGATGGCCTGGTCAGAAAGGATTTGGAATAGAGCTGGGCACATGGGCTCAGACAGAATAACAAGCAGGCAAACCTTCCCTTTACCCCTTCCCCATTTTCCCCAATCTACCAAAAAAAATCCCCAAGAAAGCCAAAATTATCTGTCTATGTCCGTATCTATATCTATGGTATATATGCTATATATATCTAATATATGTCACATCTATAGGTTTCAAAAAATTTTTTTTTAAAAACTTAATTTTCTTTCTGCTGTTTCCAAATATTGGTGATTCCTCAGCTTGGCCATAATGGGGCTTGAAGAAAGAGCCCTGAGTCGCTTCCCCATCAAACAGAAACAAAGCTTGGGGGAGACCAAGATGTCTGCCTCTGGTCTTGAAAGGAGAATGAGACTCTGGTAGCAGCTGATACATCAGCAAGCTTGAGGGAAACCACCCGGCTTTCAGAGGTTTCTTAGCCGGGCTAATGATGTGATTTTGTTGAATGAGGCAACACACCAACGCTTCAGAGAAATCGCTAAAGCTTGGCCAAGCAGGGGAGGCTATTTTAGTTATCACATTGTCTTTTCAGCCTGGCAGTCTGAGAATGCAGTGGAAGACCAAGGACAATGCTGCTGCAACATCTGCTTCTGGATAAATGGACAGTAAGGCCTAGCAGGATCAGCTGAGGTGGGAGACACAGGCTCTGCTACGCCACAAACTTGATTACCTTGGTCATGTCATGTTCCATCTCACAGAAACGCCTCATTTCTAAAGTGAGGAGCCTGGACCAGATGGCCAATGCCTCTTCTAGCATGACTATTTTCTGAGCAGAAACAGAAGAATCAGGACAGATTGAGAGTTGGAAGGGATCTAAGAGCCCAGTCAGTCCAAAGCTGGCCAGTGCAACCTGATCATTGTCCATGTGAAGAAACTGAGACCCTGAGAGTCGGCTAAGGTCTTGCCCAAGGTCACAAAGTAGAACTAGCAGGATCTGCATCCAAGGTCAGCCCTCCTGTCTGCCCCCTGACCTCCTCCTCCTCCTCCACCTCCTCTTCCTCCTCCTCTTCCTTCCCCTTCTCTCCCCATTTCCTCCCTCCTCTTTTTTCTTTACTTCTTTCTCCTCCTTCATCACTGACTATCCACCATCAACTTTCTAAGATGACAGCTTCAGTAATATTTCTTTCTAGCCCAGAGTGCCCATGGTCCTGGCTGGGCAGCTTATTCTTCGCCTGGATCTCCTCCTTTCATCATTCTTCAGTCCCTTTGAGGATTATTTTATGGTTCACTGGAGCAGCCTTTCCCACAACAGCACTTCTGACTGGGTGGGCTTCAAAGCACAGCCCTGACTCCCCCCGCCCTCTGTTTGGAGCAGTAATGCTTGACAGGCTGGCAGTTAAGTTGGTGTGTGTGGGGGGGTGGAACAGTGCAAAACAAAACAACAGCTGAGGGTGGTCAGAGCAAGAGCAAACTTTTGATCAAATGGTGAGAATATTCCCAGCACACAATGCAGCTCCCAGAATTCTGCAGCAGGACATGGGATGAAAGCACATTTTGGCTCTAAGATCAAGCCAGCCACCCATGGCTGGAAGGATTATGGTTTTGTGGATCAGAACCCAGGGGCTAAGCATGTAGAGGCTGAAGCACTTGTCCCATATAGTACATAGTAGGTACTTAAATCTTTGACTGACTGACTAGCAGACAGTATTGCTACTCCAAGTGTGGAGTTAGAGAAGTGTAGGAAGAATACCAGATTTTGGAGTTATAGGAGCTGGCTTCAAATTGTGGTTCTACTCACCTTGGGAAATTCCTTTCCTGCCCTGGCCCTCAGTTTACCCACATGTGAAGTAAGGAGATTGGCCTAAATGTCCTCTACGGTCTTTTCTAGCTCTCGGTATCCACATCTCTGGGTACTTTCATCCTACCAACATCCTTTCCTTTTAAACAATTTGGATTGGATTGGGATTGTGTTTCTTTGTCATTGAAGGAAAAAATTGATCAGAACAGTCTCTTTCCATTTCTGTAGACAGGAAGGCTGGGATGGACCCTTCCAGAAATGTAGAGACCCCCAGATTAGAGCAAACCAGATCAGTCGCTTATCTTTTTTTCCACATTAACCTTTAGAAAGCTTCCCTGGTTGGATGACCCAGTAGAATTCCAGAGCTCAGGTCCTATCGGATCCTCTGACAAGAGCTATTGGGTCCTAGGGTCATGTAAGGACGCCGAAAACTGAGCTGTGCATTTCCTGTAATTCTAATCAGATGATTCTAGAATTGGAAGGAGATCAGGAGTGCTTTGTCTCTGGACTCTTCTCCATTAAGGGACTGAATGAGGGCCAGGGGATCTCTGCTTGCCCCAAATCAAGTTGCTAGTGTGGATGTGGAGATCTCAGTGGCCTTCCCCATCCTATAATAGGTTCAAGTGGGCTTTAAAAAAATTAATCTGTTTCTAAAACATTCCCCAATTGGCACATTGTCTGATCTGCAGACCTTTTCCCACTGCCACCTCCCCACTCGCACATCCCCAAACGTAGTCAAAAATTAGTCTTGGTACCGTTTTCTGTGAATGGAAATTGTAAAATAGTGCATGTGTTAGTGGAAGGCTGTTGGCCATGGACTCCTGGGTCTAGTTTAGTCAGAGAAACCTCCCCAAGCCACGCAGTGATCTAGGTCTCTCAAGGTCTTTGGCTTCTCAAGGTAGAATTAAATGATGATGATAATGGACATTTCTATGGCATTGTAAGGTTTTCAAATCACTTTGCAATCTCTTATTTGAGCCTGACAATAGCCTTGTACAGAAGGTAATCATAATACAGAAGTATTATAATTCTCATCTTATAGATATAAAACCTAAATCTCAGAGAAGCTAAGGGGTTTGCCCACAGTCCTAGAGCAAGAAATTATGTTCCAAGGTGGGATTCAAAGCCAGGTGTCTCCTGACTCCAGGTCTGATAGCCTTTCCATTTCCCCAAGTCTATATTCCCTTTCCTGATGGGAAAATCACCCCCAAAACCTACTGGGGGGCCCCATCCCCCACTAGTGTGTCACTCACTGCTTTAATCAGACTTCGGGGAAGAGCTTATGTTATGTTTCTTCTACTCCACTCAACTCCAGTTTCCAACAGTATTGACCCCAAACTGAAATCTGATTAACTTGCACAAATAGATAATGTTCCCAAAGATGCTGAGGGACAGGATTCTAGAAACCAGACACAAAACAGACCACACTCTAAATTGGGTTTGTGTTACAGAAATGGTTTGTCTTCTTGGGAAAGAGGGAAATAGCTGATGTTGTCAAGTCAGGGACTCAAAGAAGGGAGGTATATCATGCTGACAAGATGACGACAATGTCTTGGGTGCTTCTTGTTCTCCCTCTGCCTCTCGGGGGTGGATACCAGGATTTAGGGTTAGGAACTATGGGGCTCCCTCAGAGGCAAGGCCTAGTAAAAGCTCAGATCAGCTCATTAAGACCCTTTTCCATCAGGTACCCCCAGGGCCAGGCTAAACTTACCATCCTCTTGAGCTCACTTTTTCTTCTGCTCTCTTGAGGGACCAATCGACATTTGTGAGGCCTCTCATGGTGTTAGGAACACCACCAGAGACCAAGCTCAGATTAAGTACATGACTCTCTTTGTTGCTTCTGGGCTTCTCTTACTATTCTGGTTTTCTTCTCTGTCACCTTATAATGGAAGACCCAACAGATGTTCTCTTCCTGGGACTCTGAGGCTTTTCAGAGTCCTCAAAGGCTATGCACCTGAACACTACCTTTGGAAGTGTCTCTCACAATGGGAAATCATTGGCTAAAGACCTGGAAACAGACAGGATGCCTGCCACTGTCTTAGGACCGGCCAGCCAAGCTCATCAGTAGGTAGGCCCCAAACTAATGAAGTATTTGGGCTCGACAGTCATTATTGTTGTCGTTATTGGCAGCATCTCCTAAACCATACAACAGTGGAGGGCAAGTTCCCTCTGAGGCAATCATGGAACCATGGCATAGGGACATATTGTAGTAGGTGCATAGGAACACTTGGTTGTGGGGACAGACTAGTTGAACATCCTTCTTCAAGTGTCTTTGAAGGCGATAGGTTATAACACTGGCAGGCTGGAAGAGCCATCTCACCCAGTCAGTAATCTCAAACCCAAATTTACCTTTATTTTCTCTGTGCTACTAGTGCCCAAATTTCTGTTCTTCACAAAAAGATCTCTTAGTAAGTATGATTACATATTTCTCTGAACAAAGGAATGAAGAGGTTGAGAGATATACTTTGGTAGTAGTGGTAGGGGGTGTTGTAGGGGTGGGCAGGGTCAAAGAGTATGACCTGATTTAGGCTTAAAATAGCATATCTAGCCCCCACCTCACCCCCAATTTTATAGAAGGAGTAATTGAGATTTTATATCACCTTTTATTTCTAGAGTTTCAGGCAACTGGGTGCCTTGACCTCTTTAATCTTCTGGCCCAATCTTCTGATCAAAAGAGAATGCCTCTTAATTTTTACATCTCCAGGCAATGTCTGCTTCCCAATTCCATGCCAGATTTTGTACTACAGAAATCAGTCAATAAGCATTTACTAAATGCCTTCTCTGCACCAGGGACTGTGTGCTATGTGCTCTGAATACAAAGGCAAAGGGAAAATAACCCCTACCCTCAATGAGTTTATAGTTTATAAGGATAGACAAACTGTGTACATGGAAGTCAGACCTGCTCTGCATCCTGAAAGTAAAATCATGTCTACAGAAGAAGACACAGAGTTATAAGAAAACATTAGTGAATCTATCAATCAATTAATAAACGTCAATCACCTACTATGTGCCGGTCATTTCATTGAGTATACCAAAACAATGGCCTAGATGGGGCTGAACTATTTGGGCATTTCCTATATTCAGTTTTGAGACTAGGAATAAGTCAGGAAGTGAGTAACCCTTGGGTTGTAAGGTCTAGAAGCCCAAAAGGATCTTCTAGTAAGGTCTAGTCTACCTGAGAAAGATGTTCTTAGGGTGCTGTTTCTCATCCATTTAGCATGACATGGACTGGGGAATGACAGCCCTCTTCCAATCCATTTTTGTTTTCCTCCTTTTGTTTCTTTTTCTAAATCAACAGACCCATTAAAGTGAAGCACTATACAAATGCATCATCTGGAGATAATTGTTGAGACAGTTGTGGAAACCTTTGGATAGTAGTTCCAACAGAAATGGCACTGAGTTGTTTAATAGACCCAAAGACCAAAATTATGGCAGGATCATGAGGTAGGAACTAGGAGATAAGCATAGAGAAAGGGTTAAAAGGTAGGGGACATCGTAGAGGAGCAAAGTAACTGAAGAACAATGGCAGAGGGGAGATAAAGATGGAAAGAATGCCATGAATGGCATGCAAAAAAAGTGAGGAATATTTGTTTAGAAAGTTGAAGAGGGTAAAGAAGCTAGGTGGTATGATGGATACAGCATTGAGCTTGGAGTCCAGAAGACCTGAGTTCTAATCTACCTTCTGACACTAGCTGTGAAACTCTGGACACTTCACTGAACCTCTGTCTCAAAGTCAGTCAGTAGACACTTATTTAGTGCCTGTTATTTGCCAGACACTGTGAGAAGCCTCAGTTTTGTCAGCTGCAGAATGGGAATCATACTAGTGCCTGCCTCTCAGGGTGGATGTAGAGTCAGAAGAGATGCTTGTAAAGGCTTCACACACTATTTGGCACATAGTAGGCACTTAATAAATGCTTGTCCCCTTCTAAGCAGAGTGTGGGATGTGAGGACAAGAATGGAACAGCTCAGGACTTCACCTGGAAATGTGATCAATGGAACCAAGATGACCAGCTTCTGGTTAGTTTTGGACCTCATTTCAAGCATCATTTCAAAATCAGCAGGATCTCAACATCTTTGGAACCGTGGCAGGATTGTATTCTGAAGTTTACACCCCACCTCAAGCCTTCTTCCTGAAAATGGTGTTTCAGAAACAAATCCATAACTTTACAACCTACCACAAAGCTAGTATTACCCCAACAGAAATCCAAGTTGATGACTGAGATTGGCATGCTAACTCTTGACAGTAAGTGGATGGGTGTTACAGTTTTGGGGGTCAGGCTGTATAGGTTTCACCTATACCCTTCCTCAACAGGCTTCGGCGTCCCCGGCTCCCACTTTCTCCGGGAGAAACAGCTGCACAGAAAACTTAAGACACAGAGCTTGCTTCTAGCTATATTCTCTAAGCTTGGCATGGCTGGACTTCCCTCTCATTCTCTAAACTTGGCGAGGCTGGACTTCCTTCTGCCTCCGGTAGCCTGTATATAAGTCCTTTCTCCAGGGCCCCTTAGGGCCCCTCCCCTGGCCTTGCCCTTGCCTCAGCAAGTCAATTGTGCATCACCCCGAAGGTGGAGAGATAATCCTGCTTAGCAAACAGGTGCAGCCTTTACATTCTGCCCCCAGGTGATCACTGGCCTCCTGTTAGCTGAGGACAGGTTCAACCCATTACCAACAAGAGCCCCAACAAGTGGGCCAGTGTTTAAGATGGTCTTAGGCTAAGATACCAACCCAAGCATCTCTCCATCTCTATCTCTCTAGCAGGTCTATCTATCATGTCTTTATTATGTCTGTCTGTCATCTGTCTCTCTTACCTATCACCTATCTGCCATGTAAGCTCTGAGGCATTCTCATCTCAGTTACACTGTCCCCAGGAGGTAGCATTCCCAGGGCTGGACTAGTCTATATTGCCTCCTCAGAGGTCTAAGGGCACTCTGACAGCTCAGGGATAACTCTGCAATGCCATTGATTCAAGCCCCCTCCATTGTGCTCTCTGCCCTCATTCTCATTACCACAATTATCAGGGGAAAATCACTTATTTGGCCTTAAGTAGCTAAAGTACCTGTTAAGGTGGCACCATGTGAAACATCTCTCCAAGACCCTGTGACACCCTCTCCCCAAAATGGATGGAAACCAGAGGAAAGTGGGTTTAAGCTTAGAAAGCACTCACTTTGAGTGAGTGATTATAATGGGCTCTCATCTAGTTAAGACATCCAGGATGGAGACAGAGACATAGGTAGACACATGCACATTTATGTACCCACACATAATACATACATGCAGCCAAATATAGACATGCATGTATACACGTGCAAATATACATACATGTGTGTGCGTGTAGTGAAAGAAGTCAGAGAATCCTTTTTGGAGTCAAGAAACCGAACTTGAGACCTGCCTTCAACACATCCTGGCTGTGTGACCCTGAGTGCATGCCAGAACCTCTCTGTGCTCTAAGGCTCCACCTTGCTGAGAAGAGGCTGATCTGCCTCTTCAGAGGACACAGGTGAATAGGAACAGGCTTCCCCCAGGAAATCACGGGTCCAGTTTCAGAGGTGAGAATGTGGCACCAGCCACAGGGACTTGACCCTTAGAATCCTGGGTTTGCTTCAAAGCTCAGGCTGAGGGCCACTGTCCCCATAAAGCCTTCTGGGATACCTCAAACTGCTCCTGCCCTCCCTCTACCCCAAATTACTCAGTATTCATTTTGTACATATTTGTAAATGTACATGTTGTCTCTCTCAGGAGAATGTGAGCTCCTGGAGAGCAGAGATGGTTTTCTTTATTGTCTATGTATCTCTAGTACTTGGTACATTGCTTAGCACAGAGTAAATACTTAATAAATTCTGGCTGATTGTTTGACTGGGGCAGGTACCATGGATAGAGCACTGGGCCTGGAATCAGGAAGACTCATCTTCCAAATTCAAATACAGCCCCAGATTCTTACTAGCTGTGTGATCCTGGGCAAGTCACTTACTCCTGTTCACCTCAGTTTCTGCATCTGTAAGATGAGCTGGAGAAGGAAAAGGCAAACCACTGCAGTATTTCTGCCAAGAAATCCACAAACAGGATCATGAAAAGTCCGAAGTGACTAAAACAACTGGACCACAAATTGTTTGGTTAATTGATTTTCAGTCCCAGCATCTATAGGCCACCTTTGCCACCCCTCAGCATGCTCTCCCTGCCCCTGAAGATTCATACTAGGGACAAGATCGCAAAGTGATAGTAGACGGCTCCAGGCAGGATCACAGATCCAGAACTAAAGCGACCTGAAGTCACCAAGTCCAAGTCCCCCATTTTACACGTGAGGCCAAAGGAGGTTAAGTGACAAGGTCATAGAGATAGTATCAGAGACAGGATCTGAACCCAGGTCCTTTGCCTCCAGAGCCAGAGAACATGTCATCAGTCCTATGAGCACAAAAGGGCCTTGGCAGAGTCTGTGCCACAGAGAACAGCAAGAAGCAGTTAGGGCCTTTTTCATTTGAGATTCATGTGTATTGGCATCACCCACATCAGCACCAGCCCATTACTCACCATGCTGAAGACTTGGGTCTGACTCCTGGCCCTGGTATGATATCTCTCAAAGGCAGAAGACATCAGGCAAAATCACCAGGATAAGAATTTGGGTTGTTGGGGCAAGGGGGCACTGATGACCTTAGCTTCTCTCCTGAACCTTTCTAGGACTCAGTTTCCCCCTCTGTATAATGAGGGAGTTGGTCTCTTTCCAGTTCTGGATCTCAGATTCTGAGAACCTGAGACTTCTAGGAAGGTGAGTACTATTCCTACTATCAGTCTACTTGGAGGCATTGAACAGAGATGAACTCAGCTGGTGCTCCCCCCTTTTTAGTGAGAATGTAGAAAGGACTTGGGTGCCAAGCCCCAGGCTAAGTCATTCTCAGTCTTTCTGCTGGATACCCTTTGGGGGTCGCTAACCTGGTCCCCTTTGCACAATGGGGCTACTGTTTACAACAACTTTCAGGGCTAGGGTAGGATATGGAATTTTTGCAACATTGCAAATATCACAAAATGTCCTGTGCCTCGGGCAAAGCAAATCCTCAGGTGTGGGGGTGTGAAGGGGAAAAAAGGTTGGGAGGGGCTTATTTTAGCCTGCCTCCTTAGTCTACCCAATATTCTTGCTAATATTTGCTAAGTTTTGTTGTTTCTAGGATGCTGAGGGCTTGCAAATCCCATGAGAAGTGTCAAAATTGGGTGCCCTGGGACCAAGCCCTGAGCACCCTCCTAGTTATGTAGTTCTGTGGTCCAAATCCTACTAATTAGCAGCCTGGGATAGTCCCCTTCACTCAGTCATATTGCTCTTCCTGGTCCTCACAGAGCATCTTCCAGTTCCCTGCCTCTTTACTTTTGTACTGGCTGCCTCCTGTACCTAGAATGTGTCCTCTTTATCTCTGCCTCCCAGAATCCCTATTTTCCTTCTAGCCTGAAAGCTGCCTTTTTTATGGCCCCAAGTGCTAGTCTCGCCTCCCCAAATCATCTTGGTTTTAATTGATAAAGATTCTGCATAGAAGTGCAGGCTTTCTCCCTTGATGGAATGAACAGTCCTCAAGGGTCCAGTTCTGATTCTTTGGATTTCTTTGAATCCCTTACCCCCTGTACGGTGCCCAGTCCATGAGAAGACCTGGATGATCCTTTTGGATTCAATGACTGGTCAGAAGCAGCATGGGGGGGCAGAGATGCTAAGTGTTCTATTCTGAGCACTGAGTTGCTAGGGAAATATGACAGGAAAGGATGCTTTACTGGTTCCCTCTCACCTTGGAGCAGCTTTCACAGATGAGGGATGAAGGAAAAATGGGCCTCCTGAGGCCCCATAAGGGAAAACAAGCCCAAACACCAAAGCCCTCTCCACTTGGTGATAGGGAGGGCCACCTGAAGAACATTATTTGTTTATCTCCTGCCTCCTGGCCACCCTGGGGACAAGCGGTGCTCCTGACAGGAAACACACAGCACAGTAACACACCCAGAAGGGGCAACCTCAGCTGAAAGCAGTCAGGGCTATTTCTGTTTGCCTCTTACACAGCCCTCTAGCTCTTCCCCCAGGAGCCCCAGACACTACCTGCTCTCCAAAGGGGAATCTGAATATATCACCAGCCCCTAGGTAACCAAACAGAGTAGCAGAAAGTTAGACCTGGGGCCAATTAGGCATGCCAAGCTGCAAGGGCAAAGGGGCTAGGGAGAGCTGATGTGTTAGGGGCTGCCTGCTGAGAGAACACTAAGCATTCCCCCTCTCATGGGCACTGGCAGGCTGTGGGGAGATCCTCCAGGCACTGTGTCCCTCCGGCTAGAACATCGTTCAGGGCTGAGGTCAGTCCTTGGTTCCAGGTGACTCACTAGGTATCCGTAGGCAAATTCCTTCCCCAACTTCAAAGGCTGATTATCGAGCACCTGAGTCCACGTGTTCCATTGCCAGGGGCACTAGAAACAGATCTGATGGCCACAGTCCATGCCCAGAAGGGTTTGGCCATAGACAAGGGCATGGAGTAGCATTGAACCTGAACCTGCCCCATCTCCTGCTGCTACCCTGACCCCACAGGAGCAGGGAAGGATATGGAGTTGGAGTTTATTCTGGTCGGCATCAAGAAGGATGGGAAAGGGACCAGATTTTCCCTGCAGCCCCAAGGTTGATGAAGGGGAGGATGGATGGGAGGATTGCTATGTCCTGTTCTAATAATAGTAGACAGTATTTCTATAGTACTTTAAAGTTTGCAAAACCCCTTACAGATATTATCTCATCTGGTCCTTTAACAACCCTAGGAGGTAGGTGTCACTTGATGAGAAAACTGAGGCAAGTAGCAGTTAGTGATTTGCACAGGGTCACGTAGTTACTAAGTATCTGAGGTTGGATTTGAGCTCAGGACTTCTGACTCTAAGTTTATAATTCTCTCCCCTTTACCACCCAGAAGTCTCCAGCTGTCATCCTACCAGCCCCTTCTCCTGACCCAGATAATGAGGAATGAATGGTAGTTTCCTTTTTTCTTGGTCTACACACCAGCTAATGAAGAATTAAGTAGACGCACCATTTCTCTAACCTGGCCTTGTCTTTCTCTGATGAGGGAGAGAACCCTCTCATGTTCTCTGAAAAACTAACTCTCAGACTGGGGAGTTAATGAGACTTCCTACTTCCTCCATCTTCCTCCCTTCTACTCCACAAACTAGGAGCTCATCCAATTTAATCCAACAACATTTATTGACAGCTTATTATAATGTAAGACTGGCGATTCCAAGACAAAAGGATCCTACATATAGGGCTGGAGGGGACCTCAAGAATCACACACACACTTCACTTGTGAAGAACTGAGTCCCAGAGAGACTCTAAGCACCTTCCCCAAGGTTACACAGGGAGTAAAGTCTAGGAAGGCAAGTCAGCTCTCCTGGCTCCAGAGACAAGGTTCTTTCCATTACATCATTGGGACTCCTTGCAATCGACTACAAGCTAGCCACAGGACAGATACCTGGACAAATTGAAGGACAGCTCCTGCCCTCACAGAGCCTACATTCCACTCGGTGCTTACAGTCTTCCTTCCCATTAAGGGAAGTGCCTGCTTGTTGTCTTTTTAAATCTGAAAGACGCTGCTGCTTCCTTGCTTCTATCCATCTCTCAATCATGTCTGAACATATTTCTGGGTGTCAAAGGAGAAGAGCTAAAAAAAAACTTTTAAGAATAAACTAAATTACCTGGCCCTTTGAAAATTCCCCTACCGGAATTTTTCAGGAGTCTGTAGGATTGATTGATTACAGGAAGCATGTTAATTTTTACCTCCCTGGGGGGGGGGTGATAAGATTTTCAGATGAACTGATTCTTTGAAGAGTTTCTAACTAATTTATTTAGGATGATTTTATCAGACTAGATACATCTGGCCAGATGGCATTCTGTAGTGCTATTTGCCTGAATAGCCATTCTTAGGATTAGGAGATTGCCAATTTGGAACGAGAAGAGACCCGAGAACTAATCTGGCCCAATTCCTTCATTTTGCAAATAAGGACACAGGCTCAGAGAATTTAAGAGACTTGCCCAAAGTCAGGATACGAATGAAGCTTGTCTGACTCTCCCTTGCCGTTTACTGGTTAATGTTATCCTCAATACTTCCCTGTCCATGGGGCCTCCCTCCTGACCTTCCTCTCAGACCCACGAGCTATGGTTTAGGAGCTTCCCATATTCCAAAGAGAGTCCAAACATCCCTTCAGGAAGACTAGCACCTCCACGTAGAGCCAGAGACATGTTCCAGATATACTAAGCTCCTCATGCAGACCAACCCCTGCCCTTTCTTATGGCCAGCTAAGGCCAGTGATTCCAATCCTTGTTACATATGGGGATTCCTTCACTCTACCCTCCAAGAACACACTCCTTTTTTTCCATTGTTTCTGCTTCCTAATGTTTCTTCTCTCCCTGATCACAGGATTCTGTAACAAAGTACAAATGAAACAGAACCAAGCACCACCCTGGGCCCACCTAGCATTGTCTGCCTCACTCAGTGCTTGGGGTTCTCCACCTTCCTTCGGACAGACCTCTGAAGCCACACTCAGCCATCGCACTGATTACGTCATGTTGGTCCATGTGTGACTCGTTCCACATCTGCTTACTTGGCTCTGTGTTCCTTCTCAAAAGTCCCCAAGCTCCTTTTCAACATCGACAGATTCCACAGGCTTTCCATATGGTAATAATTGTACTATTCATATTTTTTATTGAAAAAATGCATGGTGAGGGGAAAAGCCCACTGCGTATTCCTGACCTTTTTACTGGACCGGTGCTAATCAGAACATCTTCCGTGTGTAGGTGATATCTTATTTAGTTAATCTGTGAAAGGTGTGTCTGTGTACTGACTGATTCTCATAGAGATTCTGTGACCACTCGCATGACTCCTTGGGCCCAAATCTCCTCATAAGAGGAAGGGAAAATTCAGGGGAGCCCATGCCCCAGTCTGAAGGGGCAGGCTATGGAAACCAGAGGAGTTAATAATTGTCTTCTGTTGGGTTTGAGTGTCAGCATCTCAATGAGTCTGCAAATGGATGATCAGGTCCTTTAGTCCTGATTCTCCCCACACGGGCATCTGGTCTAGAGGAATCAGGGTGAATGTATATGAGGACATCTGGTCTCTATATTTAAAAAATCAGCAGCCCAGTCCCACTTAAGGAATATCCAGGGATCCCCTCTTGCCTCTAGGTTAAAAGACAGACTCGTGCTTTTGGCTTGTAAAGCCCTCACAGTCTAGCTCCAGCCAAACTTTGTAGGCTGATGATGACATTCTACCTCCTAACTTTTTGTGGCAGAGCAGCTGGCCTATGGTCTGCATGCTATCCATGACATTCATCTCCTTCCTCTGAGCATTTGCACAGGCTGTCCCCCATGCCTGGAGTGTTCTCCCACCTCACCTCTGCCCCCTTGGGAGCTTTAGCTTCTTTCAATGCTTCATTGAGGTGCTATTTCCTACAAGAAGCTTTTCCTGAATTACTTTCCATTGACTTAGCATAGAATATGTTGTATCACCTCCTCCCCTCCCTCCAGGTCACCCTCAGCATCTACTTCCTAAGCACTTGTTGGACCAGTCAAATCCACCCCCTTGTTATTCTCTAGACATTGATACACATATATGTATATGTGCGTATACATGTGTGTATACGTCCATGTGTAGACACACACACATACATGTGGGTATAGGCACATATAGGCACATATGTATATATTACCCAAGATGACCATGGCTATGATATTCAGGAACTTATTCTAAACCTCGCTGACACTCTCCCCTGCCACCTCTGTTCTCTATACCCTCCTAGACCATTTTGTTGGTTTGCTCACTGGTTCCTCTCCAGTCTTCCAGATCTTCTCTCCAAGCTGGTACAGGCGACCTCTGGGAAGGCTTCATAATGGGGGCTAAGTGTGCCAGATTTTAATCTCTATTATAAAGCAACAGTCCTCAAAACCGCCTGGTACTGGCTAAGGAATAGAGTAGTGGATCAATGGAATAGATTGGGCACAAAAGACTCAGTAGTCAATGACTATATTAACATACTATTTGATAAGTCCAAAGACCCCAGTTTCTGTGTTAAGAATTCACTATTTGACAAAAACTGCTGGGAAAATTGGAATATAGTATGGCAGAAACTGGGCATAGACCATCATCTAATGCCATACACCAAAGTCAAGTCTAAATGGGTGCATAATCTAGGTATAAAGGCTGATACTCTAAGTAATCTGGGAAAGCAAGGAATAGTTTACCTGTCAGATTTATGGAGTAGGGAAAACATTATGACCAAAGAAGAGTTGGAGGGCATTATAAAATGCAAAATTGATCATCTTGATTACATTAAATTGAAAAATTTCTGTACAAACAAAGCCAACGTAACCAAGATTAAGAGGGAAGTGGGAAATTGGGAAAGAATGTTTACAACGAATGTCTCTGATAAAGGCTTAATTTCTAAAATATAAAGGGAATTAAATAAAATTTACAAGAATGCCATTCATTCCCCAATTAATAAATGGTCAAAGGATATGAGCAGGCAATTTACAGAGGTAGAAATTAAAGATATGTTTAAGCATATGGAAAAATGCTCCAAATCACTAGTGATTTGTGAAATGCAAATCAAAACAACATTGAGGTACCACATCTCACCAGTCAGATTGGCCAAGATGACAAACCAGGAAAATGACAAGTGCTGGAGAGGATGTGGAAAAATTGGAACTCTAATGCATTGTTGGTGGAGCTGTGAACTGATA
>CM053600.1:200603457-200638288 GCA_028646575.1 Pseudocheirus occidentalis
ACACTCTAAATCAGGTATCTTGGCCTATAGGAGAGTAGAGGGGAAGGGGATGGCAGGTTGGGGGGGAGGATTGTTAGAAGCACGAACTTTTATAAAGGGACAGGGACAAAGTAGAGAATAAAACAAGAGGGGGGAAATAGGAAGGAGGGAAATATACAGGCACTGGGGTACAGAGATCCATTTTGCCTTACCAGAAAGTCAGAGGGGTGATGGGGGAGGATATAGGAGAGACCTGACTGGGGGAGGGTGCATACAGTGGGATCACTGTTTTGGGGTAGTGGATAGGGGAAAGATGGGGAGAAAATTTGTAAATCAAAATCTCGTGGAAATGAATGATGTAAACTAAAAATAAACAAAAGTTTAAATTTTAATAAAAAGGAAAAAACAAGAAATCTGAATGTAGGAATTTACACTTAACCCTATTAAATCCCATTGAAGATTCCACCAATGATTCTAGCCAGTGGAGATCTTTTGTTGACTTTCATTCATTCAAGTCTTCTATGTTTTTGGTCAAGTAGATTAAAATGTTAAACAGCCAAGCACAGACTCATAAGAAGTTCCAAGAGAATCCTCCCAATAATGAATGGACCTGAGTTTGAGTTCTGCCTCAGGTTCAGTTTCTTCCTCTGTAAAACAGATGTAATTATAGTAGCACCTTCCTCATAGGGTTGTTGTGAGAATAATCCTTAAAGTGCTATATAACTGTTAGCTCTTATGTCTTATTATCATGAATCATTTCCAAATTCATCTATTTGTATGACTCTTTGGCCCACGTCTTGTCCACAAGGATAGTGGACTCTACATCCAGAGTTTTTGCTAAAATTTAATTATTCTATGTCTATCCAAGGCTAACATGCTTTGATTGTTGGATATAGACAGATGATATCACTCCAAAATGTCTTGTGATTGACTGAAAGAATCAGACATAGGGGATGGCAAGCCAACATGGAATCATGCATTCCAGCAACTCTAACCTAGCACCTGAAAGGGAGAAGGGAGAGAATTTCTTCCCACCCCCAACCATCCCATACAATCATGAATCTAAGAGTTCCTAAGGTCTCAGCAGAGGTCCCATGGGTGACTAGGATCAGTAATACTGGTCACTGGAGCACTAGAGACTGCTGACAGAGTACATACCTACAGACAGATGTAGAAAAACAACACCCAAAGATTGTAGTAGCCTCAGAGAATAAGATGCCTAGTGGCAGAGAGATGTGCTGACTGTGGACTCTACACAGATGCTGAACCTTAAACCCAACAGAAAATGACCACCAAGAGGAATCTCATGAGGCTTTAACAAAAGTCTCTATTAAAAGCTATAATCTTTGGCCCTGTGCATTCTCTTCAAATGCACCTCACTATCACTACACTCTCCCCAAAGACCTTGCATACACAGGGTAAGGTCAACCCCCCAGTTTGTCAGAAATGGTTTTTGTAATTACTGTTCTTGCCATACTTTCTTTTTAAACCTGATTTTCTAAAGGCTCATTAAGGTTACTTATTGGTGATCAATGGAGAGTACACCGATGGCGGCTCATAAACATTAGTTCTAGAAGCCATAATAGTTCAGGGTTATCCCTAGAATGCTGTGAGGAGAAGGAGCCAGCTGCTTTTCTTGAGCCTCAACCTGTCAGTGTGACTAGGAGAGAAGAGAAGTAGCCCAAAGTGGGTGTTATCTACTTATATGTCGATCATAGTTACAGGCTCAAACTTACAGCTGTAGCAAAGCTAGGACCTCCCGGTATGAAAACTCCCTCTGCTTTTGTAGGTTTATAAGTCATTTGTAACTTATAGCCCTAGAAAGGAGCCTGGGGGTACTAATAGCCAGCTCTCTCCCTCCCCACCTATTTTGCAGTTACCTGATTAAATGTGTTTTTTATGTATTAGTATGTTTGTATTGTTTCTTTTAATAGATAATACATTCCTGGAGGGCAGGGCTGTCTCATTCTTGGTGTCTGGTGCCTTTCTAATAGTTCTAGGAGGCATGTGCATGATTGATTGATAGCTAGATATAAATGTTCCCTTTCTTGCCTTGTTGCAGTGATATTGCCTGAGTTCTGCTCCAGGGTGCTTGGAGGGAGATCTAGATTTCCTTTGTGGCCTCAGGACACACATGTGACTGAAGGTCAGTGGCCACAGGCAGGAGGTCTTATAATGCACCTCATGATGACCAAGGACTCTGGAAGACTCATATCACAGGACACCATCTGGCTTAGTGTTGACCTGGTGCCAAGCCATCAAGTCACCGAAATACACAATTGGAGACTCTTCTGTGCTCACAAAGCATTGCCACATGCAAAGTGAACAGCTTCCATTGGAGGGAAAACCCTGGGTCAGGGAAATCCCACCTCATCAACTCTGCACATCATCGCCCCCAAGAATTGTGCCTTTGTCAACCTTCAGGGCTTGCACCATGATTGTGGACATCTCTGCTTACTCTCACAGGGCAGTGGGGCATGAAGAGACTTGATCAAGGTGTCTGGAGCCCTAGTCCTGGCTTTGCCAACGTAACTCACAGGCAAATCATCTCTTTTCTCTGAGCCTCAGGTAATCTGTCTGTAAAGTGACAGACTAAGAGTAGATGATGTCTAAGGTCTAGCTCTAACAATATGTGGTTCATGAGAATCTAGGGCTCTGAATAATAATGAAAGTAGCCAGAATTGAGATAAAACTGTAAGGTTTGCAAAGATTTTGACAAATACCATCTCTGATTCTTACAACCATCTTGAGAGATGGATACTACTATTAGCCCCATTGTACAGATGAAGAAATAGGGGTGAACAGAGATGAAGTGACTTGCCCAGGCTCACACAGCCAGACCATGCTGAGGCTGGGTGCACATTCAGGTCTTCCTGATTCCAAGTCCAGAACTCTAAGCACTGTATCACCCAGGCACCTCCATAAATAGCACACTTACACTTGGAGTTAGGACCTGGGTCTGAGAGGTGGTGTGCTGTAATGGAAGGTGAACTAGATCAAGGGAAGAGGTTCCAATCTGTCACCTCACAGACAGGGTTGCCTGCCCTCATGTAATATCACCTTAGATAGTCACTGGAGTCTGTTGCTCAGCTAGAAGACTATGGTTAGGCACTTCACCTTCCCTAAACACTCTGGCTCTAAATCAATGACTATGTTGAGAATACACAGGTTCATCCCCTTGCCACATCCCTGTATCCAGGAGGCCATGGGAAGTGACAGGATTGCCTATTTCAGCAGTAAATTGGTCACTCTGATGACTTGGGCTCCTTCCCAGCCTCTTTCAATCTGGGATGCCAAAGGTGGGAGTGGTGGGCATGGGGTAGAGGGCTGCACAAAGCAGGCTCAGAGCCTGGCTCACTCCAGGAAAGGGTGGGGGAGGCTCAGGCAATAGTCAGCCACCCTCCACCACAGACACACGCTGGCTAGGTCTCGGGGGAGAGGGGCTCCTGGCTGGCTGGCTGGCGGCTGATGCTGCTCACACAGGGCCAGGGACTTGGCTGGCAGCAGAGGGGTGGGGGTGGAGGAAGGAGGGGCACACAGGCAAAGGCTGCTCAAACAACGGGTACATTCAGGGAGGCCTTCCTCATCCAAGTGGAAAGCTACAGTATGTTCGTGCTGTCCAGTCCAGACTTGGCTGGGACATGCCTCTCTCTCCTTATAAGGCAGCAGAACTCAGAGGTTCTGTGCCTTCCAGGACACAGCAGCCTTTGTGATGGTTGTGATCAGGTCTCCCCCAAGCCTGGTATCAAGGGATTGAAAGAAGAATTTCCTACAGCTTGGCCATGGGTCTGAAGCCACAGAGAGGCCCACCTGTGTTAGAGGCTCCCTCCCAACTCCATAACACCCCTGAATGATGAGGGGTGGGGCAGCAAACTTGGCAGGGTCCTAGGCCTCTGCATTTGGCCTCCACATCCTAGAGATCCTTCACCATCCTGGAAATACAGTGAAATGTGTCAAACCCTGAGAAAGCAAGCCTGGGGCAAAGGGGCCCAGGAGACCAAACCCACTTTTGAGGGTGGGGCAGGTATGTGTGTGTGTTGTGGGAAAGGAGTTTTCTTTCATCCCTCTCTCTCCCTGGCCAGACCCCCTGTCTTCTCCAGTCTTCTCCAGCACTCCTGGGATCCTACTGGGCCAGAAGCAGAGAAACCAGGGACTTGTCAGGGACACAGCAGGGCTGGCCACTTTCCTTTTCCCTAGTGGCCAGACAGGAGTCATAGGAGACGCAGAAAGAGAAAGCCACAGCTTTAAGACTTTCTACTTGGGCCAGGCCAGTCAGTTGTAGCTCTTGTGGAGGGACTTCAAAACTTGGCAGGGAAAGTAAACGACAGCTTTTCCAAGGAAGCCTTCTTGGGCTATCCCAGGGGGCTGAGACAACAGTTGGAGCCCCTCCTTTGAGGCTCTTCCATTTCAAATGAGATAATATTTGGATAGAGCATCTGGCTCACAGTAGGCACTTAAGAAAGGCTTCTTCCCTTCCCTTTCCCCCCACTCTCCTCTCCTTACTCCTTCTCCCCTTCTCTCTCTGACCTTGGGCAAGTTGGACCTCTCTGGGCTCCAGGTTTATAAAATGAATGGGTTGGAGGAGTTGGCTTCTGAGGTCTCTGTCAGTTCCAGACATGATCTGATATGTGCCCTTAGAAAAGTCACCCCATTTCTCTGTGCCTCAGTCTCCTCCCCTGTAAAATGATGGGATTGGACTAGATGGCCTCTTCTAGCTCTGGAGCTAGGACCTCATGATACCTCATCTGTTCAAATGAGACTAATCAACCCTGTCTTCCTGGCCTCCCAGGTTAGCTGGGAAGATCAAGGGAGGCCATGCAGATGATGGGCTTTATAATTTCAAGCTTTTATTACAATCCTAGATGAAATCAAGAGAAGAGAATTAGCTCTACTCTCCCTGACCCTGGCTGAAGTGGCAGCAGCTTCTCCCAGACCTGGGTTTAAGTGGATAGGGGGCAGGTGTGGTTCATGGCCTGGTCAGTTCTTGCCACTGGTGGCCCTCAGCCTGGGAAGTTTGAAAGCCACAGCCACCCATGGGAGCTTCAGCAGGAGAAAGGAGGAAGAGACCTGGAGGGGCTTGCTTCTTTCCCTCCTGCCTTTAATTCCTTTCTCCAGGCTGGGTTCAGAAACCCAAACAGTAATCTCCCTTGGCGAGGAGTTGTCAGAGTGCCCTAGGTGGAAAAGTCAAGTGTCAGAGACAGGATCTCATCTGCCTGAGTTTGTCCTTTGTCAAAAGGCCAGCTTTCAAACACCTGCATTTATCTCCAGGTGCCTGACAAACAGATCTGGCTTAGCCTTCCCTCTCCACTCCCCTCCTAGATCTGTCTCCCCACTGCAGCCTTCCCAATTTCATGGGCCGTTGTTACTGTGTTCCTCCTAACTCAGCTCCCACGGGCTCTGAAGAGGCAGCCTGTGGTCACAGGCAGAGAATGAGACTCAGGGTCAGGAGACGTCAAATTCTGACTAGCTGTGGGACCTTGGTCATTGTGCCTCCCTCTCTCAGTCTTCAGTTTCCTCATCTATAAAATGGGGAGCAAAAGAACAAGCTTGTTATTAAAATACCTGCTAGGCGCTGATAATCCTTGATTCCACTCTACTGGAGGGAAATGATGTGTTTGCAAAGAGATAAATGGTAATAAATGAAACAAACAACTTTGAGGTGAGCAGGTGGCAAAGAAGCCATGTGGGAAATCCGGAAAGACCTCTTGCAAAAGGTGACCATAGAATTGAGCTTTAAAGAGGTATAAATGAAGAGGAAGAGTATTCCAGGCATAGGGCAAAGCAGAGGCAAAGAGGTGGGAGGCGGGACATGGTGGATGCAAAGGTAATGGTGGAACGTACCTTTCCAGGCTTTGGGTGTAGACATGGGAGCTGTTATTATTGCCTTTATTTTGGTTCTATCAAGAGCAAAGTTGGAATCTTAAGATGAAAAATTGTGCTGGAGTACCTGTACTTTCTTTGTTCCATGGTTTCAAGGTAGCTTCTGACAGCAGAGCCCAAGCTTCCAGGAACTGGAAGAGCAGGGCAGGTGGATCAAAGATCTCTTGCTTGCCTGGAGGCGGAGATAGGTCCTCCATCTTCTACCACCAACATTAGCATAGAGGCAGGTCAACAGGGACCAGGTAGCTCCAGAGAGTTCTCATTCCAGCTCACATTTGCTTAGAGCCATGAAGCAATGGTTGAGTTGTTCCCACAGCTCTGTCTTTGTCTTCTCCCCTTGAGGGGTGGCTTGTGATAGGGTAGCAAATCACACCAGTCCTGGACCCCAGCCCACTCCATAAGAGGCAGTCAAATTAAGGATGGGCTGCTCATCAGGGCAAGCTTCCCAGAGAGACAGGATCTCCCCATCCAAGAGATGAGTCACCCTTGGTTAGAGGAGCTCATGTATGCCTTGGTTATCCTTCTCCAACCTACCTTCTATCTGTTGCTAAATAGCCCCACAGACTTACTGGGAAATGGTAGACAAGTAAGTAGAAGGTCAGGTCCTTGAGGGCAGGAACTAATTTTAGCTTTGTATTCTCAGGGCAGACCATAGTGTCTGGTGCACAGCAAGGGCTTAAATGTTCATTAAGTACCAACTGGGCACCAGGCATCATGCTAAGCACTGGGGATACAAAAAGAGGCAAAAGACGGTCCCTGCTCTCAAGGAGCTTGTAGTCTCCATAGTAATTGGACTGGATAGGGAGCAGCTGAGCCAGAAGAGGGGGAAGCACATTTTTGCATAGCCTTCCCAGGGTCCCAGCTTTGGAGAAACACTTAGATTATTGTCTCCGCTTCTTTCCTCTAAAGTACTCATCTTCTCCATTTTCCATGTGACAACCCTTCAAAGACTTGAGGGCATCTCTCATATACCCCCTAAATCTCTTCTTCATGGAAATAAGGGGAATCTGGTTGTTTTTCAGGCAATCTTCATCTTGTAGGGCTTCACTATCATGTTCACCTGCCTATGTGTTCTCTCCAGCTTGTGAATGTCCTTCTTGAAATGCTGACCTCATAGCTGAGTATTGTACTCTGGATTTAGCCTGACCAGGGCAGAGTCAAGAAGGCTTCATAGCTCATGAGTATCTATCTGTTCAGTGGTATGCTTTCCACCAAGATTACCATTAGAAAGACTTCAAATGGGATCTTTAAGAAAGGAGCATTTACTAAGGAGATGTAATTAGTACAAAACAACGAGCTCATCCCTGTACCCCTCCCCCCCCCCAAGTTGATACTCTCTCACTTATACCTATAGAATCTAGGGAAAGGAAGCTCTGACCAAGAGAGTACATGTGGTGAGAGGCATTCTCAGCTCCAGCTGCTCCAGATTCTGTTCTCCCCTTATGAGGTACTTGGGAAATATCCCTCCAGCATCTCACAGCTTTCCCTGGACTCCTGGTAGGGTTTTACATCTGCTTTTCCTCGCAGCGTCCCATCTTTTCTCAGCTCCCAATGAAACCATTGTCACCAGTTACTGTTGCCCTGAGGGTGCTGGGTCCCAGGAAGCCAATGACAGAGCTTTGGACATTTCAAAGCTCAGGAGGGTTTCCTCTGACCAAAGCTGGAAGGAGCCTGAGCCTGTACCTGACAATGAGCCCCAGGGAGAGCTGCTTCCCCTTCCCTCCTCTAAGCAATGTCTCCTCAGATGCCTGGCTCCCTTCTGGTTTCTACCAGATGCTCAAATCTTCAGGTTCCCAACTAGCTGCTGTTTTCTAAATCATCCACAGACTTGAATAAATTTCCTCAATAGAGCCAAATTCATCTTCTGCACACCCTTGCTCCAAGCTCACCCAGTGGCTTTCAGTCATTTATAATGACTGGATCTTTGCACATAACCAAAAGTCTTTGATTGGCTTCCTGATTAAAAGGTGTTTGGGTTTTGTCCACACCTCTGAGTGTTTGATTTCATTGAGAAGCCCCATGTGTCTGTAGTTATTGAGGTGCCCTTCTCACAAGAGTTACAAAAGGGCTACAAACTGAGAACCTGAGAGGACTTTAGACAGCAGGAATCCATACTCCTCATTTTGCAGATGAGAAAACAGTTCAAGGGAAATAAAATAACTTGTTCTAGTCAGGAGAATTTTGTTGTATATTTGAAAGGATGAGTGAGGGAAGTGGGAAAGAGAAGAGGGAAAGGTTCTTTCTCATAGCTCTTCTCTGGGGCCAAAATTGGACATGATGATTTTATTGCATTCAGTTTTTACTTTTTCCTGTTGCTGTTCTTTCCGTTTCTATGTTGTACTTATTGTATGTATCATTTTCTTGCTGTGATTACTTCACTTGGCCTTGGTTAACATTAATTTTTCCAATAATTCTCTGTATTTACCACTTCTAAAGGCCAAGTAATACTCAAGTATGTTCACATACCCCAATTGGTTTATCCATTCTACAATCAATCATCATCTACAGTGTTTCTGGGTTTTTTGTTTCATTTTGTTTTATTACAAAAAGTAAATATACACTATATTCAAGGCCTTTCTTTCTATTATTGACCTCTTTGGAGTTTATGCCTGGAAACAGAATCTTTGGATCAAATGGGATGGACATTTTAGTCAATTTCTCAGTTTGCATAGTTCCAAATTGTTGTTAGAATAAATGGAAAAATCATAGTTCCACCAATGATGTATTAGCAGGTCTATAATTTAACAATGGTTTTAACACCTTTCACCACACATAATATTCAATCTCCAAACAACATGGAATGAGAAGCTTCTAAAATAAAGCTACGAAATGCAAGAAATTGATGCTGTAGAACAAAATTAGGTAAGTGACATCTCATTGTCCTGTCAGAGGTATCCCAAAGGTGTTCTAAGGATTATCTCACTAAGCCTACAGAAGATAAATTTATAATCCAATAATCATTCAGTTACCAACATATGCCATTTTATCCATTTGGGTCCATGGAATATGAAATATGAAGGATCAACAGTGAGACCATGATTGACCTGGCATTGTTGGGTCAATAGTTCTTTCAGACTGAGAAATCAGAGAGATAGTTTGGTGGGGAGGGCCACACTGCCACAAGTGCATCAGCAGGGCAGGTCCTATGAAGCTGGCCAGGGTGGAAAGCGAAGTGTGGCCAGAGCCAGCTAGTGGGTGGGTCATGTGGGTCATGTCATTCCACCCCCAATTTGGGCAGTGTATGCATCATTCAGAAGTTCCAGAGCTGAGAAGGTCAATCTCCCCACAAAGGTTGAGTAGCAGACTAGGAAAAGAGAGAGACGGCATGCAATACCAAGGAATCTCAAGACACAAAGAGCCCTAATAATGGGGCAACCAGGGAAGACCCCCTGTTAGAGGTAGTATCTGAGTAGTTCACTGGAATTTGGATCCTGATGCCCAATTACAGGAGCATTTCATTAGCCTAGTCCCTCTTCAATGCTTTCTCAGGAAATATTATGAAGGACATTCATTACATATTTGATGATCTATATAGGAAAATAGACACAGAGAAAGAGACAGTAACAGAATCATTATACCTGGAAGCAGACAAGGCAGGAAGCAATAATGTCTAGGCAGGATAACTCTGGTGGGGAAAAAAGGTATTTGCAAAGGGTGGGATGAACACAAGATTTATAAACCAAACCAGACTTGGAAGTGAACAAAAGTTGTTCTTGGCTTCCAGGGATAGCTGATTTGACTGTAAGATTAATTGTGCATTTAAACTTCAGGGCAGAGGCATTTGTCTTTCTGTTTTCAATCACTCCCCTTCATGTCCCAACTTCCCTGGCCAGATTATCAGAAAATAGATCAATGATTTGTGATTTTGAAGTTCTAATTCCCAGTCCTCTGATGGATCACAGTCTCCCTATTACTAAGCTGTGGAGTCCTCAAGTTGCCTAAGATTCAGGAAAGTTGAGGCACTTCCCTGTAGTTACTAAAGGAGGGGCCAAACAGTGGGATATGCATGTGGTCCTTGAGTTTATGGAACAGGCATGAGAAGGTCTTCCTGACTCTTGGGTAAGCACTCTTTGTTAAATCACACTACTTCTCACGGAAGAATTATTTTAGTCTGTTTTCCATTTTTGGATGTTTTTTTTTTAAATCGTGCTTTTTCTGATCATTTAAAATGAATTGAAAGATGGACATCAAGGCTTGAGAAAGATGGGTTGTTTCTTTTTTCAGATAATGACACTAAAACAACAACCATGTGGAAGCAGTGTTACCTATAGTGGTAAGGCTCTTCTGTGGTTCTTATTTATAGATGATATTTTGATAATTTGCTAATTGTATCAGTCATGGCAGGACCTTTTAAATAAGATCCATATTTACCAACAACAGTATAGCTTAACCATCCACATAAGAAAAACCAAGTGGATGAAGAATGCATATTGTCCGTATTATGATATTCAGTTAGATGGACATTAATACATATATCATGGACAAGCCTGTGACTGGATGATGAAATGACTTTAAGATTGTATAGGAAAAGAACAGGATGGATCATATTTGAAAAACTCTGAAAGAATTTAATGACTCCAGTCTTCTTCCTTAAAAAAAAATCTATGTTTTAACACCAGTATTCTTTAGTAATACTGTATAACTGTGAGTCATGAATTACCAAATCCTGGAAGAATAAGTCTCAGGTCATTCAAAGGGCAATGGAGAGATGCCGAGTGGGTGTGAGTAAGCTAAGTCCTAACACCCATGGAGGCATACAAATCTAGCCTCAGACTCTTAGCTACTTAATTCCGGACGTCCCTTTGATGATCAACTATGATTGACTTAGCTCTTTGCATCAATACATTGATCCAAGATAATTCCAAAAGGCTCACGTGGGAAAATGCTACCCACAGCGAGAGAAAGAACTGATTGAGTCTAAATGCAGTTTGAAGCATACTAGTTTCACTTTTTTGGTGGTTCCTCCCCCCTTTAATTCTGTTTCTTCTTTTATAAAACAACTAATGTGGATATGTGTTTTATGTGATTGCTTACTGTCTTAGGGAGAAGGAAGGGAAGGGAGGGAGAAAAATCTGGAACTCAAGATAGAAAAACAAATGTTGAAAATTGTCTTTACATGTAATTGGAAAAAAATAAAATACTATTAAACTTTTTTTTTTAAAAACTTCTCTTTAGACCAGTTTCCTTAACTGAAAAGGGAATAACAGTAGACTTACCTCATAGAGTTGCTGGGAGGATCAAATGAGACAGTCTTTTAAAGTACGTAGCACAGTGCCTGGAATGCAGTCGGCAGGATGAACGATCCGCTTCCCCTCGCTCTTCTCCATGGACAGAAGAAATGAGATGGATGAGGATCAAAGATGTTTGCCTAGAAAGGAAAGTGGGCTGGTGATGGTATGAGAACAAGATATAAGTTATGCGATGCCTGCATGTGCTCTTGGGGGCTCCAAGGAAAGCCTCTCCCATTCCCCTCTCCCCCTACACTGGCGGAACCCTCTGGGAAGCATTTGATGGAAGATGTGTACCATGAGAAGGCATGGGTATCCTTGGGTCAGGTGTCATTAGCAGCATTCAAGGCATTATGAACTTGAATTGGTTGAACATCATTTTGTACTGCTGCTGTACTAGGAGCCAGAGAACTCAACAGTACAATCAGAAAGGGCGGCTAGGTGGTGCAGCGAGTAGAGCACCAGCCCTGGAGTCAGGAGGACCTGAATTCAAATCCAGCCTCAGACACTTGACACACTAACTATGCGTGTGACTGTGGGCAAGTCACTTAACCCCAATTGCCTGCAAAAAGCAAACAAAACAAAACAAAACAGTACAATCAGATGAAACCCAGGGTGTCATCCTGAAGGAACTGGAATCTGGAAGGACAGGAGTCAACTAATACATAGATAAGGGAGAGAGAGAGAGAGAGAGACAGAGACAGAGAGACAGAGACAGAGAGACAGAGAGAGGACAGAGACAGAGAGAGGACAGAGACAGAGAGACATTAGAACTTAGGGGTGTGGTAAGGTTAAGGTTTGACTGGAGTCAGCTCAGATGGCTCAGGAGAGTTGATTGTTAAATGTTTAGAACATATATACCTTGGAAATTAGCAAATGCTATAAATTAGAAGTTGGTTTATTATTTTTCATTGGCTAGATCAAATGTGGGGGCCTCTGCAGTCTCAAGGCCCCACATGATCTTCTAGGTCATTGGGCGCAGCTTTTTTGACTCAGTCCAAGTTCTACAGAACAAATCTTTTTATTAAGGGGATTTGTTCTTTGATGCTTGGATTTGGTCAAAGGGCTGCACTTGAGGACCTAGAAGGCCACATGTGGCCTTGAGGCTGAGGGTTCCAAGAAAGTGATGATGTTAGTAATGCCAATTAAAAGTATATCATGGGTACTTTTTTCTTTCAGAGAACTGGTTGTTAAACACTACCAGAATGCCCCCTGGAAAGAAGGAATACAAATCTAATTTACTAGATTGATCCTGGGAAGGAGGAACACTAAGGGCAGCCATGAAAAACCAGAGTAGAAAGTCATATCTGAGCTGAATCATGGGGGGATCTAGGAATTCCAAGAGACAAAGATGAGGAAGAGGAGCCTTCCAGGTATGAGGGACAGCAAACAGAAAGGCAAACATACTGGCACAGGAGATAGAGGGACCTATGCGGAATGGCCAGTCTTTCCCTTTTGGCTGCCTCAAGCCTCTCCCCTCTCCAGTTCATCCTCCCCATAGCTTTCAAGTGATTTTCTGAATCCAGTCATGTCACCCCCTTTTCAGTTGAGCCAACCAACTTCTAGTCCATTCCAGGATCCAAGAGAAAACCCTCCAATTGGCTTTTCAAGCCCTTTACCACTTGACTTCTTCCTACCTTTCCAATCTTCTTACACCTGGCTCACCTCCATGTGCTCTGGGATTTACTGACCCTTCTCCTGGCTTTTCTTTGCACACAATCCTCCATCTTTCATCTTTGTACCTTTGAATGGGCTCTTCCTCCATGTCTGGGATGCTCTTCCTCCTCACTTCTACCTCTTCAAAACCCCTGATTTCCTACAAGATTCTTTCAAGTCACCCCCAAAAGGAGACCTTTCTTGATCACTCCTCACTGCCCACAGCCATCAGACCCTTTATCACTTCTACCACCTTCCATCTACTGTGCATGTGTCTTACATTTATCAGCTGCCAATTTTTTTGTATGTTGTCTTTCCATAGAATGGATGCTCCCTGAGGACAGGGAATATTTTGGGGTTTGCTTTTTTTTTAAACTATCTCCAGTGCTTCCTAGAGTCCCTGGCACATGGTAAGCATTTCATGAATGCTTGTTGACTGGCTCAATGACTAACTGATTGTATAATATGTGAATGGGAATAATATGCAATTAGACTTAGAAGAGAGGGTATAGCCAATGCATGAAGGCTTTAAAGGGCAAACAGAAGTATTTCTATTGTATTTGTTGAGTGGGAAGGGACCTTAGAGTTAAGCTAGCCCTCATTTTTAGACCAGGGAACTAAAAACCAGAGAGCCAAAGTCACATAGGAAGGAGCAGAAGAGCTGAAATTCAAACCTCATATCCTCTGATTGAGAAACTAATTCTCTTCTCATACCATCCATCTGGCCAAAATGGAATTTCTTAAATGGGGGAATGGACATCATTGGACCAGAATGTTAGGGATATAAATGTGGCAGCTTGGTGCTAATAGTCCAGGAAGGGGAAGATCTTGGGTTAAGGAGATCAGCTAGATGACTGACAGATTGGATAATATTTCAGAAAAGGAAAATGATGAATGTTGAAGAAGATGTGGGGAAAATTATAATACTAATGCATTGTTAGTGGAGTTGTGAACTGATCCAATCATTCTGGAGAACATTTTGGAACTATGCCCAAAGGGCAATCAAATTGTGTATATTCTTTAATCTAGCAATACCACTGCTAAGTCTGTATCCCAAAAATATCATAAAAACGGAGAAGGACCCACATGTACAAAAATATTTATAGCAGCCCTTTTTGTGGTGGCAAAGAATTGGACATTGAGGGAATGTCCATTAATTGGGGAATGGCTAAGCAAATTGCGGTATATGAATGTAATGGAATACTATAGTGTTTATAAGAAATGATGCACAGGCAGATTTCAGAAAAACCTGGATTTACATGAACTGATGCTGAATGAAGTGAGCAGAACCAAGAGAACATTGTACACAGTAACAGCAACATTGTGTGATGATCAGCTATGATTGACTTAGCGCTTCTCAACAATGCAAGGACCTAAGAAAATTCCAAAAGATTCATGATCGAAAATGCTATACACATTCAGAGAAAGAAGTATGGAGTCGGATGCAGATAGAAGCAAACTATTTATACTTTTTTGTGACGTTTTCTTTGTTTTTTTTTCCCTTTTGTCTTGATTCTTCTAATGCGGAAACACGTTTAACATGCTTGTACGTGTATATCAGATTGCTTAGTGTCTTGGAGAAAGGGGGAGAGGAAGAAAGGAGGGAGAAAAAATTGGAACTCAAAATGTTAAAAACATTAATGTTGAAAATTATCTTTATATGTAATTGGAAAAATACCGTTTACATAAAAATCAATATTAATTTTTACATGCAATTGGGAAATATTTAATAAAAAATATTTTTAAAAAGAAGTCTACTGCCATCATCTACATGAGAGATGATGGTGGAAACTGGGTGAGTGGGGAGATGTTGACCAGAGAATCAACCCAACTTGGCTGCTGATTCTCCACATTTGTGGGATCACAGAGCCCACATTCAGTGGTACAAGGTTCATAGATGCCGAATGGAATCCTGGCAAAGATCTCTGATTTGGGAATTAATTCATTCAGCTATACGCTGGCCAGGAGAAGGGGGAGCCGATTCTCCTCCTGCACTCCACTCTCTGTGCAGTAGCCTGGGCTTTAGCGACTTTTAATTTCCTCTGTCCCCAGGCATCCTGGAAAAAGTCACACCAATAACAGCTTCACCTCCTGACCTGGCTGGCAGTGTGGGACCTCCTCCTATGTTCCTCAGAGCCTTGCAAGCCCAGGTCCGATCCTATTAAGCTGCCTGGCAAGGGTGGTGAGTCACTTCCATACCACCCAAATGCCTTCCCCATGTTTCCCCGGAGAGAAGAGAGAATCCTGCCAGCAGATTACAACCTGAAGGGAAATGGTAAATACAAATTGTCTTTTTAATTGGATTGTTACTGAAAGGCACATCCTGTCCTGTACCCTAAACCTGCTGCAGTCACAGTTCCAAGGCTGTTTCTTCACCCCTCCAACCTCCAACCACCTCCCCTACTGTTTCCTGTTTAAATATTGAATCTTCTGTTTAATTGTCCAAACAACCCCTAGGAACAGCCACACTCCAGAGGCCCTGTCCAGTTTGGTTTTGTAGGTAGAGAAATTGATTTAGGAGCTGTAAGATCTGGGTTCAACTCTTGCTTCTGTCACTTAGGTATGGAACCCCAGACAAGTCATTTGAATTATCTGAGCTTTGGTTTTCTCATTTGTAAAATGGAAATTATGGTGCCTATAGGATGTGTATCACAAGGTTTTTGTGAGGTTCAAATGAAATAATTTACGTGGATGCATTTTGTAAGCCAGAGTCAGTGTAGTTAGGAAGATTTGGATTCCAATCCACATCTTGGCTGTGTGACCTTAGGTAGGTCATTTAACTTCTCAGTTACCCAGGAAATTTTAAAACTGTGAGTAATAAAGTGCCTTATGATTCTATCTACCAATGATACCACAAAGTCAGAACAAACAAGAAAGTATCTGTTATTCCTGTTGAAGAGGGGCCTTCCTGGGCCGAGTGGGCCTTTTGGCATGCTGAGGCTTCCCCAACACACATGGCCTTAATATGTAATCTCCCACTGGTTCAAGGGGGAGATTTCCATCTTTTTCCACCTGACCCCCTCCTTTTCTAGGGTCTGACATGGCCTGCTTCCATCTTCCATGAGCTTCTTGGCCATGTGGCTTCTTTCTGGATTCTTCTGCTTTTCGTTTAAGCAGGATATCCTTTTCCTGTGGGCATTTTATTTGTACTCTTGAGTATCAGAAAGGATTGTTTGGCAGGCTCCTTCTTCATTTTAAGATCTACCTTTTTCAGCCAGGGAGGACTGGGCCAGGTCCCAGCAATGAGAAGAAGCTAGGCCCTGTGCTAATCACCCAGGAAGACAGCAAGGGGCCATCAGTGGGGGAGAATAGAAAAAAGCACTGACATTCAGATCCCATCTCTGACTCTTACTATCTGGGGGAACTTCAAAGAGTTACTGCTCTGGGACTCAGTTTCTCATCTGTAAAAATGAGGGCGTCAGACAAGGTGATTTCAGAGGTAATTTCCAAGTTCCTATTCCATGATCGTGTGATCTGTGTAAAAGGTCCATTTCTAGGCTCCTCCGGGGCCCAAAGATGTGGGATATATGCATATGTGTATATGGGGGAGGTGGAAGGATCTTCAGGGAACTTTCTCCAGTGGGATATTCCTTCTATGTTTTCATGATCCCATCCCATCCCATCCCATCCCATCCCATCCCATCCCATTCATTTCATCATTTCTTACAACAGGATTGGCCAAGCTTGGATTCCTAACTTCCATTGCCTCAGTCTCAGGTGAAGTTTGGGGAAGATATCCTCAGTGGCCAAGAGGATTGATTCCCATGTTACAAATATTTTCAACATGTGACCACGGGCTTTAGGCAATGATGAGGAAATCAACTGAGCATGGAGCCCCAAGGTCATTCTCAAAAATGTCTCTCATTGAATATTTTGGCAGCACTGCCCTATGTCTTTCTCCATTTCTGTCTCTGTGCAATGTTGAAAGGGAGAAAAGAGTAGCAATCACTTCCACAAACATTGAGTGACACTCACAAAAGCCCTGGCAACAGCTACCTTGCTCCTTGACCACCTGGATGAATGTTTAGGTATGTCCCAACCCCACTGGAGTACAGATCTGAACGCCTGGCTTGGGTCCAGAATCCACCTTTGTGCTTGGTATACCAGGAGGGCATGGGGCCACACCTGACAGTCACGCTCACTTAGGTTCAAAGTTAGATATGTGGGGGGGGGCCCAAGTCTTTGAGGGGGCAGGTGTCAGATCTTTCCCAGTAGAATGAAAGTTTCCCAAGGGAAGGCATGATGTCATTTCATCTTTGTATTCCTGTCCAGTGATTCCCAGGTAGTGGATGCTTAATATGTATTTCTTTATTGAAAAAAAATGTATTCAATCCTTAGGTAAAGTTTGTCTACTCTGGCTCAGTAATATTTAATTCAAGGTTGGAGAAGAACAATTCTACCTTGACCTTAGCATCCTGTGTGTGTGTGTGTGTGTGTGTGTGTGTGTGTGTGTGGTGTGTGTGTATGTACACTCAAATGTACTTGGACTGGATTGTCATTTCACTGGTATAGGGAACTTCAAGGTGAGGAAAGTCCCTCTACACATTCAGGTTGGCCTCTTTTAAAACCTAAAGTTTTAGAAAGTTACCTGGCGCTTCCTCATAGTCACATAATCAGTACATGTCAGAGGGAGGACTTGAAGCTATATTTTCCTGATTCCTTTATCCATTAGAACTTTTTATATTGTATGTGTTATAACTTTATAGAGATAGAGAGAGAGACAGAGAGAGAGAGAGACAGAGAGAGAGAGAGACAGAGAGAGAGAGAGAGATGATGTGATATGATCTATGCTCTGCTATGCTATGATACAGAGAAGGTATAGAAGGGTCTAGAGCTGCACTTTTAGCATTCCTTAGCATAGGGAGTTCCCAGCATGGAAACTCCCTTTACCAATGCAGATAAACACCTACCCTGCAGCTTGTAGTTGGTAAGTTGCACTCTGAGAGTTCAAGTGTCTTGTCCATGTTGTGCAAACATCCTAAGTCAGAGGCATGACATGTACCCTTGTCTTCCTGACTATAGGAGCATCTCCCTATGTGTTTCACCACACTGCCTCTCACCCTCATCATAGTACACTTATTTTTTCAGGTTTTTGAATCAGTAAGTTGTGTCTTTCAAGAGTTTCTTCTCAGTCTCTTGGTCTTTTCTTGCATTCCTCTGACCCTTTTCCTAACTCTGAGGAGTTGTGATTCATGTCCATTGCCTCTGAAGTCTTCCTTTGCCCATCAGGGTCATGCACACCTTGGGCTGTGGGCATGTTTCCTCCTGCAGACAGATGCCTGGGGTATGATGTATGGGTCATGGAATCAGCAAATCCAGGCTCCCACCTCTCCTTGGGTGCTTGCCACCAGTGTATGCCTGGATAAGTCAATCATTCAACCTTCCAAAAGTTTTGTCTCCTCTGGAAAAGTGGGGATGAGGAAATCTGTGCCACCTGACCCTGGTGGTGGTGAGGAAAATTCTTCACACTGCAAGGTGCTTTGAAAATGTGAGCAGTCATAACTTTTAGCTCAAGTAAATCACACAGAAATTTGTCATACTGATATGGGTTGCACTGACCCACGTCTTGCAATGACCAAACACAGTGATAGAAATTTCCTGATGGCATCAACAATCCCAAGTCTGAACTAGTGCCAGGGAGACAGCTCCATCAAAGCTTTCAGAGGCACACATGGCCAGCCAGAGCAGTGAGGAGATAGCTGGCTTCCTTTGATCCTTCATTCCACATTTACTTCAGTTCATTGGATAGAAACTTATTAATGCTGATTTCTGTGCACATGCATGTACACAAACTTCCATTAGGCAGTGTAAAGGGCTCTAGATTTGCAAACAGAGAGACCCCTTTTCACATCCTTCCTCTGACACAGTCTAACTGGGCTTTCACTTCTCCAGGCCCCAGGCAACTCTTTTAGGCAAATTGAGTGATAATTGGACTCTGATCTACTCGGGTGCTTCTCTGACGAAATGCCTGGAGTACTGACGTATACTTGTGATCTTTGAAGTGGAAGATATGTCTACTTATCTGGAGTCTAACCTCTTATAACCTTCAAGAAGGTCTTTGAGAGTTATTGTGCCCAGAAAAGTGTTTATCTTGGGGTCAATCTGTTGACGAGTCACTTGGAGCTTCACTGGGGTGGTCCTTGAATACCTAGCGCAGAGCTAATGGGCCTATGTGCTAAGCCTTTTCCACCTTGGTAGGACGCACCATAGGACAGACTCTGTTAGCAAACTTTCAGGAACCCAGAATCTCCTTTCAGCCACCATGGAACTTTGGAGATATCTAGTAGAAGCCAGAATTTCTTCTCCCGAGGTCTCAGTTTCTGCATAGATAGGAAGAGGGTGTTGCATCTCATGACTTCTAAGGACTCTGTAAACTCTAATCCCATGATCCTTTGATTTATAGCAGAGTGGAAAGAAGACTGGCCTCTGAATCAGGTCCACATGGGTTCAAATCCTTCCTTTGACAGACAGTAGCTGTGTGTACCTGGGCAAAGTGCCCAGTGCCCCCAGTCCACTCTCTGGGATTCTATACTGCCAAGAAGAGATCCATCCATACCCTACATGCATGAAGCCACAAATCTATAACCCATTTTTGACCTGGTAAAGCTGGATTGGCCTCATCCCTTCTTAGTCTTGTCAAATCACAAAGCAGCCACACACTTGGCAAGACAAGTTGGTTTGGCATGATTCTATTTGGAGTGGTTATTTCCTGCATTTCCCCTATTCACCAGCATTCATTGATGTATTGACACATCTGAGAGCTAAATGCTGAAGAATCTTTTTTCTTTTAAAAGATATATTGATACATTTTATTTTTGTCACCTTCATTTGTTCTTTATGTCATATTCATGTATTCCTCCCCACTCTCCCCGGTAGAGAGTAATACCTTGTAACAAAGAACAAACAGACAAAGACAGAGAGAGGAAAAAATAAAAGAGAGAAAGAGAAAGAAGGAAAGAAAGCTAGAGAATAAAGAGAGGGGAGAGAGATATAGAGAAAGCAAGAAAAGAGAAAGACAAAGAGAAAGGAGACAAAGAAACAGACAGAAAGAGAAAGAGAGAGAAAGAGAGAAAAGGAAAGAAAGAGAGAGAATAAAGAGGGGGAAGAGATAGAAAGCAAGAAAAGAGGGAGAAGAGAGACAAAAACAGAGAGATATGAGAGAGAGAGAGAGAGAGAGAGAGAGAGAGAGAGAGAGAGAGATAGAGAGAGAGGGAGAGGGAGAGGAATGAAAGAGAAAGAGAGCAGAAAAAGCAGATGATTGCTCTGGACTTGAAGTTGTGTGATCATGACTATGGGTATAGCCCACAATAGCCAAGGTGAGGTTTCTGCCATTGACAGCTTCCATAGATTCACTAGGTGTTTTCTTATCATATTGAATGAGCTTCTTTGGGCATGTATAATTTTAATATAGATTTGTGGGAGACCCACAGACAATGGAGAGAAGCTTGGTGGGTGTAGAGTAATGACAACATTTGAGAAGGGGACTAAAATGCTTGATCAAGAATGATGAGTAGGGACAATAGGTGGCCAAAAGATGTACCATGTAATGGCTATGGAATTTTTTTCATGTTCAATTTATTTATCTTTAGTTCACAACATTAAGTTCCAGAATCCTTTGAGTTCCAAATTTTTCATCCCTTCCCTTTCCTTTCCCCTCCTCCCCATGGCAGCATACAATAAAATATAGGTTCTACCAATACCTTCACATTAATCTTAAGTCAAGTTGTAAGGAAAGATTATAACCAGTGGAGTGAACGAGAAAGAAGGAATAAAACAAAACAAAGCACAAAAGAAAGAGTGCAAGTAGTTTGCTTCAATCTGCATTCAGACTCTAATTCTTTCTCAGGATGTGGATAGTCTTTTCCATCCTGAATCTTTTGGAGTTGTCCTATAACCCTGCATTTCTGAGATAAATCCAGTCTATCAAAGGTAGTCATCACAGACACTACGTGTCTGTAATTGTGAACAAAGTTCTCCTGGTCTTGCTCTCCTCACTCAGCATCAATGTATAGAAGTCTCTCCAGGTTATTATGAAGTCTGTCTGCTCCTCATTTCTTATAGCACAGTAATATTCCATTACATTCACATACCACAGCTTCTTCAGCCATTCCCCAATTGAGGGTCATCTTCTTTATTTCCAGTTCTTTGCCACCACAAAAAGAGCTACTATAAATATTTTTGTTCTTACCGGTCCTTTTCTCACTTGTATGATCTCTTTGGGATACAGCCCTAGAAGTGGTATTGCTAGGTCAAAGGGTATGCACATTTTTATAGCCCTTTGAGAATAGTTCCAAATTGCTCTCCAGAATGGTTAGATCCACCACCAATACATTTAGTTTTCCACTTTTTCCACATTCTCTCCAGCATTTGTCACTTTCCTGTTTTATCATCTTAGCCAATATGACTGGTGAGATGTGGTACTTCAGAGTTGTTTTGATCTGCATTTCTCTAATAAATAGTAATTTAGAGCATTTTTCATATGCTTATAGATATCTTTCATTTCTTCCTCTGAAAAATGCCTGTTCATATCATTTGGCCATTTATCAATTAGGGAATGACTAGTATCCTTATAAATTTGACTTAATTATCTGTATTTAGAAATGAGTCCTTCATTAAAGACACTGGTTGTAAAAATTCTTTCCCAATTTTTCATTTCTTTCCTAATTTTGGTTACATTGGCTTTATTTGTACAAAAACTTTTCAGTTTAATGTAATCAGAGTTATCCATTTTGTATTCTGCAATGTTCTCTATCTTTTTTTGGACATAACATTTTTGCTGCTCCATAGATCTGATAGGTAAACTGTTCCTTGCTCTCTCAGATTGCTTATAGTATCAGCCTTTATATCTAGATCATGTGCCCATTTAGATTTTATCTTGGTATACTGTGTAAGATATTGTTCTATGCCAAGTTTCTACCATACTATTCTTCAGTTTTCCTGCAGTTTTTGTCAATGTGAGTTCTTATCTCAGAAGCTGGAGTCTTTGGGTTTATCAAACAGTAGATTACTATATTCATTGACTGCTGTGTCCCGCGTACCTAATCTATTCCATTGATACACTACTCTGCTCCTCAGCCAGTACCAAGTAGTTTTGATGACTGCTTTATAATAAAGATTAAAATCTGGTATGGCTAGGCCACTTTCCCTGGCATTTTTTTTCATTAATTCCCTTGATATGCTGGACATTTTGTTCTTCCAGATGAATTTTGTTACTAATTTTTTTTGTAGATTGATTGGTATGGCACTAAATAGGTAAATTGGGTAAAATTGTCATCTTTATTATATTAGCTTGACCTAGCCACAAGCAACTGATGTTTTTCCAATTATTTAGATGTGACTTTGTGTGAAAAGTGTTTTGTAATTGTTTATATATAATTTCTGGGTTTATTTTGGCAGGTAGATTTCCGAATGTTTTATAATGTCTACAGTAACTGTAAATGGAATTTCTCTTTCTATTTCTTGCTGTTGGACTTTGTTAGAAATATATAGGAATGCCGAGGATTTATGTGGGTTTATTTTATATCCTGCAACTTTGCCAAATTTATTTATTATCTCAAGTAGTTTTTTACTCAATTCTCTAAGTATATCATCATATCATCTTCAAAGAGTGATAACTTAGTCTCTTCTTTCCCTAACCTGATCCCTTTTATTTCTTTTTCTTCTCTTATTGCTACAGCTAACATTTCTAGTACCAGATTGAATAAGAGGGGTATGTCAACAAGCACCCTAGCATACCCAGGGTGGCTGCTAGCACAGGTTCTTAGATCTCCTTTTCTAAAGAAAAGCAACTCAAAATGGGTTAACAGTCTCACTTTAATCAATCAAACATAAATCATTTACCTAGTTTAGGGAAAAAGTCAACACCCTGAACTTCAAGAATACAAACACAAGTTACAAGCAGAAGTTTCAAGCAGACAAACAAGCAAACCAGCAGACAGACAGGGCTTCCAGCTGTCTGATCATCACATCCATACCTATTCAGTTACCAGAGAGGGAAGTACCAACATCTGGGTTTTTCAAAGCTGGAGGGCTCAACAGCTTCCCAGAGTCTTGTCTGGCCAAATCACACAACTCTTTACAAAGTGAGACCCAAAGCAAAACCTCACATCAGGGTATATATAGCCTTTTCCTGGAATGGAGAATGTCACAACCTTTTTGACCCACTGCTCAATCACAAAGTAATAAGGCATGGGCATTCCTGAAGAACAAGTCCCCCACCACAGACTCCATGTGACTACATTCAGCCTTTTAGGGAGCAGAGTATACTTTCAAATCAGGGAAGGTTCTCAGAGCCACTTAAGTTTATCAAAGGGCCTAGGGGCAGGAAAGATCTTCAGATTCCCATAACAAGAGGTGGTAGTGGACATTCTTATTTCACCCCAATCTTATCGGAAATGCTTCTAGCTTGTCTCCATTACATATAATACTTGCTGATGGTTTTAGATAGATGCTACTTATTATATTAAGGAAGACTCCATTTATTCATATAATTTCTAGTGTTTTTAATAGGAATGGGTATTGTATTTTGTCCAAAAAATTCTCTGTTAAGATAATGAAATAATTTCTACTAGTTTTGTTGTTGATATGATCAATGATACTGATGGTTTTCCTAATACTGAACCATCGTTGCATTCCTGGAATAAATCATATGTGATCAAAATGAATTATTCTTGTGATAAGTTGCTGTAGCCTTTTCACTAATAATTTATTTAAAAAATTTGAAGCCTATGGAATATTAAAAGACCTGGAGAATGATGCCCAGCATGCCAGAGATATTTTTTTTATTTTATTGCTTTTTGGAGGGGGGGAAGGTAGGGCAATTGGGCTTAAGTGACTTGCCAAAGGTCACATGACTAGCTTTGGTCAACTAAGTGTCTAGGGTTAGATTTGAATTCAGGTCCTCCTAACTCCAGGGCCAGTGCTCTATTCACTGTGCCACCTAGCCACCCCAGAGATATTCTTTTTGGAGGACTGAAGGGAGAATGTGCTCCCCAAAATAAGAAGATATTAATGCAAATATAATTTGTACCTCCATAGGAGAGCATATTCATATCAGTGAACAATAAATTTACTCAAATTATGTCCACTTGAATTTTTTAAAGAAATCCTCAAGGGATCTTAGGAACATTAGCTTGGAAAGATCCTTGAGAATTCACTCAGTCCTTCTGTGATGTGGATCTCATTTTCCCAAGTGAGAACTGAGGTACAAAGTAACTTGCCCCAGGCTGCCCAGTCCTGCAGCCCCCTCCAGCAAACTGAAATCTGCGGTCCTATATTCTGGGAGAAAAGAGATACTAAAGGGAAGAATGGTGATGCTGTTAAATTACTGCAATTTAATGAGCATTTACTGAGTGCCTATTGTTTGTAAAACTGTGTGTGAAGCATGGTGACAAAAAGGCAAATTTTTAAAAAAAATCATTGATTGATTGATTAAAATGGAGAGATGAGGTGGGAGTGAATCAGGTGTATGGCCCAGTGTGTGCAAAGTCATGGAACTTGGAGACTGAAGGCAGAGTTCAGGTAATAATTCGACTGGATCATTTTGGGTAAGACATAGAAGGGGAACAATGCGTAAGAAATCTGAAAAGATCATCCAGAGAGAGATATTTCAATAGGTTTTAAAATTTATTTTAAACTTAAATACAAATTAAGAAAAGAAAAAAAGACATTGCCATGTGGTAGCAGAACATGAGAGCATTCAATCTAAAACAATCAATCTCCATTTCAAGAAAACCTATGTAACAAATGCTATGTATTATTTTCAAAATTGTCCAGTTTTTCTTTGCTTCTTTTATTGATTTTCTTTTGTTCTCAGCTAGGCACTTTTTGTTTTATTTTCCCTTTCCCCATACACACATATACATATATACATCGAAATCATAAACATATGCGTATACACACATATACTCAAGCGCACATATGCAAGACTTTAAGACCATATTATGTTTATTTCTACTAGTCATCTCTTTGGTCTGAAGGTGGAAAACATCTCCCTTCATAAGTCCCAGTATTTCCATAGCTTTCTGAACCTACACCATTTCCTACACCACAAAAATATTCCACCCCTATTGCATTCTATCTGAGAGATTGTCTATGAGATACTTTTCCCCAATTCTCTTCATTCTTTCTATTCTTGCCCAGAGAGAGCTTTTGAAGGACTTTACATGAGAAGCTTATATGTTTGTATTTTATCCTAGACCATAGGGAGCCATGGATCATTCTTGACTTGGGAAGTAGCCTGAGCAGACCTGACCTTTCAGATGCCCTTGTGGAAATTCTATAGAGGATGGGCTGAATTAAAAAAAAAAAGAGTTCCCCTTCACTCTCCCAACCACTATATTGGTGCAGCTTCCCTCTTCCCTGCTGCCTTCCCCCAGGTGTGTCCCTCACTATCTCAAGCATCTGAAATACTGCTGGGACTGGAGCAGAGCAGACTGGTTTTCCCCACCGTATGGACCAGATAATAGCTAACCAGGGCTTTTTGGTGAGTCTAGGAAGCATTTTTAAGGAGGGTGACAGGGCACTCTGATAACCCATTAGTACCACTGATCAGCAGAGGGCCTCAAGTTGGTCCATGGTACTAGGCATCCAGGAGCTCATCTTATTGTTCTTTTCCTATTGCAGCCCATAGTCTGTCCCTCCCCACTCATTCATTCACACATGCACACACAGACAGGGACATGGGTGGATGCCCAACAGTAATGACCAGCCTTGGCAAAAAGCCTTCTGGGAAACTCATGGGGATATCACAGCCAGGATCCCCAGGCACTGGAACCTCCCCAGGAGTTGCTCACCTGGGACCTCCAGCAGCCTAAAAGAAAACAAGCTTGTTGCAGAAACTGGGGCAGAGGACAAGGCCATAACCCTCCACAGTGGGTGTGCTCTTCTCCCACACTTGATAAGGCTCCCCAGTGCAGTTTGCATAGCTGGCTCTCTGGCTGAAGTTCATTGGCTGGAGGCAGTGGGAGAATGGGGAGGCAGACCCCATCACTAAATGCCAACTGCAGAGAAAATGACCTGCCCCTTAAACTTGAACATGCTCATTTGGACCTTTATCAGGAGCCGTCTCTTTGTGGATTGATTTCTAGCCAACAATTAACCGGATGTGGCCTTAGTGCCTGGATAATCCCTGAGAAATCACTGAACACAAGGAAACCAACTGGTTTATGAACAGAGTCTGTATTTGCAGACCCCCTCGTTCCCCAAATGCCTGAGGAAACTTGGACTGAGTATTTTTCCATTTGGGGCATTCATGTAATAACAAAGGCAAGTCCTCTGATGCTCTCCGGGCCTGAGTTTGCCTGGCTAGGCCATCTGGAGGGACAGAGTAGGTCTGGACCAGAGTATGAAATGAGTCAAGGCCAAAACTATAAGACCAGCCACCTGCTCTGCAAACCTCAGGGCTTCTGTTATTGCATTATGAGAGCATGCCTGGGTGCTTGCCCATCCCAAAGGTCCCCAAAGTGTTTTTCCAGTCATGTGTTGTGGAATTTCCTGGTCTAATCCACCTGGAGCACATCATCACCATCCACCTCTTCTTTTTTCTCCTCTTCCTCCTCTTCCTTCTCTGTGTTTACCTCCTCCTCCTCGTCACCCTTCTCTTTCTCTTCCTCCTCCTCCTCATCTTCCTCTTCAACAAAGACTTATTTGGTGCTTTTCATGTCTCCATGGTCGTCACTGAAGCAGCAGGTACAGTGAAGCACTCTGGAACCAGGAGAACCAGATTTCAAATCTTGCCTCTTATACTTAACTACCTGTATGATCTTGACCAAGTCACTCCCATGGGCCTCAGTTTCTCTTTCTTGAAAATGAGGAGACTAGACTCCATAGCTTCAAAGGTTCCTTTCAGCTATGACCCCACTACTATGTTATTTATGAATTGCAATCAACCACATGGTCCAAGTGGTGCATGAGACTCCAACCAAAGAGTGAGGAGGGATATGCTGAGCAGCAGAGGAAGGAGGTTTGAAGATGCTCCCAGTCCATAGTGCGCTGCTTGGCACATAGGGAGTCAGCAGCTCACTAAATGGGTGTTCATTCATATTTCAGTTTTGGTTTGGGTCAATCAACAAGTATTAGTAAGCACCTGTTGTATATCAGACACTGCGCTAAGCCCTGGAAACGTAAGGAAAGCCAAGACAAAGCAAACAAAAAGCCAGTCCCTTCTCTCACAGGGCTCTCAGTCTTCAGATGGTATGACCAAATGGCAACTATGAAAAGCAAGCTTTATGTAAGATAAATTGGAGCTAATCGACCAAAGAAGGCACTGAGGGGTACCAGGAAAGATTTCTTGTGATGGGGATGGGGCTAACTGTAACTTGAAGGAAGCCCAGGAAGCCAGGAGGCAGAGATGAGGAGGGAGTACATCCCAGATACCAGAGATGGCCAGAGAGAGTGCCCAGAGCCAAGAAATGGGGAATATTGTATGAGGAACAACAAGGAGGCCAGGGGCCTCCACTGGATGAGTCTGTGGAGGATGAGGGTGAGGTATAAGGACACTGAAGAGGGAGGGATGAAGAACTTTGAATGCTAGATGGGGTGGGGGTTCTCTTTGATTCTAGAAATGATAGGGAGCCATAGGGGTTTATTGACCAGGGGAGTGACCTGAATTTTAAGAAGACTGATTTGACAAGAAGGAAGATGGACTGAACAGGGAGAGATCTGAAGCATGGAGACCAATCAGTAAGCACCTGTAATCGGTATGATGAGGTGAGGTCTTGCAGACGAACGGTGGCAGCATCAGAGAGAAACAGGAATTGAGAAGAGAGATTACTCAAGGGAAAATGCCAGTCCTTGACCACTGATGGATGGTGGGGCAGGAAGATGAGAGAGATCCAAGAACTAAGGATGCCAGCCGAATTTCAAGCCTGGGGCATTGGGGGGATGGTGTTACCCTCAACAATAATAGGGAAACTGGGAAAAATGAAGGGTTTTAGGGGGGAAAGAATAGATCTCAGTTTCCTGGAGATTTCATGTTTCCATGATAACACCTTCAAGTCCAGTTAATCCAGCAAACATTTTTTAAGCACCCATTATGTTCCAGAAATTGTCTAGGTGTTGGAGATATTACTACCCATAATGCTTTGCTAATAGTAATTTATAAAGAAATGCTCCCTTCCTTCACTCACACTACTACTATTAATACTATTAGTAGTTACAGCTTATATAGCATTTTAAGGCTTGCAAAATACTTTCTATGTTACCTCTTAACAGAAATGAAACAGTTCTTGCCTGCAGGGACTGATTCCTCAGTGAATCACATTGTCTGGGAAAAAGAACATACTCAGATAAGTGAGTAGGAAACCTATACAAGGTAAATATATAAATATCCACAAGGTATAAACTTAAATATATACAAGGTAACTATGCAAACACTTTTTTGGAGGGGGGAAGGAGCAACTGTGACATAAGAAAATCCCACCCACCTCCATCCCAGGGCAGCTGCTATCTGAGATGACTCAAGTCCCCTATGTCACCATGCTCATTTTCCTAGACTAAGAGGAGATTCTAGCATTTCATATGAATGGGCCCCAGATCTTCACCACCTGAACTGCTCATTCAGCAATTAAAAATGGGACTTCGCTAAGGGGATAGGGCAGTTTCTGGCTGGGGTTTAGTGTTTCCTCTTTGGTCTCACAAAATCGTCTTCTAGTGCTGAACTCCCCAGGGCTCCATTCGGTCTTGGCTCCCAACAGATATCCTCAAGGCCACTGATACCCATCTAGTCCATGAAGGAGGGTTGCAGATTTCATTGTCCAGATTTTCAGATGAGGAAGCTGAGAGCTGGAGAGGTCTTAAGGACTTTCCTAGGATTGATTGCACAGTTGATATGTGCCTAAGGTGGATTTAAACTCAGGTCTCCCTAACTCAGTGCTGACCTTTACATTACTTGATGCTGTCTCACAGTCTACAGACACGAGGGATAAACTCCTCCCTGTTACAAGAGGACATTTAGGGGATGGAAGTAGTGGCTTTTTCTCTCCAGCAAAAATCCTCGCCCCCTGACCCCACTACTGACCTTTCATTTCTCTTTTATGCCACCGGACCTGAGTCAGTGAGGTCAAAGTTTGTTTTCATCTATGCTGTTTTACCCTTTGACTTCTGTGACCTTGAACAAATCACTTAAGCTCCCTGTGTCTCTGTACTGTGTCTGTGAAGTGAAGGGTTGTTCTACATTCCTCTGTGCTCTGAAAGACCTGGAGACTACCCAGCCTGAAAAGCCATTGATCTCAGGCTTCCCTGAGGTCAGGGCTCTGGGACCAGGCTGTGGTTTCACCTAATGGGCTTGGGGGTGGAGAATTACCCTTACTGATAACTTTTGACAACTGAAAGAACTTAAGCTCTTTTGGAGAGTTGCTAGGGTAGACCTGCCTTGCCAGAGTCCTGCCTTAGAGTGCAGGGGGCTCCAAGGAGATTCCAACCCAAAAGATGGCCTTGTAGGTGACCAGAAGGGCCATAGTAGTAAAGGGTCAAGGTGGGCCCCATTGCTTCAACAGAAATCAGGGAATTCCCTTAGATAGTGCAGCCCCTACCCCGCCCCCCCTGCCCGTTTGGATCACATCTTTCCTCTGAACAGCCAATGATAGAAAGGAGGCCCTCTTTTGTGGAGGGAGAGCCCTCCTCCTGTGTTGCTTCCCCCCTGCCCGCTTTGATCAGTGTTTACACCTGTCTTGCTCATCTGAGTAGGCTTTGCAGCTTTCCAAACCAATTGTAGTTCCCGAGGCCCAGGGCTGCTTTTGTTTCTCTTTCCATCCTTAGGGCCCAGACTTTGTTATTTTTTGGCCTGGATTTCTGATTTTATTCTCATAGGGATCTCTCATTAAGGAAGCATCCTTCACAAATAAGATTGAAGCTACCTTGCAACCTAGTTGTTAAGAATTGCCTGGGGATACTGAGAGGGTAACTTTCTCCAGGTCACAGGGCCCCTGTGGGTCAAAGGCTTGAAGGGGATCCAAGTCTCTGAGCCAACCCAATGCTCGGGTCTACTCCCTCACTACCCCATCACAGTGCCTAGCTTGTATCAGGTGCTTACTGAATGCTTAAGAGAGAAGGAAGTAAATGTGTGTTCATTAAATCTTGCTGTATGCCTGGGACTGTGCTATGGACTGGGATACAAGGAAAGTCCCCCACTCCCAAAGGAGGCCTTCCATGCTTACATTCCAAAGGAGAAGACAACACCCAAAAAAGGGGACAAAGAAGGAAGGTGCTGATGAAGGTACAGGGTGATGATTCTGAAAGAGTGAATCTCCTGGCTTTGAAAGGTATCTTTCTATCCCCTTTCCCCCAATCCAACATTTCCCTTTTTTATGCAGACTTTCCAAACTCCAGCTTGGGTTGGCTGGAACTCACGAGAAGCATTCCCAAACATCATATCCTCAAAAGATTTGACAAAGTAACATGTTCCTCCCAACATGAATGTTCAGAGTTTTTAAAACCTATGGAGGCTGCCCAGGAGACTGTCCTGAAGGGAGCTGAGCGCCCACCTTTAGGGCAGAGAAGGCCAAGGAGTTCTCACCTTGAGTAAGTATAGCCTGAGCTCCCTGACAACAGTGGTGTTTTGTGTCTTTTCAGTGTGTCTCAGGGCTTGGCACAGGACCTGTCAAACAGTTGGTGCTTAATAAATATTTTTTCACTGACTGACTAGAGTTGGAAGGGACATTAGAGGTTATTGACACCAATCCTCTCATTTCACAATGACAACTTTAACCAAAGACACACAGGTGGTAAATGATACAGGCAAGACTGGGCCACAGATCCCGTGACTCCACATCCAGTGATCTTTCATCCATACCATGATGTGCTCCCTATTAACTTATCTCCTGATCCCCATCCTAATCTCTCCACCATGGAGGGAAGAAGGCAGGTTACTCTGGTCATGGCATAACAAAGAGTCCTCACCCCAGGAAACATTATTTCTACAGAGAAAATAATACTAGCTGAAAATGCTAGCTTTTTACATTTTGCATTTATGTCATTCACAAAGCAGATGAATATTCAGGGGCTTTGAGAGGCAATGTCCTAGAGTGGAGAGAGCAGGGACTGGGTGTTATGAGATTGTTCCAGGGTTCTGTGTGCTTGTGGGGTCCCTTCAGAATGCCTGAGAAAGAGAAGTATGTTTCTATTGAGAGAGATGAGCCCAGAAGGACCAGGCACAAATCCTGAATCTGCTACTGACAAGTCACCATCACTCTCTATTCCTTAGTTTCCTCATATAACAAGGCTGGGGTATGGGGGGGAGGTCTAGATTTGTGATCTCTCAGGTCACTTCCGGGTCTAGTGTTCCATGATCTCTGGTCTAGATGGAGAAGCAACAGGGCTCAGAGGATAGGACACTGCCTCTGAAGTATCCTGACTACGTGAGCCTGGGCAAGCCCCCTACCTTTCTCTGCTATTCAAGATTAAATTGCAGAGGACCTGACTTTAAAGTAAGTCATTCAGTCAACACTTATGAAATGCCCCAGCACTGACCTTCTTTATCTATCTATCTATCTATCTATCTATCTATCTATCTATCTATCTATCTATCTATCTATTTATCTTTTCTGGATGAGACATAGAGATATTTTTAATGGCAGGTTTTTTTTTCCTGCTATTTCCAGGAAAAGGATGAAATCATCCATTTATTCTGGACCAATTACAGGCACTAGAAAGCATTGGAGGAATAAGGAGCAGAGCTAGATCACAAATAAATATATAGCAGGGGGAAAACTGTTATTGATTGGCCTTGTAAACTCTGCTACTCAATCGATAGCATTTTCTGGAAATGCCAGACATTTATTTGGTGTGGCTTGAACATCAGAGATAACAATAACCATACTCATGAAGTGTGTCTCTCGACACTATTTCTTTGAGCCCATTGGAATAGCAAGTGGATATAAAATGATACAACAGCAGCATAAACCATGACCACAGTGGTTGCCACAGGCTGAAAGATCCAAGGCAAAATCTGAATTGAGATAGTAATATGGCTTCATCCAATACTCCCTCCCTTTCTCTCTCTTGATGTCATGGGAAAGATTCAGTTTTTCAAAGAAATGTGAATAACTGAGCAGCATGGGGTAAAAGAGGGAACCATCCGGAATGGTAGGGGAGAGACGGCAAGGATTAAAAGTGGAATTTCCAGTGAATTACAGAAAGGAAAGCGATACAATTAGCGTAATGGGTTTAGCCATCCATGATGAACATTCAAAGTGGATGAAAAACAGAGTTTCTGGACCATAATATGAAGCTAGATTCAGAACCCATCAAGTTAATCCTTATACATGTGCTTTAGGTAGAAAATGAGAAGCAGAAGGATGATTAGAGAAGTATAGCATATTAGAGCTAGAAGAGATCTCAGAATCCAAATGGTCTGACTGATGCCTGAATGAGAAGTCCCTAATGCTTTGCCCAGCAAGGACTTAACCTTTACTTGCAGACTTCCCATGAGACTTGGGATGGGGGGAGAGGAGGAAACCACAGGACCTTTTAAGGGAGACAATTGAGGCAGTTTGGAATATTCTTACATCTCCATATTAAGTCAAATTTTTGCTCTCTGTACCTTTCACCTCTTGGGCTAATGGTATTAGAAGGCTGCGCCCTCTCACATTTGATAAATTGCACGTATTTTTAAAAGGTAAACTCAATTCTTGTTATTGCAAAAGTCCATCTCTTTAACACCATTATCTTCCTGGTAATGGTCTTTGCCTGTGATGAATGGAATATCACCATCTTGAAAGAATCAAAGTACAGGTGATACAAAGAACATCATGGATTCCAGTAAGACATATGTGCTGCCAATGATGATTTGCCTTGAAGAAATACCAGAAAAGGCATTGTTGAGAATAAGTATGATGGGAGAATGGGCTGGACCCTAACCTGCAGAGGGACAATGAGAATGGACAGCCAGAGAGCTACATAGACATTTGTGAGGTATTGAGAAAACCAAGGGAAATTTTTCCAGGAGTGGTGGGATTCTTTTTAGGGGAAATTTATGTAGAAAAATAGACTTAGATTGCACAGGAGGAGATGCTGCTGCAATATTTTTCTTCAAGGAAATAAGATTTCAAAATGAGAGAGTTCCCAATCAATTTGATAAGTATAGGAGGTGGCAAGTCTTTATTTTTGACAACTGAATCAGTTCCCTATGCAAAGAGTGCATCTGTTCATTGGTGACTTGTTGAGCAACCTAAGGATATCACCTGATTAAGTCTTAGCAATTGAGGTTGTCCCCAAGATGCCCCCGAAAGCCATACAGTTAAGCTAACAACAACAACAACAATAATGATAATAATTTGTAAGTATTTTACAAATATTGTTTCATTGGATCCTCACGAAAATGGTGGGAAGAAGTAACTATTATTCTTATTCATATTTTACAGATGAGGAAACTGAGGCAAACTGAGTTTAGGCAACTTGCCAAGGGTCACTTGACTAGTAAGTATCTGAATCCAGATTTAGATTCAGGTCTTCCTGACTCCAGGCCCAGCACTTTATCTATTATCTCATCTAGATAGAACATAAAAGGGATATTACAGACCTGCTCAGTTCTTTTATACCTCTCACTTTCCCTCTAAGTTCTCAAGAGGGGAGCAGAGTAGGAGAGAATTTGAGTCCATGAATGGGTCATTATTCCCTAGAAGTAATCAATGGCAGCCTTGAGGAAGAGGTGTATGTGTGTGTGTGTGTGTGTGTGTGTGTGGTATAAGAGGAAGTAAAAGAGGGGAACTCTTGGGCTCAGCCTTGGAAAGTTAACAAAACAGTCTTTTAGAAACATTACAGGAGGCTGGGGGGCAGAGCCAAGAGGGCAACATAGAAGCAGCAAGGTTCTGCAGCTCCCATACAGCCACCTCAAATACCCATAAAATACAACTCTAAACAAATTTTAGGACTCCAAAACTCACAAAAATACAGAAAACACATCTCTCACTGAAGGCAGCTTTGCAGGTGGGGCTCATCACAGCAGGCTTGGAGCCAAAACCAGCCCAGCCTGAAACCATGGCCTGGCCCCAGGGCAGCCAGGAGGAGTGGCAGCTGGAGTTCTCAGGAGAGTGGATCTGTGGCAGCTGGGGCAGTTCCCACATTTATCAAGCCAGGAGAAATAAGGACTAAGAGAAAGGTCAGTGGAATTCAGCTAAATTTGGGAGAGAAAAGCAATCTGGCCGAACTGCCCCTAGGGCAAGGAAGCAGCAGAAGCAGCAGTAGCTGCAGAAATGGCAGCCACCTCCACCAGGCTGCTTCAGAGCCCCCATCCTGCAGACTGCAGTGGGGCCAAGTGCTCTTGTGTTAAGTGGCCTGAATCCTGATTGTGGTCTTGGGTGGTGGTCCTGGGGTGTCTTTTTAGTGAGCCAAAGCTGGTGGGGGCTGCAGTACCCCCCTAATAGCTCCAGCAGCTGTGAAAACCCCAACAATTTGGGACAGAGTTTTCCCCCCGGAAGCAGAGTTCTGCAGAGCTAAAAAATCAAGCAATTGATTGACTGGCCAATATGAGCAGGAAAAGGAAGCAAAGTAAGAACAGTAACCAAACTCTAGAATCCTTTTTTGGGGACAGAAAGGATCAAAATGTGGAGCAGGAGGAAGACAACACAGTTAGAACTCCCACACCAAATGCTTCCAAGAAACATGAAGATTGCCTACCAGCTATAGATTGGCTTAAAAAGGACTTTGAAAACCAAATAAGAGAAGTGGAGGAAAAAATGGGAAAGAGAAATGAGAATGATGCAATAAAATCATGAAAAGAGAGACAACAACATGACTGAAGAGAATAACATCTTAAAAAACAGATTAACTCAAATGGCTAAAGAGGCCCAAAAAGCCAATGAGGAGAAGAATGCCTTAAAAAGTTGAATTTCCCAGGTGGAAAAAGAATCTCAAAAGCATTCTGAAGAGAATACTTCCTTCAGAATTAAAGTGGAGCAAATAGAAGCAAATGACTTTGTGAGAAATCAAGATAATATTAAATAGATACAAACAAATGAAAAAATAGAAGGCAATGTGAAATATCTCCTTGAAACAACCACTGACCTGGAAAATAGATCCAGGAGAGACAATTTAAAATTATTGGACTACCTAAAAGCCATGATAAAAAAAAAGAACTTAGAAAGCATCAT
>CM053600.1:200638788-200689484 GCA_028646575.1 Pseudocheirus occidentalis
GGCCAGGGGCTCTGAAGTAGCCCAGAGGAGCAGTTGCTGGTTGTAGCAGATCCTGCCCTTCTCCCACTGCTTCCTTGCCCTGGGGGCACATCGGTCTAACTGGTTTTCCTCCCCCAAATTTAGCTTGAAAGCTTCACTTTCACTGACCTTTTCTCTAATCCTTATTTTTCCCACCTTGATTGATGTGGAGATTGCTCAAAGTGCTGTATATTTGCTCCCTGGGGTAGACTCACATTGTGGCTAGGCTCCTCCCGATGCCCTGGGACCTGGCCACAGTTTCAGTTTCAGGCTGGGCTGAGCCCCGCTTGCTGAGCTGCCTTCAGCTAGAGATGTGTTTTCTGTATTTGTGTGAGTTTGGGAGTCCTAGAATTTGTTTAGAGTCTTATTTTGTGGGTATTTAGGGTAGCTGTGTGGGAACTGCGGAACTTTGCTGCTTCTACACCACCATCTTGGCTCCACCCTATAAAACAATTATTTTCAAATACAGTTATCAATTTTTTAAAAGATTCATTGGTCCCAGGTTAGGGACCCTTTTAAAAGTGATTACCATGTGCCCGGCATTGTGCTGGCATAATTGCTGAGGATACAAAGAAAAAAGGAGAAATAATTCCTCCCCTCAAGGAGCTTACATTTTGCCATCTGATGAATTATATTGAAGGAGATGGACGATTAAAGAGATATCAGTAGTTAGGAGATTTCAAGAGTATGTACATTTTATAGTTGTGGGGCTCAAAGAGAAAGATGTCTCCAAGGAGTAGCCAAGGACAAGGCTGCCTCCCCATCTCTGAGTCATGTTTTGAAGTCTCCAGCTTTGCTTGGATGCAAGTCCAGAGAAAGAAGAAGCTGAGAGCCTTGGCAGAGCCAAACTGACTGCTTTTGAAGAGAGTCCAACCACAATAAATAGAGGCTTAGGAGATCATGTACCAGCTAGAACCCAGCTCTGGGAAGCACATTTGTGGTTCTGGTAAGGATGAGGAGGCTAGGCTAAGGATTGGCAAGACTGATAGTTATTTGACTGCATCTAAGTGAAGCCTGATCCATAGAAGCTCAGGCATGGCTGTGGCAGGTGATTCAGAAGCCCAGAGGCCTTTGGACTCCTGGGACCCAGAAATCTTAACTGATGAAAAGGAAATTCTCCTCACACTCCAGGAGTCAAGAGGCACAGTACACTCTGTGCCCACAGCAAACCATGTGACCCTGGCTCTTTCTTGGATGTACCGACTGGCAAGCCCTGAATAGCATCAAATGGGCAAAACAGAGAGATGGAGGTGGGGAGGGGGGAGCAGAGACATTTTCCCATGGAAAAATGAGAATGCAGCACTGCTCTTTTGCAAAGCCAACTCTTCTCACAGCTAGATGCTTTGTGGGGGGCACAGAGGACCTATTTGTTTCACCCTCTTTAGGTTTCATCCTTGGTGGTCCCCTAAACACTCCTTAGTCCACAGAATTGAGCTCCTGGAAGGGTCAGATGCCGGCAGTCTCAGCTTCCACTGTTCCAGGGGGTGCTGGGCAAAGGGACACTTCCAGTTCCCAAATGGTTGTACCCTAGCAACTGATTTCCCAGGTCCTTCCCCCATTTCCTCACTGACTAAGTGAGTTTGGTCACCTCCTCTTATTTTTCTTTTTGTTTGAACTCTCCCCAAATTATTAGGCATCCTCCTCCTTGTGTTTTTCAAGAGTTCAGAGGGAAATAAGTGGTCATGGAACAAGTTTGCAATTCTGGTATTCATTCTTTCCCATTCAATGTTCAGCAGGGTATTGTACAAGTGGATGTAATACCTGCTTACAAGTGAAGAAAAATATTGGCAGGAAAGGTCAGCCTCTGGTGACTCACTGAGCTCAGCAGCCAAGACCATGGGGGTTGTGTGCCCCTCACCCTGGCCTCTTGTTCCTTTCTCCTGATATTTTGAAATTTGAAAAACCTTGCAGTCCATGTAGATGCACTGAAGATCTTGGGTAACAGGCATTCGCACAAGTGAAAGTGGTAGACAAGGTGATGGCCTGCATTGGTGAGAAAGCTTCCTCTCCTAGGCATCCCTTACACTAATGAAGTCACAGGTCAGACTCTTGTCCCTATTTCCAATTCTGACAGGTTAATGTTTTGTGAAGGAATTGTGGGTACTAGTCTTGTCTGAGATCATGCTGCCATTGTCCTTCAATGTGGTGAGTTATCCAGGGTATTTGGGTAGGAGGTTCTATATTTCCACTGGGGCACTTGCTTTGGAAGAAGAGAGAACTGCAAGTAGAGAACTCTGGCTGCTGGATTATGTGTTTCTAGGTATTTGGTAGGTATTAAATTTATGCAACCTATGTTGTATAATTTCTAACATTTCCTTGTAAAAGCTGCATTGATCAATAAGACTGGACTCCTTAAAGATAAGCTTTCTCCATCTGGAACTTTGCCCAGAGAGTTGCTAAACTACGTACACCCTTTGACCTGACAAGACGTCCCCAGGTCTCCACTCCAAAGAGATCAAAGAAAGGGAAAAAGGAACCATCTGCACCACAATATTTATAACAGCTATTTTTGTTGAGGCAAAAATCTTCCCAAGGGAATAGTCATCAACTGGGGAACGGATGGCTCAACAAATTACGGCATGAGAACATAATGGAAGATTATTGTAACCTAAGAAAGGATGAGAGGGATGGTTTCATAGTAACTTGGGAATGCTTACATGAGTTGGGATAGAGAGAACTGAGAAACAGAGCAATAACAACAACAAAAATGTAGAGACAAAAGACTTTAAAAGGTTTATGAAATCTGATCAGTAGCGACCAGCCATGATGACTAATGAAGAGTATGAGAGACTGAGCATGGAGTCAGGATGAAGAATAAGAAGGCATTTGGAGACCTCAGGAAATGGACATTTGTTTCCCTTGACAATACATATGTGTTGCAAGGTTGTTTTCAAATTTCGGCGGACAGGTGGAAAAGAGTGAAAATAAATGCTCATTAGTTGAAAAAATTAAAGAAAATATAAAGGGTGCTATATTGGGAATTTCTAGTGGCAAAGGCCTGCTCTTAACATCACTATCACAAACAGAACTGTGTTTATATTTGTATTTTTCTAAAAAATTAATAAATAATTTTAATAAACAATTCTGCATGAATCAGCTATTAATTCAATTTGACTTTGTCAATACATTGTTGCTTGAAATCTTGTAAATATTTTCAAATAATATTCTTTTGATTACATTCCTCAAACTTAATTGTTTCCTAGACTCCACCTGAAGATAAGCCACTTCTGGATACATTTGAGAAGTCCAGTGGTTCACACCCATAGTCTGAATTTTACTCTTCTCCATAAAGTGATATTTCTTTGATTCTTGGCAGAGAAGACATAAATCTCCAGTGTTAGCAGGAATTTCTTCATCTAGGAGTTTCCAATATCATTATTGTCACAGGTCTTCTTCTTCTTCTTCTTCTTCTCCTCTTCTCCTCTTCCTCCTCCTCTTCTTTCTCCTCCTCCTCTTCCTCCTTGTTCTCCTCTTCCTCCTTCTCCTCCTTCTCCTCCTTCTCTTCCTTCTCATCTTTCTTGCTCATAACAAAAGAGAGCCTTTAGACAACAATGTGCCCTCTGAATCTTCTCCTCAGTATAAACATTCCCAGTCCTGTCAGCCTATCCTCGTAAGGACTGGACTCCAGACTTATAACCATTCTCATCACCCTAAAAATTCCTCATCTTTAAAAGTTGGGTAATGATACTGAGCAATGTCATAAATTTAGTAAGATATTCAGGAGTGTTAGAGTGAGGCTGAGAACAATATTGGCCTAAGAATCTAAGAAAATTGGCAACCTGGAAAGTGTACAGATTAGTGGTTGTGATGGTGTCTTGAAACCATGTGATACGGAGAAAAATCAAAGGAACAAGGGACGGTCAGTCAAGAGAAGAGAAGACTTGGAGGAGTGATTGCTATTTTTAAGTACTTGAAAGACCATCATGTGGGAAAGGGACTTAGTTTTTTTTCCATTTGTCCCAAGGGTGTAAGCTATAGGAGAGGCTGACTTTGCCTCATGGTTACTGAAGGTATGTCCACTTATGCAATGAGCTGCCTTGACGGACAGTGGGGCCAAGCTCTTCCCTCCCACCTTGGCTACTGAAGCTGCTCCTGATACATAGCTCCAGGATTTGGAAGAGACAAAGTCATGATCTCTGGGACTCCCATTCCAGAGTGGGGGACAACTGTCACATGTAGTTACCGGCTTCCAGGTACCTGGAACTCCAGGTCCTATGCTCCTGATTAATCATAGTTTCCATATCCATTCATCCCCAGATACCTTTTGCTGGCCTCTACCCTATTTTGTACTATACTTCCCTCTTTCCTATCACTTCCTCTAGGAAAAGTAAAGAAATCAGTGTCCTAGTTCCTAGAAAGGATGTGCCAGTTAATGACTCCACTCCATTCAGTTCTGTGGCTCCAACCATCGCCCCTGGGACTTCCTAGACCAGCCACCCCCACCCTACCCCCACTCTACCCCCAACCCCAGCCATGTTCTCCCACACGTGTTGTTTTTCATTATTAGAAAGGAAGTTCTTGAGGGAAGGGACTATTTTATTGGGTTTTTTTTGTAAATCTTCAATGTTTAGCACAGTATTGGCACATACCATGTACTTAAATCCTTTTTCACTGATTCAAGCATGCATACATTCACTCATATAGAGCCATTTCAGTGATTCTGTGGATAGAGTGCTGGACCTAAAGTCAGGAAGACAAGAGTTCAAATCCAGCCTCAAATCCAGCCTCACACTAACTGTGTGACCTTGGGCAAGTCATTTTCTCTGTTTGCCTCAGTTTACTCATTTGGGAAATGAGAATAATAATAACACCTACTTCCCAGGGTCATTGTGAGAATCAAATGAGATAGCTGTGAAGCTGCTTAGCACCCTGCCTTACCCACAGTAAATGCTATACAGACATTAACTGTACTAGTATTTATTCATCCATCACTAGACATGTCAGGGATGCTATAAGGGGCATTCTCATCAAGAGACTAGACCTAGATGATCCCTCGTGGCCCCATCATCTCCAAGTCTATGTCCTGTGTAGAATGTAAGTCCCTCGAGGGCAGGCACCACCTCCACTTTGTATCTGTGTCCCAAGCACCCCAAACCATTTCTGTCCCAAAGTAGCCACCCAACAAACGCCTGTAGACCAATCCTAGAACAGGGTAACTCTGGGGGAAACAGCAGAAGCCATGAGGACTGGAGGCTGGAGGGCTTTTTTTGTTTCTCAGTGAGTTTAGTGATCAGACCGTGCATTTCTAGCTCCTATTTCCCCAGAGCACTCAGACTTTTCCAGGAGCTTCTTTTAGAGACAGGTAAAGGAAAGTTGTTGTCATCATCCTTGGGGCCCAGGGGACTAACGGGCCTCCTGCTTTCTAGGGCAGGCCCTTCCCAGATGCTGCTGCTGAATCTTACAGTCTCTGGCCTCCCTGATGCACCATGCAGCTTTCAGGATCAATTACTCGCTGCCAGTACCTTAGAGCCGAGATTTACTGGCAGAAGGAAGGGGAAAAAAGGCATGGAGATGCATTTGCATGAGAGAGTCTTGGGAAAATTCTTCTCTGTCCTCTCTCCTATAGTTGATGAGGCGTGAAATGACGGCAGTGGGGGACAGAAAAGAAACAAGGTTGAATGACTCACCAGCTAATGAGATCTGGGATGGCTGGTGAGAGCTGGAGGCTGGACTTCGGGGGACACTGGAAGCGTACCCTGAAGAGCTCAGGCCTTATGCTCTTGGACTCAGTCAGTGGGCACTTCTCATGCATCAAAGTGTCTCTTTCGTGCGTCTTTGGGCAAAGTCATTTTAAAAGAGCCACAGGTACCCTCTCCATGCCCCAACCGTGCCATTGTTGTGATGTGAGCAGAAATTTCACCAGGGTCTGAGAGCGCACCCCGCTGAATAAGGCCAATGGCTCTGTCTTTCTAGGTAACTCCCATCCCTGGGATGGGACTGAGGATGACTGTGAAATAATGAGAGCCTTGTCCCTTTAAAGTCAATTCCCATCTCTGCACCTTTCTGTGGGCCTTTACTGATTTATTTTCCTTCTGTAGTTGAACTTGCAAAGTCCTATGCAATCCGACCACAATCAGCCTTTCCAGGGTCATTGGACATCAATCTCCTTCCTGCCCTCTTCAGCCCAGTCAGACTGGCCTTCATCTCCCATCCCCCGCTTTTGTACCATCTTTGGTAGGAAGCCTTTCCTTATCTGCCCCTCCCCCTCCTTTGTATAAACTCCATACTTACTTGGTCATACCTTTGTTGGCAGAAAATCAAGTCCCTGAGGATTTCTTTAATTTTATCTCAGCAAAGCACCTGATACATAGTAGGTGCTTAAAACATTCATTTAATTGAATTAAATTGATCCATTGAATAGATTTTTACCTAATTCCTGCTTTGTACAGGGCCCTGTATGGGGTAGGGAGGGGAACAGGGGAGTACAGTCTATAGGACCGTAGCATTTTAGCATTGAAATGGACTTGACAGATCTTGTAAAACATGACTTTCATTTTCCAGATGAGGAAACTGAGTCCCTGATACATTAAACAAATCACCTATGGTTAAAAATAATAGATACTTCACGATTGCATAATGCTCTAAGGATTATCAAAGTCCTTTGCTCAAAATAGCCTGGGAAGTAGCAATCAATCAATCAATCAATAAAAATTTATCAGGCTCCTACTACGTGCCAGGTACTCTTTTAAGCTCTGAAGCAGGCAGTAAAAAGGGTAATAGCCCCATTTACCACATAGAGAAACAGATTCTGTTTTGCCCATGGCCACACAGCAAGGAAGAGTCTGACCCAGGATTTATGCCCAGGTCTCCTGACTTGCAGGCTAAAGTTCTTCGAACTAACTAAGAAGCTCTCTCCTTAATCAGGATCCAACAGCCTTTGCCCTTAGACAGGTTGTTCTCCTATGCTCAAAAGGCTATAAATAATTGTATACCCTTTGACCCAGTAATACCACTTCTAGGGTTGTATCCCCAAGAGATCATAGAAGTGGGAGGAAGACCTATATGTACAAAAATATTTATTGGAACTCTTTGTGGTATCAAAAAACCCCTGGAAATTAAGGAGATGCCCATCAATTGGGGAATGCCTAAACAAGTTGTGTTATATGAATGTAATGGAATACTATCGTGCTATAAGAAATGAGGAGCAGATGGACTTCATATTTACCTGGAGAGACTTATACAAACTGATGCTAAGTGAGAAGAGCAGAACCAGGAGTAATTTGTACACAATTAGAGATATAACATATGTGTGATGACCATCTTTAATGAACTCAACTCTTCTCAGCAACACAAGGTTATGAGACAACTCTAAAAGACTCATGATGGAAAGAGATGTCCACATTCAGAGAAAGATGTAGAAAGAGCAGAGTTTAAGCTCAGACTGAAGCAAACTTCCTGCTTTCTTTCTTTTTCATGTTTGGTTTTGTTTTCTCTTTGCCATTGGTTACAACTCTTCATCACAACCAGACTAATGTCTAATGTGAAAGTATTTGCAGATCCTATACTTGACTGAAACTGTCATGGGGTGGGGGTGGGGGGCAGGGAGGGAAGGAAAGAAAATTTGAAACTCAAGGGATTGTGGAACTGAATCTTGTGAACTAAAAGTAAAAAAAAAATAAATCTATTTTTTTTAAAAGAAAGGTTGTTCTCAGTTCACTCTCATCTTGCTTCTGTCTAGGTAACCCAGGACCATCAACAGAGGGGAACTCCTCAGACAACAGTGACCCACAACTGCATTAAGAGAGATCTAACAGAGCGCATGGCATTAGGCCCTGATCAGGCCACATTTGGGGTGGTGTCTTCTGTTTCAGAGACACTACATTTTAGTAAAGACCTTGATAAGCTGGAAAGCATCCAAAGGAAGGTGACCAAAATGCTGCTGAACAACCCAAAGGTCCAAGGTCATGCCATGTACGAACTCATGTACTTCCCTCCTTTGGGGGAAGGGGGGATTGACTTGGAGAAGACAAGATTTTCCTCAATGAATTCCCTTTAGCAAGACCATTGGTAGGGCTCTCCATCTTTTCCCCCACCATCTATGAATATAAAAATAAGTCTGGGATATATGCCAATAGATTAGCAGGTCCAATTGGAGAATTCACATGCTTATGCTTCTTAATCATATCTCAGGATTTTTTTTCAGAATTCTACAATGGTTGTGGTTCTCAAAACATCTCCTAGTTCTGCTGTAGGTGAATGGGGCCCAAGATCTCTAGAATCAACCCCTCTTCCTGCAAGGAAAAGGAGATAGCAGCACATTTCATGGCTCCTGAGGAGGAGCCCTTAGGGAAAACAAAGCAAAGTGGTATCAACAAATGAAGAGCTAAACCAGCTCATTAGAGTGTGAGCTCCTTAAGGAGAGGGACTATCTTTTGCCTTCAGTGTTTAGCACAGTGCCTGGGACACAGGTGGTTTCTAAATGTTTATTGACTGATTGATTGGGTCCTTTAATGTATGTCAATAGATACTGACCAGATTTCTGACTAGGACAAGGTGGATAGAAGTTGAGTTATTTCTCTATCAGAAAACTTATTCTTCCAATATTCTTAAACAACTTTTCTGAGTCCCCTGAGACTATGTGCTTGGGGGACCTGGTTGTGAAGGGAAGGGGAAGGAGGAAATAGAAGTTCTTTGGATCCCAGAAACTCAGAGCTAGAAGGCAGATCATGGATAACATAGTACAACTCTCATTTTTCAGACAGAGAAGCCAAGGCCCCCAATGGGATAATGGCTTGCCCCAGTTATAGAATTATAAATGTAGAATTAAAAGGAACTTTGGGGTTCATTTGGTCCAACACATGTATTTTGCAGAGGCAAAATGTTGGCCCAAAGAGATTACATAATTTGTCCAAGGTCACACAGGGAGTAATTGGAAAAACTGGAATTCAAATGCAGTCTAGACCATATTTGTGAGGTTCGGGTGAGAAGGGGTACTTGAGTGAAATTGAAAGAAGTTGTACTTAAAACCCTTGAGCCTATTGGGAAAAGACTCTAAAATGGAGTGGGAGTGAAACAGAGGAGAACATATGACTTCTGCTAGTGGAAAATGACAATTTTTTCTCTTGGATTGTCCTTATTCACACAGGCTGTGGCATGACAGAGATAAAGAGAACTAGGCTATTAACATATCAGTCAAATTACAAGACAGGGCCTCTCAGTTATTTTAATAGAAAAACTCAAATGGTTTTCCCATTGATAAAACTGTTTCAGGTACAATTTTATTCTCTGATCTTCCTTGTTCCTCAACCCACACAAGTCAAAAAAGCCATAGTGGCTTCTGGGATGTCTTTGCCTACATTTTGTTCCATACCTTAGGAGTGCCCTTAGGTACCTTGGCCAGAGAAGCCTTGCCAGGGATTCTGCCTAACCCTTGTGTTACCTGGAGGGAGAGAGATACCCATTAGTGCAGACCACCATGATGTCTAGGAGGAACCATGATCTTAGGGTTCTTTGAACCAGTGCTCTCTCTCTTGTAGGAAGCATCTGTGGTGGTGATGCCCAGTCACTTCTCCTCCATGTGCCCCAGGAGAGGTATCCCTGCTTCTCACTTAAGCTAATCCCTCTGCCTGAATCCTCAATCTCTTCAGCCTCCTCTAGGACCTTGTTTAACATTCTCACTTCCCTGCATCTTCTATCTCTCCATCCCCACTGACTCCTTCTCCTACTCATACTTCCCTGGGTCCTTCTATCCTTACTCTTCTCCCTCCTAACCTGTCATAACCAGATTTCCTCAGTTCCTGTCAATTCTACCTGACTAGGATCCTTTATATTCCTCCATTCGCTCCTTTCTATTCTTTCTATCCCTACCCTAGCCCAGGTCTTAGTTCCCAAATCCCTGGATTGTTGCAAAAACTTTCTAGTGACTTTTCTCACATTCCCTCACTATCACTTTTAATTCACCTTTCATTCCACTGCCAGACCAATCTTCCTCATACAAAGATCTCAACATGTTATGCCTTTACTCAGAAATTTTCAGCAGATCTCTGTTGTCATTGAGAAAGTCCCAATGCCTTACTTGTTATTCAAGGTACTCCACAATCTGCTGCCAGTGTTCCATTCTAGAATCATCTCATATTATCATCCCCTGCATACTTGGAGTTCTAGGCAAACTGGACTACTGTTTGTGCCCTGCCTTCCTGTCTCTGGGTCATTGCTCTGGATCATGTCCCTGATGCCTGAGATGCTCCATCCCTTTCACCTGTTTCATTTCTACCCTTTCTGGATTTCCAGACTCAGACAGCATTTCCTTGTTTGGCTCCCTTCTCAACCTTCCCCTCCCTACTATTCAGACTCCTTTAGTATTCTCTCTTCCCAAATTAGAATGTAGACTCCTTAAGAGCAGGGTCTCTCTTTTTTGTTTGCAATTATAACTCCAGCACTCAGCATAGTATTTGGCACCTAGTAAATGATGAATAATTATTTGTTGCCTTCATTTGCCTTGCTATTCTTTATACAACATAATTTTTCCCCCATGAAGCCTTCCACAACTCCTCACTTGGGTAACCACCTTTCGCCTTGTTTCCCCATTTGCTTGGTGCCACTCTAATGCACTTATCATGTGACATTGTGCATTATAGTTACCTGTGTATGTGTCATCTTATCTTAGTAGGCTGTCAGGTGCATTAGGGGAGGGACCATCTTTCACCTACTTATTGTTATATACATTGTTCAGCACTGAGCTCTGCATTCTGAACAGCAGATAGTTCATACATATTTGTTAAATTAAGCCGAACCATGGTCCTGGTTCCAGACCAGACAGAATTTGAGACATTCATGAAAACAGGAAGGTGGAAAGCTCTCTGAAACCATCCATTTTAGGCATGAATACCCTGACTGTCTCCCTGCACCTGTCTCGACATAAGTATTGTCATTCTGTGGGGAAGTGGTGTATTCATGGTCTATAGAACTGGCAGGGCCAGTCCCTTCATTTTTACACATTAGGAAACTGAGGTCATGTAGGTTAGATGACTTAGCACAGGGATTGATAAGCAACAGGGCCAAGATCAACCCCCAGGCTCTCTGACTTCTAACACAGTATTATTTCAGAGACAGTTTCAGGATAGCTGGAATTCTATCTGTATACATATCCCTGATCATGTCTGTAGAAATGTTGATTATTGATGATCTATATACAAGCTCTGTTAAGGAGGGAAAGGCCTGTTTACATCTTTGCATCCCTAGCACCTGGTGAAGCCTGGAACATAGCCATTCAATAGTGATTTGTTGAAGTGAATTGGATACCAGAAGTTTTAAGGGGGAAAGAATACAAACACAATATTCTCAGAAAGATTTAATTTAAAAAACTTCCCAGAATTGGTGAGGGGAAAGAATGATACACAACTCGGAATCCACAGGGCCTTACTTAACAGAGTAAAACCCAAGATTGAACGCTGTTAGAAACATTGTAGTTAAGCTACATTTGCAAGAAGGAAAGACTTGACTTCTCCAGTCCCATCAGGAAAGAGGTAATGAGCCATATCTGTAGCTGTGGGAATGGGTTTGGATTCTTCTCTCTCTTGGCTGATATGATTTGAGGGCCTAGAACAGTGCCTGCAGTTGGGACTCTCATCCCCCTTCTCCCAGAAGCGACTTAGAAGAGCTGCTTCTTAAAAGCCTGAGTGACCCAGGGGATGAGACACCCTTTTATTCCCCCCCTCCTCAGTGTGTTACACAAACACGGATTATGTTAAACCTCACTGTACCTATCACAGGTTCCAGTAAAATGCAAAACATCCCCACCTCACAATGAAAAGATGAGCCACGGGATCTGATTTGAGCTCCTTAGAAAATTAAATGTTTTACTTGGGGAAAATCGACCAAGAAAAATGTTCATTCACTGAACAGGAACAAAGCATCTTCTTAACAGACTCAATGCAAAAGCCCAACTATGAGTAGCTACTATGTGTTCCATGCTTTGCTCGGGCTATGGAAGACACCGGCATTGGACATGAAAAGAAACAGAATCACTGATTTAGACGCACAAAAGTCTCCGGAGCTCATTGCTTCTAGCTGTCTCCTTTTACATATGAAGAAACTGAGGCTCATCCAGTTCAAGTGACTCGCTCAAGGTCACACAACTAGTGAAGCATCCAGATCATAATTTGAACCCAAGTCACCCAGACTCCAAATCTAGCCCTCTGTCCACAGACCGAGCTACTTCTCTTGTGGTCTCTGCTCTCAACTGTCCCAGAGACTATCTGTGGAGGTTCACACCTATCTAATAGATATACACAGCAACTACTGCTACCAAAGAAATAGAAGCGCACAGAGCAGAATGAGACGGCTCGCGTCCTCTGGGAACTACCTGAAAATGCTAAAGCACGTCATGGGTCTGTGCAATGTGATGTGCTAAATAGCACGATGAGTTCTGGAGTGAGAGAACAAATATGGCAGCTCAAGAGTAATCATGAAGAACGGAAGACTTGAATTTGAAGACTGTGTAGTGTATTAATAGAAAGGAGGTCACCTTTCTGCAGGAGACACAGGAAGAAGAGGGCAGGTTGTCCAGGGAAGGCAAGGAACGGAGAAGGGATGGGGGGAGTAAGGTTAACACGGCTGAGTGTGGCCAGATGTTGGTGTCTGGATACTCCAAGGATCAGCCCCATCACGCTCCTGCCGTGTCAATAAGTGGAGTCTGATGCTGCTTCCTGATGCCAAAGTCATGCCATTCAAGTGGGACATGATGTCTTCTCATTTCTATTTACACTCTTATTTCATGTCACAGGAGCATGATACTTCCTCACACCCAAAGAAAAAACTAAAACACATTTGAAAAACAGTGGCTTGGGACCCTTTTGATCTTAAGGCTAGCAGATCACTTGTGTGCCTACATGCAGGTGCCCTTAGCCTAGAAGGGAAGCACCTTGGATATGAATGTGTGTGTGTGTGGGGGGTGGTTTCTTTGATTAACTGCTAAAAGCCATTTGCATTTCCATGCTTGATAAATATCCTCTCCCTTTATCAAGACTGGTGTCTTTTGGCTTCTCATGATCTGTATTTCTTCTCATTTTTGTCCCTTTCATCCCACCTCCACTGGCCAGTTTCATCTATAGAATAGTAAAACAATTGAATACTGGTTCCCCCCTTGCCTTCCTCAACCCACTGACCATGACCAGGGTCTTTCCAGGTCACTGGCTGAGCCACTCACCACCAAGCTTTGTTTGTCACCTCAAAGGGTAGAGATGTCTGAACTTGATTTGACTTTCAAAGCAAAACTTCGGTGGCAGGTGTAGCTACTCTTGTTAGGATCCACTGGAAGAGAAAAGGAGGGGAGGAGGGGAGAGGAGGGGAGAGGAAGGGAGAGGAGGGGAGGGAAGAGGGGAAGGTAGAGAAGGAAAGAACAATTTAAAAAGAAAGAAAGAGAGGGAAAGAAAGAAAGAAAGGAAGGAAGGAAGAAAGAAAGAAAGAAAGAAAGAAAGAAAGAAAGAAAGAAAGAAAGAAAGAAAGAAAGAAAGAAAGAAAGAAAAAGAAAGGGTTGAAATAGCAATAACAACCTGAAAGTCTATGAGATGAACACTACCTTTTCTATTCCTGTACTCACTTGTTCACCAAGTCACAGGCTTAGCCTTGTCCATACCTAAGAGAAAAGGACCCTGGAGGTGGAACAGTCTTGGGCAGAGCCTAGAGCAAACCCACTCCAACTATGATGCAAATCCCCCAAATTGAGTTATTCCCTGCACCTCAGTTTCCCCAACTGTAAAATGAGAGTGTGGCAGACTAGATGATTTCCAATGAACTTCAAGCTCTTGATCTATGTCACATCAGCAGAGATGTGAGCTGTCCTGTAATGCCAACTATATTCAAATGAGCCGTTCTGACTGTGTGGCCCATCAGAATAAGCTTGCTCCCTTAGATTTCTGCTCTCATTGATTATAAATTTGGGTGGAATGAGCAGCAGTTGCCCCCATCTGCATCTTCCCTGATGTAACATAGGGTTTCTGGGGCACAATAAGTATCACACTTCCCGCTTCACAGGTGAAAAGCTGCAGCCCCTGACCACACAGCAGAGAAACCTCAGAGCTGAACCAGGGACCACCCCATTTCTTCCCATTCAATTATGTGGTCTTTTACCTTCTGCAGCTGCCCAGAGAGAGGTTAGGCTCTAGACCAGTGGTTCTCAACACTCCTAATGCTGTGACCTTTTAATATTCATATGTAGGCATATCTGCATGCGGGTGGACCTGCCTGGAGACATATAGAGGATGGTGTCTCGGTTCCTAAGACCATTGGAAATATGTGTTTTCCAATGGTCTTAGGTGACCCCTGTGAAAGGATTGTTCAACCCCCAAAGGGGTGGCAACTCACAGGTTGAGAACCACTGTTCTAGACTCAGTGAGAGCTTTGCTTCATCATATTCTGAACCCTGTGGATGCTGTTAAACCAAATGGAATTGGTCCCCAAGAGGGAAACAGCCTTCCCTGGGAAAGCAGGGTTTGAGAGAGTGATGGGGGCTTTCAGAAATTCACAAATGGTGGATAAACAGTAAGTGGCTTTTGGGCACTTGTCATGCAAGGTCTTGGGGGTCCTTTCTGGACTTCATATTTCAGAGATGAGAAAGATTTTTAGTCCCAGTCCAGACCTAGCCTGGCCCAGGCTATGGATCTTCTGTTTGGCTACCGGTGCTATTCCCAATGAGTGGGTAGAGCATTGGGTCTGGAGTCAAGAAGACAACTCCTGACTCAAAGAAGTGTTGGCTGAGTGACCCTGGCCAAGTCACCTGACCTCTCAGCTCCAGTTTCCTCATCTCTAAAATGGAAATAATAAATAGCACCTCCATCACAGGCTTGTCATGACAATGAGCTGAGATAATGCTCCTAAAACCTCAAACTGTGCTCTGTGAATTCCCAGCATTCTGTATATCACGCTGCTTTTTAAAAAGGCTACCCATATAGCATGTTGTAAAGTGGAGAAGCAGCCTGATGTTATGAAAATAGCCTTGGACTTAGAAGTGGGGAGTCCTGGGTTCAAAACAGACGGGTTAAATGACCCTGGAAAAGTCACCTTCATCTCCCTGAGCCCCAGTGTCCCTGTCTCTAAATTGAGTTGGATGATACTTTGTTAATCACAAAGGGCTGAAGAACTAGGACTTGTCATTGTCACCATCCCTTCCCTGGGGGGATTTGTATAAACCTCTCCTGGGCAGTGTAGGCAGAAGTGACACCATGCAAGGACAACAGGTGGAGATGGACTAACCCAGAATGATTTGCATACTGTTGTCAAAATAAAACACGAAAAGCCCCTCGGTGTTGAAATCGGAACCCCTGGATGCTGTTACTTGGCAGCTCGTGTGTTCTTAATAATGGCAAAGGGACCAATCCTTATTTACATCTATAGCCCTGTTGTTCACATTGAGCTCTGTGGGAGACAGTGGCTAAGTCCGATTCCATTCCACATTTCACCCGAGATCTGGTCCTGCTCGTGCTCTTCCGTCCAGAGGACCCTTGGTCCCTGGTCCCTTCTGTGGATGAGCACAGGTCTCTATCATCTCTTCAGAGGTGCTTGGTAGCTCTCCCTCCCAACATACAAAAGAGAGAGAAGGACTATGCAAATGGAGAAGCTATTAATTGTTCAATGCAAACAATTGGTTACAGCCATCAGCCCTGTTTAGGATCCAGATTAAGCCCCCTCAAACTGGCATGCCCAGCCAGCCAGTACCTCTGGGGAAAGTCACTTTTCCAGTGCAGTCAAGTATTTCCTAATTAGAGCAGATTGGGAGCAAACTAAAAATCATATTGTTTGCAGATTAATTTGATTCTCCAACCTCCCCTTCTGTTCGTGGAGGGCACTCACAGAGAAATTAATACCCCTACTAGATGGTGAGCTCCTTAAAGGCAGGGACTGTTCTCACTTTACTTTGCATCCCCAGTATTTAGCACCAAATCTAGTGTGTAGTAGGAACTCAGTAAATGCTTAGTGACTGACCTTAATAATAAGAAGACTATGGATTGGTGATAAGCTGTCGCTCTCTGCCTCTCTCTGTCTCTTTCTCTATCTCTCTGTCTCTCTCTATCTTTGTCACTCTCTCCTCTCTCCCATTAGCTCATCCTTTCTATGAATCCAAAATGGCCCCTACCCACCATGGTTATAAACTTTAAGCATGGTACTGGTGATAGACATGTATCAAAGAAGAATAAGGCTTTCGGTTTGGAAATGAAATTAGCATCATTGTTTGGTTGTTTCAGCCATGTCCAACTCTTTGTGACTCTGCTTAGAGTTTTTTGGGAAAAGAGACCAAGAATAGTTTGCCATTTTCTTCTCCAACTCCTTTTATGGATGAGGAAACTGAGACAATCAGAGTTAGGTGACTTGCCCAGGGTCACACAGCTAGTAAGTGTGAGTCCAGATTTGAACTCAAGGAGATGAGTCTTCCTGACTCCAGCTCTGGTGCTCTATTGACTGTGCCTGAAATTAGCTCTAACAATATGTAATGAGAGGGAAGGGAAGAGAAGGAAATGTGTATTTATATAACACCACTCGCTGTGCTGAGGGCTTTACAAGCAATATCTCGTCTGAACTAGTCAAAGAGGGCTCTGTGCTTAGAGCATGCTCCATATTCCCTGCTTGGTTCCAACCCATGGGCAGGTAGGTGAGTGTTGCTCTCCAGGCATGCTTAAGGGAAAGAAGCCCACATGTCCCAGACTATATGCAGGAACCTTCCGACTCTCTCCAGTCAGGTGGGTATATAGCAACAAAATGCCTTTTACATGGCTTCTAGTCTAAAGCTGTCCAAGTGGAGATCTCAGCCTGGGAGCTCTCAAGAGAGGCAGAAATGTCAAGAGGGGAGGCAAAGACAGTCCCTTATCTCCCTACCCAGAAGCCACATGGCTGTGAATGCTTAGCTCCTCCTTTCATTGGGCTTTTGCGTTTATCCTTTCCAGATCTTCAGTGAATGAGAGCCTGGAGATGGAAAAGACCAAGGAAAAACCTCATGGGCTTCAAAAGGTTGAAAGAGTCCGTCAGAGGCATAGTCACTGGCAGAAGTAGAAGGATCTGTTAGTAGCCAGAGAAGCATCAGTGAGCCTGCTGAGAACCCAGCCCTCCAGAGCACCCTGCTTGACCTAGCCAGCTGTGAACTGACCCAGCAGCTGAGACCCATGTCCTACACTCAAGATAGTGATGAGTCCATGGGCCAGGTCACATCGAGAAATGAGTTTTGTGGGGATCCTGCCAAGGAGAAGAGGGCTCCTAGGGCCAGGAGGTACCCCACAAGCTACATGTGTCCCCTAAAGCCTAACAGAGCCCCAACCTGCCTGTGGAAGCAGAGATCACAAGTGGGAGCCCAAAGTGTCTGGGTCAGGGGGGCTACAGAGGAAATAGCACATTAATTGCTAAGGTCCCTGGAAGACCACAGAAGTCCTCTTCAGAATCTGAACCAGTCTCATGGTCCTCCTTCCTCTAAGTCTTCTCAAGCTTTGGGCAATCAAGCTAGCTCAAGAACTTTTTCTCATTCTATTTTATGCTAATATCTTAGCATTAAAGAGTAATAATTCACGTTGAAAGAACATTATTTTATTCAAAGTTTCATAGCATACAATGTTTCATCTCTCTCCAACTGGACATCTTAGGCTGGGAATTCAGATGCTGTTTCTGACTTTGTTCCTATGGGGAAGCAGGTTCTGAGTTCTACAGAGACAGTTTACAAACGTAGAGAACACTGTCTGTTTGCAAGATGGGGTAATGTTGTCACCGTGCGGTTCTGGAAGACCCTGAAGCTATGGGCCTGGGTCTACATGATATCAAAACAAATTGCTCCAATCAGGAAAGGGTCTGGACAAGAGGAGGCTTTGAGGTAGGGAACCCTCAGGGGAGGAAACTCCTTCTACCCAAGTAAGGCTGTCCCTGCTTTTCTAATTAGTCTTAGAGGGTTCCCTAGAACACTGAGAAGACCACTGGATCACAGATCTAAAACTGGAAGGAACTCAGAACTTCAAGTCCCACCCCTTTATTTCATAGACAAGGAACTGAGGCCTAAAGAGTGTAAGTGACTTGCCCAGGGTCACACAACCAATATAGATTAGAGGTGGGACTCAAATCTAGGCCTTCTTGGATTCAAGGACAGTTTTCTCTTCTTACCATGCTACCAGTTCAAAATAAGCAAAAGATCAAAGTGCTTCTTTTTAAGCATGATGACTAATAAAGGATCTCTGTGCTTTTGACAAGATGGTATCCAAGCACGGTTCTTTAGATGGGGCCAAAAAGAAACATCCCCAAATGGCATTCTCCTCTCCATCTAGATTTGCATCTGGCTACAGAGAATTGTCAATTGGCATTTCCAACATGACTTCTGCCTTTCCATTGTCAGAAACCCTCCCCCTTTCTCAATAACACAACATCCCCCAAAAGGAGGGTGAGGTAATGTCATCTTAGGCATCATTAAATGAGGACAAAGTGTCCGGAATGGGGGCGCTGGTAGACGAGCAGTATTTTGTCCTGATCTGATGGCACCTAGAGTATTGAGCTCCCATCTATGTTCCAAATGTCAGGAAGATCAGAGATAGCTAAAGAGGACCCAGATGAAAAAGTACCGTGGACTAAATCATACAAGCATTAAGCGGAGGCACTAGATACCAAGATCCTGGATGTGGAGCGGGGCGGAACCTCAGAGGTGGTATGAGTCACCTAAGATCACCTATACAGTAAATGTGAGAGGTTGGATTTGAATCCACACCCTCTGCTCCAAGAGCCAGAGCTATTTCCATTGCATAGCACTCTGTCAGGGACATGAGAGCCTCTTCATGTACCTGAAGGGGAATTGGGTTTATTCTGCTTTATCCCAGGAGGAAAGGACTAGGTCATACTGCATAGAGGTAGTTTTTATTTTCTTGTTGCAACAAAATACTTCCTACCATTCTAGCTGGTCCAAAGTGTCATGGACTGCTTTGGTAGGGAGGGCAGTCCTCTTCACTGAAGATCTTCAAGGAGAGAATCAATCAATCAGTAGTTCTTAAATACCTACTATGTGCCAGGGACAGTGCTAAGAGTGGGATGGATTACCACTTGCCACTCGTATTGTAGGAAATTCCTGCATAAGTATGGGTTAGTCTGTATAGGGTCTGGGTTGGCCATGAAGCTCTCACCCAGCTCTGGCCTCTATTACTCCCTGCCCATAGGCTCCTGCCTCCATCTATTTGGTGCTTAGTCTTCGTACTTGGTACAGGGCAAGGACTGAGAAGGATGTGACTGAGAAGACCTTTTGAGAGCTCTGCATTGCATACTAGCCTTGGAAGCCTTTCCCTGCTGCTCAGGTCTCTACAATAGATATTCACAATCCTATCCTTACAAGGCAGGTGAGGGACAGAAATGAGAAGAGCCCCACTTTACACATGGAAGAGCTTGAGACAGCAAGGTGATAACTGCCATGTCCCAAAGCATGAAGCAGGAATGCTTGGATCACAGCTCACCCTCACCAACCTGACCTTCTGCTAATGCCTTGATGAGGTGAGCTAAGACAGTCCTAGAGTTCCATTACTTAGTATGGAGACTAAGGTATCACAAAGAGATGGCTGTCTGAATACCACTAGTGAGCCAATGGGGAGCTCAACCCTCGTACTCCATTTTGTGGTTTGGATCTTGGGAGTCCAGTTTCTTCTGTTGTGGAAGCAATCATGGGAATGAGCTTTCCACCATAGAGACACAAAGCCCAAAGGGCACAAGGACATGAAAGGAACCATGGGCCTGACTTGTTTATCTTCAGGCCCAAGGATGTTTTTGAAACAGCTGCACTGAGCTGAAGGATTCAAACAGAAGGCACCGAGGCCAGGGACAGATGTGGTTTAATCTCACACAGCATTTATGTGACTCACTGTCCACCTGCTCCCCTTGACCTGCGTTGGACCCTGGCCAGCATTGAAGTTGGCAACCCTTGAGCACAGGATAAGAAAGATTCCATTGCCACATCTATCTTTTCATTGTCAGTGGAAACAAAGCCCTGCACACGACCATTTTGCTGCTGACCAGTCATTTTTTAGTCATGTCCAACTCTCTGACTCCATTTGGAGTTTTCTTGTCAAAGATCCTGGAGAGCATTGCCAGTTCCTTCTACAGCTCATTTTACAGATGAATAAACTGAGGCAAACAGGGTTGAGTGACTTGCCCAGGGTCAGACAATCGGTAAATGTCCGAGGCTGGATTTGAACTCAAGATGAGTTTCCCTCCCTCCAGCCCCAGTGCTCTATACACTATGATGCTATTTAGCTATCCCCTCCTAATAATCCATATATCATGGCAATTCGTAGTTTCATACATCCAACTTCTTTGTGTCATGGAGGTTTGGCAGATCTAATTATGAGCAGTAGATGTGATGATGAGGCTGATGATAATGACTCCTAGAATGCTTGAAGGTTTGCAAAGTGCTTCCGATAGGTTATTTGCAGGACATGCTTACAAGGTAACCGGTCCTCCTCTGGTGCCCTACTGAGTCGTTCTGCACTCTCCTCAAGAACAAAAACCCAAATCTGAAATCGTTTAGAAAGAAATGGATCAGCTTGTTTGGCAGGGAAGACTGAGCCAGAAAGGAGGTGTGGCTCCCTCAATCCAGGCTCTGGAAAGCTTAGACGATAGAACATTTAGACAAAGGTACCCACACACTGACCACGGGCACACGGTTAACCAATTTTGCTGAGAAGCAACTTGAAGGCAAGATAGATTGTGATAGATATGAGTAACTGTAAATGTTCCATAAAATTGGGACCAAGCTGAAAGACAGAGGTGCCCCCAAAAGCAAGTGATGGTGGACCTATGACAAGTGTCCTGAGTGTGATTACCCAAAGCAAGGATGCTTTGAATGGAGCCAGGACCTGGGGGAACCCAAAATACCTTACAGTCATCTCCAGCATTCCTAGAGAGTTATGGAGGTCAGGAACATTTCTGGGTGCAAATAATCTTTATTTCCATAGGGTCAGATTTAAATCATTTTCCCCAGGGTACCCAAGCCCCAAATTTGTAGCCAACACCATACGAAGGCAAAAATTTGAGCTAGGAGGTCTAGAATTCTATAGATCTTAGAAAATGGTCTCATGAATATAGAATCCTAAGGACCCTTAGAAATCATAGGATTCTAAATTTAAAACTGGAAAAGTCCTTAGAGATCATCTAACCCCAAACCCCTATCTTGCAAATGAGGAAGCCCAGAGAGGTTGCAGCTTGGCCAAGTTCACATGCCAGTAAGTGGCAGAGGCAGGGTCCTCTGAATCCAAAGTCAAGCAGTCTCTTCACTGCACCCAGTTATGTCCTCATCCAATACCATCTTGATTTACATGTGAAGAAACTGAAGCCCAGAGTGTGGTGTGATGTATCTATCTATCCAAGGGTAGCTAAGTTATGGACAGACCCAGGACCGAGACCCAGGCTTCCTGGCTCCCAAATTTCTCAGCCTATGTCAGCATGTGGTGCACAGGCTGAAGGTGGCACAGAGGCCGGTTTTCCTGGGCACAAGAGGTGGGTCCCCTCTTTCCACTCTTTGCGAGTACTATTAGGATGTGTTCACAACCTCCTCCTACATTTCCTCTTTGCTGCTGAATTCCAGGAGGAAAGGGACCCCACTCTCAGCAAACCACCCTTTGAGATGTTTGAGGTGTAGCCACCCAACCCAAGGGCTTTGCAGCCTCTCTTGCTGCTGGTCTCTGGGTAACTAAAAAAGCTGCCTCCTTTCAGCTTCCTGATGAGAAAGGGGTGCTTTGCCAGGTTATAGATGAGCAGCATACACCAAAGCAATAAAAGTAAAGTACCAAGTGACTTTCCCCTGTGTCTCTTGGGACCAGCCAGCTCCTCTGGCACCCTGAAAAGCCAACAGAGCAGAAATCTCACAGAAGGCCTGGCTCACTTAGGAAGGCTCCCATTGGAGTCCTAGGACTTGCATTCACATCCTGCTTCTGACCCCTGAGTGATCCTGGGCAGCTTCCCCTCCCCAGACTTCTGTTTTCTCAGCTGTAACATGAGGGTGTTTGATTCATTGACCTTCAAGGTCCCTTCCGGCCCTCTATCTATAAGATGATTTAGAAGAGCAAGTATTTTGTCATCCATGTAAGACTAAATGCTTCAGAGAGAAGTCAAAGCGTCCTTGTCCTGACATGATTCCTCTGCCTCAGTCTCTCTGGCTATAAAATGCCCGGCCCACTCTCCAGAGGATGAAGAATCCCACGAGAGAACAGCCACAGTCCTAACTTTTCTCTATGGCCCAGTGTGGCCAAGAAGCATGTTGTGGCTTAGTGTGAATGACCAGCACTGAGCCGCCAATGTCTTTCTTCACTGCAAAGCCTAAATGAAGAGAAATCTGCATAGAAGGAAAAGGTGGCTTGTTCTGTTCATGTGACCTGATGCTATGACACCCTGACCTTGAATCAGCTGCTGGGCTCTCCCATTTCCCAGGGTGATGACTGGGGACCATCTAACCCACTCCTCTAGGCCTCAATAGCCTCTTCTGGCTGATAATTAGACCCACACTACCTTCCTTGTGTGGCTATTGGGAGGGAAGTGCTAGAAAGAGGTAGCATCCACAGGCACAGTCACAGGCTTTCTGAACTGTGGGGACCTGGAGTCCAACATCTCCAACAAAGGCTTAGCCAGTCTTTGCCTGAAGACCCCCAGTGAGGAAAGAACCCCTTCTCTCCAAAGGCAGCCCACCCTATTTGGGGAAAGCTTCAACTGAGGAGAAATATTTCCTGGGATCCAGAATAAATCATTCTCTGAAAATTCCACCCACTGTTCCTGATTCAGCCCTCTGGGACAAAGAAGAACAAAGCACATCCTTTTTCCATATAATAGCCCTAAACATACTTTAACATAGTTATCATATGATCTTCGTCCTGAGTCTTCTCTTCTCCAGGAAACACACCCCCAGCCTCTTCAAGCTTTCGCTGAATGACATGAACTCAACATGCTTGACGTTTTTTGCTGCCCTTCTCTTAATGCCCTCCAGATTGCCCACCACCTTCCTAAATGAAACAGTTCTTCAAATGGACTCTCATCAGAAGAAAGAGGAAATATAATATTATATCCTGATTTTTATAACTAAATTTTAATTGATAACTTTTACTTTTATGCTGCATAAAATTCCCTATCTCCTCCCCCGCTTCCAGAGAGCCACCACACAAAACAAAGATTTTTTTTAAGAAAAAAAGGGGAAAAATCAGCAAAAATAATCAACACATTGAAAAAATTTATATGTGTGTGTGTGTAGATAGATAGATAGATATAGATAGATAGATATACTCTTCCTTACAACTGAACCTTCCATCTCTGGAAAGGAGTGAGCAGAGACATCTTCTCATATGCTCTTCTCTGAGCTTATTCTTCTTTGCAATTCTGCAACATGTTTTTTTTTATTGTTTTGTGATTGTTACAATGACTACTTACATTGCTGAAATCATGGCATACTCTCCTTTCTTGGCTCTACTTCCTTCATTCTTCATCAGTTCATAAAGGTCTTTTGATGCTCCCCCATATTCATCAAATTCACCATTTCTTCCAGCACAGTCAATATTCTACCTTATTCCTGGACCACGTGATGTTGAGACATTTCCCTAATCAGTGAGCATCTACTTGTTTTGAGTTCGACGGCAAAAAAAAAGTGCTGCTATCAATACTTTGGATCTAACTTACTTGATCCTGGATTATTTGTGCCTCCCTCTATGCAGCCAAAGACTCAGTGGTGTTTTCTGGCTTCCGTGCCGCACTCTTCAATTATATTGTGCTTGCATATCACTAAACCCCCTAGATCATTTATAACTAAACTGAGTCAGAAGTTTACACGTAAAGCAGCAAATTTGGCAGATTTGGGGCTCTGGCGTTCCTTTGGCAAAAACAAGAGCCTGAACAGACAGCAGCATCCAAGACAAAATCCTTTCTGCCCTAAAAATAGTGACCTGGAGCTGGAACACAAGCAAGAAGAAGATGGGCTCAGAACAGAAGCACAGGCTTGTAATTTATTAAGGGAAGAGAAGACAGGAGAGTTGGAGAACAGACCACATCACGGACTCATAAGAACCCTGAGTGCTGGACCTGGAGTACACCACAAAGATCCAATTCTTTCGTTTGTCATAGAGGAAAATTCAAGGCTCACCATTTCAATAAAGGTCATAACTTTTCAACCTGGGATTCAAGAGTTCTAATAAGCTAATGATGACAGAGTGCTTTGAGTTCTTCAGATACAAATGATATTGTAATGTAATGTATTATTACATTAATCGAGCTGACTTTTGACTACTGGTGTGTTTGAAAATGTGGGCAGACCACATCTATTTTTTCAAAACTCAAGTGACTAAAAAAAGAAAGGAAGAGAAAAAAGAAAGATGTACACAATACTCAAATGCAACTTCCTCATTGCTGGATAATTCATAACTAACCTTAAACAATAGCACCATATTTAGCCTTCCAGTGAAATCAGGAGTTCCTCTTTAAGAATGATCTACTCCCTCCCTATTTGGAAGGTATTAAATTAGTTGTGAAAACTGCAAAACGTACTTACCTATTTCCACTAAATTTCATTTATTGCATCAGTGTTTCACTGTAAGAGATCATCAGTGGTCATGATAGCATCCTATTCAGCCCAGAGTCCCTTAGTTCCAAATTGGAGACAGAAGAGCCAGGTTCAAATCCATATTCTGAACTGTGTGGCCTTAGGCAAATCAATTGAATTCTCTGAACTGCCTCCCTCACTTCACAAAATGTTCTGTCTCTGACCTCTGGGCTCGGGGTATTTTCACTGGCTGCCCCCCATGCTTGGAATGCTCTCCCTCTACATCTCAGCCTTGTAGCTTTGCCGACTTCCCTCGAGTCTCTGCTAAAGTCCCACCTTCTGCAAGAAACCTCCCCCCTTAATCTCAGTGTCTTCCCTTGCAGACTGCCCTGATATCCCGTCTATTTCTTATTTGTATACAGTTGTCTACAAATTGTGTCCCCTGTGAGACTGTTAGCTCCCTGAGAGTGAGGACTGTTTTTGCCTTTCCCAGCTTCACCATCACTTAACACAATACATGGCACACAGTAGGAGCATAATCAATGCTACTTGACTAACTAATCCCCAAAACCAAGAAAAGGTTTTGTAAATCCAGAAAAACAAAACTATTGTACTCTCTTTCTGCTCACTATCTCATTCTTCTCGTCTTTTTTATGGAGTTTAGGTATGGACTAAGTTGCAAGCCTGCTATTTCTCTCATGTACTTAGCATTTGGCAGCCTGCTCTGAAGGTAGATGCAGTAAGTATGACTGAGTAACAGCGTTGGGACGTCATCTCAACCTCTTCAGGCTCACTCAGAGTGTTTTCAGCCTAACTCCAGTAGTACCTAGTCATGTTTCCAAATCGTTATAATTTCTTCTGCTAGGTCTCTATATTTTGAAAGTTTTTCCTTTCGTGTAATTTGGAGAAGAGAGTTCTTGTTGTGGTAACATCTATTAAAAATTTTGTTCTCAAATTTTTATAAGTCAATATGATGACAAGGCAGTTATGGGCAATAATCTATCATAATGATCAGATACCAATATAGATTAATTTTTTTAATTCTCAGGAATATCTTTGGGGATTTTGTTATTTTAATCATCATCATCACTCCTGCAGAGAAATGTGGTAGTGATGTGGTAAAGTCAGAGGATATGTATTTCAGGTTCTGCCTCTCAATGTATCCTCAGGCAAGTGATTTTCCCTTTGGAATCTTCAGTTTCTTCCTCATAAAATAAATGGGTTGGATTAGACACCATCTATGATACCTTCTAGTTTGAATTTTTGTATCCTATAATCTTGATCATTGCTTCTGAACCTCAAAAGCCAAAGGGCTCATTTGCTCCCTCCAGAACTAGGTGTTTTGCTTGGAGACATGCAGCTTGGGTGCACTCAGCATCTGCTACCTGGGTGGCCCTGCTGTCAAGGGGATGCAGAAGTGAAATTGACCACCTGGGAGAAAAGACTGATGCTGATTGCAGAGATGGCCCTCAGGGGCACTAACTGGAACCGAGAGGAGCTAAGGCACCACCCAGAATGGGTCTTGAGTGAAATCCAGAATGAGCTGTGGTCTAAAAGCACCTTCTCTCCAAACCTATTTTTAACTAACTGTGAACTGCTCTAATACGCAGAGAGATCTGCTCTTGCTCCTGAAATAGCTCCAATGACGAGTGACTGCCCACTTCTGTTACTATGTGAATTTACAAAGCTCATCTCACGCTCTGTTACCGAATTATATCATGGCTCTTTCACTGGGGGTCAGGTAGCCATAACTCTCTTCCTTTGTTCAGGGATAAATCAGGAGATTTCCTGCAGGTGCTGGAGTGTCATTCCCTTGCACCGTTAGAATTTATGGTTTCCTATGCCCTGGCAGAGTCCATAACATACGGCAACCTAACCAGGCTGGACATCCTATGATGTCCACGACTGACGTCAAACCCTTCAGACTTGACCATCTCAGTCAACCTCCCTGGGAGATCCCTGAACTAAGAAGCTTCTTTCTTTCTCCCTATACTACTTTGCCCATATGGAATCAAATTAGAAATGTAGTTCTAGAGCTCATTTTCTTATTTTATTAAATAATCTGTGCTTATTATAAATTTCATATTAAACAGCAATACAATCAAATGGATTTGTTTTCTGTGATTTAATATACATTTAGGATGCATGAATGGCCCTCATTTTTTAATCCCTTCCTGTGTTCTGTCAAGGTTCTGTGTTTTTATTCCCATTCATTTTTTCTCCTACACACCAGTTACTGTATACTCTATCTCCTGGTCTTGCTTTTTTTTACTTTATACTACTCCCTAAATACCATTCTATATTTTTTATAGGCCTTAACCATTTTTAATTTTGTGTTCTAACATTCCATCATATTAATGCCCCACACTTATTCAGCTATGACCACATTGTGGACATTTAGATTGTTCCAATGTTTTGTCCTTAGAGGTAGTACTGCTGTATTTCCAAAGAGAGAGTTCTCATCTTTTCTTTGTTGTGGTTGTTGTCCATTTTTAATAAGATTTTCAGGATATTCTCCCAATAATAGAATTATTTAGTTGGGGGATATGTCTTTTTTTATAACTTTTATTGGTTAACTGTCCAGTCACTCTCCAAAAGTCCTCATTTGTAATTCTACCCACAATGAATCATCATTGACTTAGGGTTGGAAGAGACCTTGAAGGCGATCTCATCTACTCCAGCCCCATCTTTCAGAGGAGAAAGTTGAGGAAAAGAGAGACTCCAGGACTGGTCCAGGGTCCTACAGGTAGCAAGTATTACAAGCAGGATTTGAACACACTTTCTTTGACTACAGAGTCAAAACTTTTTCCACTCTGCCATGGTAAGTCAGGTTTGCCTGTTGTCTTCACCAACTCATCAGCATTATATCTTTGTTTCTCAAAGTTGGGTTTCAAGGTTTTTTTTCTCAGTTTTAACTTGCATGTATTCAAGGCCTCTACTACAGTTCTCTGTTGTCTAATGTTACTCCTGGTATGGATGTGACTCTCGGTTCTCAAAGGCCATACTAATGGGGTGTAAGTTCTGACAGCCCCTGCCCAGGTATTCAATACAAGCCAGGTTATGGGGATATTGGCTAAAGATAAGCCTCATTAATGGAAGAGAGTCATCCAGAGGCTGGCCACAAGCCAACTGACCTATATAATCTCAAAAATACATACTCAGGCATGAAAGGCTCCTCAGCTGTATCAGTAGATAGAGTATCCATACAGAAGATACTGTAGGTCATAGAAGTTTGCACTCCAGAAGGATGTAAGGAAAGAATAAATTACTTAAAATGTTCTAGAAACTTACATGTCAATTCTCGAGTCTTCAGTTTTTCATTAGCTGCCTTAACAATCAGAGGAAATATCATATTGGAGACCATAGTAAATGCAGTATGGTGACACAAGCCTGTGTGCAATGATGTCTGTTTGGAGACATTAATTATATTTCCGTTTGTCCCATCCAGACTGAAGGAATGCGCCATTTCCCCAAGACCACATGGAGGCTACTCAGCTCTGGAAATTGAACTACCTTTGGATGAAATGAAAATGAACGAACATGCATTACTAAGTGTTTATTGTGTGTCAGTCTCTGAGCTAGGTTCTGAGGATCCACATCCAAAGCGGCAGAGGGAGGGAGAGAGAGAATGACAGAGACAGAGACAGAAAGAAAGGGATGGAGAGAGAGAGGGAGAGGGAAAGAGAGAGAGAGAGAGAGAGAGAGAGAGAGAGAGAGAGACAGTGAGACAGAGGGAGAGATGGAGAGGGAGAGGGAGGGAGAAAAAGGGAGAGGGATAGAAAGAGAAAGAGAGAGAGAGCTCCTGTCTTCAAGGATCTTACATTCTAATAAGGGTAACTAGTGAGGGAGGATGAGAATGAAGAGGTAGAGCCGTGATTGATGCACTCTTCCCCAAAGCAATGGTAGTATTTAGCAGAAAGATGAATATGATGTCAGATTGAAAGGCTAGGGCAAGATAGATGGAGGGAGCTCTCATCCATCAGCATGGCCCAGGGTGGGAGCTGCGGATGCCATTGGGATGGGTCATGGCAGTAGCTACAACCTGTCTGAACAAAAGCATCAGAGTTCTGGGCTGACTAAGAAGATATGTACAAGTCCAGTAGCCTATAAGACTCTAGAGTTAAACACCTTTAAATGAAAACAACAAAACAAAACATGACATAAGGTTCCTTCTCAGGAGAATTCTGAAGGAGAAACTTGGAGGTTCTTAATATTCTCCCTTAGTAAAATGGCATGTCCAAGTCAAACAGCAAAGGTCACTGGGATGACTAAGGACTTACTGACTGGACTATGAGATCAAGGAAATGGGCAAGAGTTGAACATGACAGAGCATGAGAACCCACTGGGAAAGCTCTTACTTCCTGATTCATTTCATCCTATAGGTACTGCCCTCCGTCACTTGTTCTGGCTAAAACCATCACCCTGTGGCCAACCCAGTGGTGAAAGGCCTCCAATCTTGACAAGCCATTCCTTGCATGACCCTGTCCTTCTTAGAGTCCAGATTAAAAAGTCTTTTCATTTTCATCAGCCCTTCCAGGACTTGACAGCTGACAGCAAAGGCTGGGGTCACCTCTGTACCACAACAGGATATTAGAGCAAGACTTTGGTGGAGAAAGAGAGAACTGTTGAAAGGTAAGCAGAAAAACAGTCTTCTCTTTAGCTTCATGTTTGAAATGTCCATGAAATGTCACTCTCCCAATAAGCATGTGTTTAATACAATCCTGTGTGGGAGAAAGCAAGCATTTCATTTGGTCTGTGGAAAAGTAGTAGAGAGGTGGTGTTTGGATCACTTCATCACAGTGGAGGGTGACTTCTCATGGAGAGACTAGAATCCTTTTCTTAGCTGGACCTAGGACTCTCCCTTTCCTTATGCCAGGCCGGGGTGGGTGGGGAGAGCCCCTCTTCCCAGCAAGGTTTCAATGGCCAAGTCCTTCAGCACTGAGCCTTTGAAAGTGACCCAGGGCACAAGTCTCAGTCCAGCAGATGAAGGGGATCTCTTGGTTTGTCCCATTAAAGTGACTTTGTAGATGAGTCTCGGGAAATCAAATCATTCTCATTAAGCTTGTAATCTGATGACAGAATTTCTAGATGACAGGTTGGTGGTGTTCCCTCTCCTAGCTTCCCAAATGACTAGTTTTCACAGATTTCTATGGTAGAGTCATTGTGATCAAGTCTGATCACTTTCTCTATGGCTGAGATAAACCATGTCACTTTCCCCAGTCTAATCACTTGACTGGAAGACAAAAACAGAAAAGATTCTGGCTGGTTCTTAACCAATTTCCTTTGAGATCAAGAGAAGGGGAAGGGTCAGCCCTGGAAGTAAATCCCAAGAATTTCTTCCTTTTCTTGGCTGTAAAATGACTTGACTTAATAAATACATTAGATGACACACAAGAAAAATGGTGTGTGTGTGTGTGTGTGTGTGTGTGTGTGTAGGAAAGAGAGAGAGGGAGTGTGTGTATGTGTGTGTGTGTATGCTGGTGTTTGTGTGTTCATGCCTAAGTGAATGTATATTAGGATTTGTGGAAAATTGTATGTGTGTTTGTATATATGTGTTTTTGTGCACTGAGGTTTATTCACTTGTGTACATGCTTGAGTGTGTTTGTGGGAGCATATCTGTGCACACACGTGTGTGTATGTGTCAGATATCAGTAGGAGAAATTCACTCTGAACTGTTTTGTTTTTCTGTCAAACCATCATAATTAGTGGGCTCTTTCCTCCTTGAAGAGAATGAGAAGCTTTGCTCTAATCACTTCATTGTAGGGAAGAAAGCCGGAATTGCTTCTGCATATATGAGCTTTCTTTCCATTTCTCCCAATGTGTTATCAGGGAAAATTAAACCTCCACAGATTTTAAAAGCAATTATTTTAAGCACTGCAAAGAGAATAAACATGGGAGGTTGGATGTACACCTGCTAGTTTTTCTAATCTGAGCCTGACGCCTGGTGACCACCCAGACAGAAAACATGCCCCAGGACCTGGGACCACTGGGTAGGGGAGGGGCTTGGCTTTCACCTGCTAATTACCTGCCACTCAGTTCCCTTCAAACTGGGAAGCAATTAAACCATGTAGGGGTGCCTATCTCTGGTCTGCTGACTTGTCGATGGCCAGCTAGGTGCTTTCCTAGGGAATGGAGCTGCCTAACCTTCTCCCTTAAACAAAGCATCATCGAAGGTAGCTAAGAACTGAACAGAGTCAGGGAGACCCAAGTTCTAATCCAGCCTCAGACTTTTACAGCTCCATGAACCTGGCCAAGTCATTGAACCTCAGGCTCATTTTCTTCAACTGTAAAGTGGGGACAATAACAACACCTACTTTGCAGGGTGTTGTGGGGATTAAAATGAGATACCAGTTGTAAGAGGCTCTGCATGCTTCAGAGCACTAGGTCAATAGTAACTGCTCTCATCAGCAACAGCATCACAGGATGGGAAGGCAAGAGATGACATGTGTTCTTTATCAGCAGAGGCAATGCTTGCGTCTGCTGCCCCATTAGTGGTGTGGAGAGCACTCTTCAGACGCTTTTCTAATGAATGTCATGTCAGTGATGTGTCACAACCAACCCGTGTTTGCTATTATCTCTCCATTGTGCTTTGGTTCACCTAGAATTCTGATCCTTCAGAGACTATGTTGATCCATGTCAAGTAATCGTGCCTTAGCTGAATGGAGGCTGCTAGTATCGGATCCTTATCTGAGGGTGTTTAGATGAGGTTTGGTCATCTTCTGGTGACACCACAGGTGGATGTTGTTGTTGTGCTTGTCTTTCATTCTTGAAGAGGACCATGGCATCAGGGAGATGATGACATGACTTGCAGTTGACTTAGATATGAGTGAGGGAGGCCTGTGCAAGGTCACCAGCCTCACTTTCTCCTCCAGAGCCATCTGGATCCAGTGGCCTGATATTCATCAGGATGACTGGAGGTGGTCCAGGATGCAATGGGAGACCCTGGCTGGCCCTTTTAGGCTAATATCTTTTCATGTACTCACTTAGAAAACCTTAAACCCAGTTCACTCTGAAGCTCATAGATTGGACTACAATAGATCCCTGCCCAGCCCATAGATTGGACCACAATAGGTCCCTGTGGCAACACCACAAACGCATTCTCCAAAGACAGATTCTCTTGAGCTTCATGGCCAACATTTCAAGATCAGCAGGATGAGATGGTTTAACATGCCATGAATGTCCCAGAGGGTGTGATGGCCTGAAAGAAAATCATATGAGATCAAGGGATAAGCAGATATGATTTTATGATGTGATCAAGAGAGCCCCAAATTTCAAAGTCTAAATGATTAGTTTGGCCCTTCAGTAAGACGAACAAATCCATCTCCCATTGCCTCTTCAGAGTTAATAGTCAGCTCTCGGTCATCCACTTTGTGGAGCCTCTAGGAAACTCCTCCAGCTTCCAGCCAAGCCAGTACATTCTGCTCCAGCTCTTCTGAGGTCAGTTGGTTTGTGTATGGGAGAGAGGAAGACCAATGCATTCATAGGTACAGCTAATATGAGCCTAAGTACTACTAGTCGAGAACAAAGTAAAGTTGTGACAAGCACAGCCAAAGTGAACAATGTGGATTAAGGGCAAATACATGGATTTTTGAGTTTTCCAGTTAGTTCCATGTGGCTCCCCTCCCTCACTGGGGATGATTGGTAAGTGACCAGGGTAACTAGTTCACCGTTCTGAGCCTCAGCTTCCTCACTGGTATGATCATTGTGCTGCCTTCTACCTCTCAGTGAATAATTGTGAATAATTCTGCCTTTTTATCATAGCCTTGTACAGCCTTAAATGGTGGCCCAGGTCAGGGCAATGCTGATGCCAGCCCAGCACAGCAAAGCCTCCAAGCGCCTTCTCTCTCTGATCTTAATTAGGGCAAAGACTTTTCTCACTGAAGTTCTGACTAGGGTCATTTGAAAGTCCCTTTGCCCCTCTACCACTTAGCTTATACCCAAGAGAGACAAAGGTCAGGGATGAGCTCAGCTAATCCTGGCTAAAGAGATCATGAATGTCACCCCACCTTGGGGAAAGAGGGTAAGAAGAGAGGTGAGGCCCTTGCTTTGGGAGAACATTTATGGAAATGCATTCAGCAGGGAGTAACTGGACTGTTAAGCAGGTAAGGTGAAAAGTAAGACTCACAGGGAATGGAGAAGCCCCCTTTTCACCTGGGATTTTCAGTCCCAGGGCATCATCACTTGGGTAAACACCAAATAACATTTTCTATCTTCTTTTCCAAAAACACGTCTGAGGATAGAAAGCTTTTCTCTGGATGCATCCAGCTCAGATCTCACCTTCTCCCACAATATTCACCCCGATGTTTGAAGGCAGCTTGTTTGGTCTGCGAAAGTTTCTGCCCTCAAGAAAGACCCTTTTGGTTTTCTCTTGAATTGGTGGAGGTGTAGAGCTGGAAATGTTGGGAGGGTCATTCTTGAAAAATTCACGTAAGAAAGCATACTCTGGGTTAGAAGACTGTCCTTCTCTCCGTCTCTGTCTCTGTCTCTCTCTCTCTGTCTCTGTCTCTCTCTCTGTCTCTCTCTGTCTCTCTCTGTCTCTCTCTCTCTCTCTCTCTCTCTCTCTCTCTGTCTCTCTCTCAGAAGCAGAAGACTAAATTCTTTAAATCACAATTAGCTCAATTTGCTCTTTGCCTAGAACATTATGACATTCTTCAAAGTGCTTGGCACTATGGAACATCACATCAGTCCACAAGCATTGCTGTTGTTCATCCTTTCATTCATGTCTGATTCTTCATGACTCCATTTAAGGTTTTCTTGGCAAAGGTACTGGAGTAGTTTGCCATTTTCTTCTCCAATTCATTTTGTGGATGAGGAAACTGAGGCAAACAGGTTGAGTGACTTGCCCATGGTCACACAGCTAGGAAGTGCCTGAGGCTGGATTTGAGCTCAGGTCTTCCTGACTCCCAATCTGGCACTCTATCCGTTGAACCACCTGGCTGTCCTAATCAATAAACACGAGCAATTTTCTATTAGAGGCAGCAGGTGTTCCCTGGCATCAGGTAGACCTGAGTTCAAATGAAGCTTCAGACAATGAATAGTGTGTGAGTGACCCTGGGCAAGTCACTTAATTTCTGTTTCCTCATCTATAAAATGGCCATAATAATAGTATCTATCCCAAGGTTGCTGTGCGGATGAAATGAGGTAATATTTGTGTAAAACACTTGACAAATCTGAAAGCACTCTGTTCTGTGTCAGGCACTGTGCTAAAAGCAACAGATCACAAGATAACAAGGGAGCTGTCCTTGCCTTCTGGTAGCTTGTCCCCATCTGTCCATCACCTTCCCCATCTGCGCAATGCATTTTTATCGGGGGCCTGCTCTTCACAATCTCCAAAGGAGACTTAGGGCTTCTGAAACAGATCTGCCCTGAATCCATCCTTCTGACCCACACTCTCTGAATTACCTCTACTGGAACATGGAAGCAGTCAGAACTAGAAGGGAAGGCATCGTCTCCATGATGCATCTGACAAACAGTCCTCTAGCTTCTTTGACAATGAGGTGGCCAGCTCTAGATCTGGAACCTCCGATATTTACTAGCTCTCTGACCCCAGGCAAGTTATTTTAACATCTCCCTGCCTCTGTTTCCTCATCCATGAGATGGGGGTGATAATAACAGCATCTACCTCCTACGATGGTTGTAGGGATCTAATAAAATAATATTTGCAAAGCACTTAGCACGGTGCCTGGCATTTAATAAGCACTTAATAAATCCTTGTGATCTCCTTCCCTCTCTTTCCCTCCCTTGAGTGGAGGAGAGCTCATTACTCTATAAATCCCAATGACCACCTCTTAGAGAAGGGAGAAACAGCCAACTCTCACAAGCCATTGAATGTGATATAACCCCTCCCCAATCAATTTTGGGTGTCTAGATTCAGAAGATCAAAGCCAAGCTTTAAAAAGTAGCTATAAAAATTGTGTTCCTCAGATAATGATTAAAAATGGGATCATCAGTATACAGAGAAATTCTCAGCTCAGTAACAAACATACCAACCTGCCAAAACGAATTCCTATGTGATGAAAATAGAAACCTTAGCTGCAATCCTAAATATATAAGACACACAAGTATTCCTATAAAGAGGATTGCAATGGGTTATAATCGGTACCTGTCCTAGGCTCAGTAGTTCCTGACTGATCACAAGACCGCATAACCTTCCAAAACCCTAGCAGAAAGAGAAAGAACAAGAAAGACAGGTTAGGAAAATGAGAGACAAAAACTTTTCCTTTCTCTTCTGCATACCTGAAGGGCAGACTCTTAGACACCTCTGCCTGTAGAAACTGGGGGACCTCCTACTATTGTCTACTGGTCTAAACTCCAGCAGAAGAACTCAGGACAGAATGCCAGTCAAGACATCCCTAACTGACGGCCCAGTCAAAAAGAAGAACCACAAAGAGTCAACACTGACTGAAATTACACCTACAACTTCTGGTTAAACCAAGTCACATGCTCTTTCTGCCCCTCTCCCATGGACAAGATAATATCCATCCTACTGGAACTGGGTCAAGAAAAGTTCTCTTGGAACTAAGTAAGCCTGATCCCATTAGCAAAGCAGAGGCCACCTGATCCAGTCTGGGCAGCATGACTCCTCTGGTTCCCCAGTATTGAATCCAGGGCTTTCCACTCTAGTAAACATTTGAAAGTCACCTCCATAATCCCATGAGTCATTTGGGACATTCCTCTCCTGGCAGGAACAAAGTGAAGAGAGACTCTTTGGTCCACTCCTCTGTTAAAACAGTCACTTTGTATCAGGTGGTAACTAGGACATGGCTAGGAAGGCAGTATTGGGGGGACAACCAATCTTCTTTGGACATCATTGCTTACAGGTGATCTCTTTCATTAGAATGTGAGTTTCTTGAGGGGAGATCCTGTCTTTTGGTCTTGCTTTCTATCTCCAGATCTTAGCACATGGCCAGTAGAACCAGGTTAATCCCTATTCCAGCCCTTCTGATCCTTGAAAACAACTTATATGTACTCCGACTCTTCCCCAGGATTAATATCCCCAGTTCTTTCAACTAATTCTACCTGCATGGTCTCAAGACCTTATACCTTCCAGGTGTTCTTCCTTTTTACTCTCCCACTCATCAAAGCCTTTTCTCAAATGTGGGGGCCAGAATAAGACGCAAAACCTCAAGGCCAAATATGGCAGTATGCCAACCTCCCTCATTCTGACCTCAGCCTGTCTTATTGTTGTATAACCAAGCTGTGACTCCACAGTGTTCCATCTTTGTACCCCAAGCACCCAGAATAGTGTCTTAGAAGCACTCTGGAAAATGCTGGCTGAACAATTAAAGTGGAAGTGAGTCATATTGTAGGAGGCTACCGAGTAAATAGGTGGTGAGGAGTGAAATTTGCCCATTTGAGAAGATTACCTGTGAGTGAACTTGGCTTTAGGAGTTTACAGCTAGGAAGAGCTTTTTGGAGAAGACTGCAGCTGAGATTCAGCTGTGTGTGAGAGCCCCAGGGAAATAGGCAGCAATTAGGCAAAGGAAGCACAAAGAATGGAGCTTGTCTTGCTCAACAAATTGTTGGAAAATTTGCGTATTACAATTGAGATCTAAAAAGAGTCCATTTGGAAGGGAATAGATTGCACCTAATCCATTCATCATTAATTCATTACAGTCTCACAGAATCATCTCATTGTTAGCATTGGATTGGAGCTGAGAGGCCATCACATCCAAGTTTCTCATTCTACAGGTAAGGAAACTGAGAGCCAGAGGCAGAAAGTGATTTGCCTGATGTTCCACAGATGGCTAAAATAGAATTTGAACCCAGCACTCCTTAGCCCATATCTGGAACACGTGCTACAGGGCCACAAAATGAGAATGGCTCAAAGATATCATTATTTGCCCATCTGGAATCTACTCTGGGAAACTCTCCCATTGTGGGGCACAGGAGGACTTTCAAGGAGGCTTTGTATATCCCCAGGAGCTCAATAAATCCTGGGCCTGACCTTGGAGTGATAAAGCAGCTTACCTTGGTTGTTAGAGTGTAGCTGTAATGAGGCTTGGGTGAGGGGTTCGGTCCTCTTCCATGGAGCTTCCTCCACAGACACCCTTGACCAAAGCTATGCCTCTGGTGGCCATCCTCCCAAATATCCCCTAGGCAAGGCTCACGAAGGGCCCCGGAGGCTGCTTGAAGATGGGATGGAGGGAGACCAGAGCAGAAATGGTCATTAAGGGTAACATGAGTGAGTCTATCCCAGACAAATAGAGTCTGGGAGCTGCTGCAATGGAGGGCCTAGGGGAGGTAGGCCCTTAATTTGCAGTGGACCCGGTGAATACAGTTTGGTGAATTTATCTCTAAGTATTTGTCTGCCTGAGATTAGGATGAGAGATGGTGGGAGGGAAGCTCATAGGACCATCGGCCTAGAGTGGACAGAGACCTCTGCAATGTTCAGCCACTGCAGAGAGAAATATGGAGAAGGTGGAGACATCTAGTGACTACTCCATGCTTCCATCACAGAGAAGGGGCAGGATTTGGGTGGAAACTGCAGCTTAGCTCCCTGAATCTGGCCCTCAGAACACCAGACTGAGCTTCTCGATATAAGCACTGTGCCAGAGACTGTTGTCTAGAATCCAGAGGCAATGTCATTTTTTCAAGGGCATTTGTCTCATCTGTAGACTGTAGGTACTTAATAAATGCTGGGCAACTGACTCACTGACTTGATGCAAGAGTTGCATCTTTTTCTTCATGGGCCTGTTATATAATGTACTTAATAAGTGTACAATGAATTATTGACATTAAAAACAATTGTTTTCCCTTTTTCTTGCTTTGTGAAGGAGTTCCATCTGGATGTACTGGAATGGCGGCAGGCTCAAAGACCATATCCAGACTCAGAAACCCTCAGAGGGTCAGACACACAGCCTGTCCCAGGGTCACGCACCACATACTGTTTCTGGTCCTGTTTCCTCTTTTGTAAAATGAGAAGTATTTAACCAGGATGCCATCTAAGATTCTCTTCAGGGCCAAATCTATGAACTATCTGTACAAATTATCTAGAATTATACATTAATTGAATGAAAATGCATGTCTCTAGAGAAGTTCACCTTAAGCTTATCCAAAAGGGAAGGGAGAAGAAAACAAGCACTTTTTCTCCGCCATGTGCCATGCACTGTGCTAAGGGGCTTACACATATTTGCAGCTAGCCGTTGCAGTGGTGAGTGTGCGGGTCCTGGTCAGTAAGACCTGGGATCAAAGCCTGCCTGAGACTCTTAGTAGCTAGGTAATACTGGACAAGTCATTTATCTTTTCCTGCCTCTGTAAAATGGGAATCTCCCTCTCAGGGATATTGTGAGAATAAAAATGAGGTAATATTTGTGACATTCTTTGCAAACTTCAAGTGTTATGTAAACGGCTGTTAGTATTAATATCATATAGAAAATATTCTCTATCTGACTGGAAACTCCATATTCAATGTCATGATACAGGGAACTGAGTGTTTTCTGAGACAAGGTAGGGTGGGGAAGAAGTATGATTATGCGAATGTAAAAGGGGACAGCAGGAAAAATGTTTTAAAACCTCCCAACACAGAGATTTCCATGCCCCAAACAGAACCAAGCATTAATGGTTAATTACATGTATTCAGAATTGTGAACTGTATATTTTAATATCTTTTAGGCCCCCTTGGTTCCAACAAAATTAGTTTAACTTATCGTGCTCACCAACCCACTCCATCCTTTACTTTTTTCCTGCCCTTGAAAAACTTATAATCTAATAAGAGAGAGAATATATTCGGGAGTCATGGCCAAAGAAGGGCACTTTTATCTGAAAAGTTACATGGTTGGTAAGCAGGGCCATAAAGGAGTAGATTGATATAACCAATCTAGGAGTAAAGATATTCTGTGCCTTTCCTTGAGATCTTGGATTTAGAAAATCCTCTCTGTTGTCTGGGGCAGCCTGGTTCTAGGAAAGCCTTCAAGACCACAATGGCACAAGAGGTGTTGATTATGCAATATTGTTTTGCTTTTATTAATTTGATGCTAAGAATAAAACACTGTATACAGTGAAGCATGTTGTGTTACTGTGGGGATCCACTCATTTATTAAGTTCACATGATTAAGCCCCAGTGAAATAGAATAAGTTTAATGCAGAGTTTGGGCAGGCATTTAAGGCTATTAGAATTGGCTAAGACCCCACAACGCATAGCCCTTAGTTTACTGAGATGTCAGAGCTACCTAGAAAGAGTTAGAGTAGGAAAAGAGGTATTTGGCATTTTGAGAACCATAGAGAGCTTGATACTTCTTCCAGCACTTCTGCTTAGTGGGATGGAGGGCCCCACCAGCAGGGAGAGTAAGAATGGTACTGCCCACACACAGAGCCTTCTTGTGGGAAAGGGTCCAGTTAGGGGCTAACAGTACCACCTTGGGAAATGTCAATTGGCTTCATCAGCAGCAGCAGCAGCAGCAGCACTGAGTCTAAGGTTCATAGCCCTATTTTGGCTTTGCCATCTTTTGGCAAGTGCATTGTTATGGAGAGGGGGAATAATCACCATCCAGGACTAAGCAGGGTGATTTCTATCAGGCCCCACATTGGCCAAGACTACTCTCGACCAACAGCAGCACCACTTGGAACTCTTGGTGTTGACCAGTCCAGGCCAACAACCAGAATCCATGAAACCTCCTGTGGCTATACAGGAAATATTAAATGACAATATGTGCCTTGACTCTTTTCCTGAAGCTGTATTCACCCAGCCTAAAAGAACACTTCTGACAGTATTTTGCAAAGGAAAGGAAAAACTTGAAAAGCCAGTTTGGAGAAGGCTGAAGATATGGCTGATTAGTCAGCAGCTAGTCCTTTCATTTTTGAAATGGAGAAAATACGTAGCTTGAAAGATGATTGGTGAAGCTATGGGTCACAATGGGATTCCTTCCTAGCCAAAGATGCCCAGTTGGGAACATGCTCTTTGATATTATTTTAAAGTGGGGGTAATAGATTGTCATCTGTATTCCATCACTCACTGTCACCCAGATGGCCAATGGCAGGTAGTGGTGAGACACCTGGGGGAAGTCAAGAGTGACATATTGCCTCATTCACACTATTCTAACTAACCTACTGGGCTGAGTAGCCCAGCTTTATAAAACAACAGTAAAAATATCAACACTAGTCATGATTACAGCACAGGGTCTTTGAGACATGGAGAAGATTCTACCCACCCAATGATAGCTTTGAGTTATTTTCCAATGGATTTGTAGCTATACTATCCTGTCCAGTCCCTTTCATTCAAGATAACAGGGGCTAGTGACAACCTTTGTCCACTGAAGGAGCCAAAGTCCAACTTTCCCACTTTTAATCAGTAGAATGTAAGCCCTCTGAGGGCATTACTTGTTCATATTGCCTCTATAACCTCAGAACTAAAGGCCTTTCTCTTAATCTGCATTTAATAAATGCTTGTTGGCTATGAATTTGATGGACTCCATGACTGGGCCACTAACCAGAGGCATCATTCGTATGGTACCCTGCCTGCGACTGCGACCTCCAAGGCTCTGATAAATCACAGAATCTCAGAGATGGGAGGAACATTACCAACTCCCCAACATCCTGCACAAGTGACTATCTGCTTGGCAAAAGCTGATTCCTTCTTCTGTGAGTTCAGCAATGCCAAGGCTGGGGAGCCCCTCATTTCAAAGCTCAGAAGAGCTTCTGTCTAGGAATTGAAGGCTTTTACTAACTTCATTACACTGTCCAGTTTTTTTAACCTCTCAGACTCTTTTTCTTCATCCATAAAATGGGCATGAGAATTCTCACGCTGTCTCCCTCACAGGTTCCTAAGGAAATCACTTTGTAAATCTTTGTAAATCTCAAAGCACCATATAAATATGAGCTATTGTCACTATCATCACACTGAATATTTCAGGGACAATGCAAAGAAGACAAGTGGCATGGTGGAATACAAAGATTTGCGGTCCATGCCTGATTCAGCCATCCACTCCTCATGGAACGTTGGACAAGTCCCTCTTTCCTCTCATGGATCTTCAGTGTCTTTATCTGTAAAAATCTCAGAATTGTACAAGGTGACCCAATGAGCTCCCTTGAAGATCCTGTCCAACTCAAACATTTTTGACTTCTACGAGCTCTCCCAGCTGCCTTTGCAGAGAGTGCTAGACCAAACCCATCTCAAGGGAGCCTTGGGGTGGATCCTGCAGTTTTCCACACATGGAATTTCCTCTTTTCAAAGAGTCTCCAGCATTCCAGGTTTTCAAATCACTTTTCTTGAGTAGACTGGAGTAGAAGTGGTCCTGGTCACCAGGGCCCACTTCCTAGAGAGAAGGGAAACTTGAAGTTGGGAGTGTCTCTCTTCTTCTAGCAGATAGGCTCCCTCCCTAATCTTTGTATGTTTCATCTGCCAGATAAGTCCTGGGTCCACGAGGCACCCATTTCCTTCTCTCTGTTTATGCTACTACTTCCCTCCTTATCACCTTGCACCTGGACTTTACAGATGACTCTCTCGGTTTCCACTTCCTCCCTCTCTCCAATTTACCCTTTAGACAGCCTCCAAATCAGTATTCCTAAATCATAAGCCTGACCACATGACATTCCAATGACCCATTACCTGGAGAATAAAATACATGCTTCACTACTATTTAAAAATTGTCACAATCTGACTCTAACTTACCCTTACAGACTTACTCCATAACCCTATCTCTCATGCATGCTCCATTCCAGCTAAACTGACCTTCTTCCTGGTCACCATACATGATACTCAATCTCCCACCACTGGAACATTGGCCAGGCAGTGGCCCCTGAGGGTACAATGTCCCCCCCCCCACTCTTAGAACTCTCCAAACCTTCCATCAAAGTGCTGCTGCCTACGGGACACTTCCAGGGAGTCTTAACCTAATTGCCCTTCAGCTTAGTGACCTATTGCCAAGCCTTTCTTTACTTTGTAAATATTTACCTTTTACTTCAGAGAAGGTGCTATTTCCTCCCAAAAGACTGTCAGTTCCTTGAGGGCAGAAGCTGTTTCATTTTTACCTTTAGCTCCTTGGTTCCTTGCACAGTGTTTGACATGGGGTGGGTTCTCAATAAATGCTTGGTGATTGTATGAATTAAGAATAATAGTACCTGAGATTTCTACCTGTTTGTGACAATCCGCTTATAACATTGATGTAGCTAACATGTATATCTGTTATGTTCCTAGGCGTTTTTACAAATGTCTCATTTGATCCTTATAATGCTTCAGAGAGGTAGGTTTTTATGCCTGTTTAATGGGCAAAGAAGCTGAGACTAATCCAAGGCAAGTGACTTGCCCAAGGTCACACAACTGGTCCACATCTGAGGCTATATTTGAACTCCAGCCTCCTGGTCTCCAGGCAGATCCCTCTAACTTCTGAGCTGAACCTAATGAAGCCCTACTCGGCTCTCCCAGTGTTTTGTATTTAGTTTGCCGTGGACAAATGTTTCTCCAGCACATGTATGGTATTGCTCAAAAACAAACAGAAGCCAACAGAATTTGCCAAGGGCTCTCTCTATCTCCCCCTCCCTCCAGCCACAACCACCTTCGGGTTGGGGTGATCTCTGGAAAATTCCAGTGGGGAAGGAAGCCTTTCCTCAATCAGCCTGAGCATGATGGAGCAGGCAAGGGCTTGGATAATAAGCAGAAAGACTCACTGGGGAACCACCAGTGTGTGGAGCCTCCAGAGCTAAGCTGGGAGAGATGCTCAGCCAAGCGCCCCAATGCCCAGGCCCTAGACTGAAGCATGCGCCCTTTCCCAGAGGTGACAATGGGACCCTAGGAGGGCTCCTGGGGAGGGAAGGGGGGGGGCCAAAGCAACCGAGGGCCAGGACCAGAGAGTCTGAAATGAGAGGTTACATAACAGTCCTCAGAGTGGGAAAGGCTTTGTCCCATTGAAGCCAATGAACAGCCCAGGGAGGGCAGCGCCAGGGGACAGCCTTCCTAAAGAAAAGAAGAAGAAGGGAAGAATGAATGAGCAGCAAGAGAGGCTGGCCTGATTCCCCACCCATTTTCTATCCCTGATCCTGTAAAGATGTTTTGTGTGGGCTTTTTCCACCAATAATGCTAACTCTGGACTTCCTATCTACTACTAGAGAAAAACCCAGTAAAGCATTAATAGCTAACATCGTAGAAAAGAATGTTTGGTCTCTTGATGTGAAACCTCTGTGGGGTGAGTTATAGATTTGAAATGTCTCCATTTTGTGGTGTAATGGGAGAGTAGGATTCCAAGAAAGGAGAAGGGACAGGGGCTAAGGCCCAGGGGGAGGGTGGCTTTGGGAGGGCTTAAAGAGGGGGCCATAGCATAAAATAAGGCTCTGCTCCTGACTTCTTCTGCCTGCTGAGACATCAGATCACTTCCTAAGGGTGGACTTACCTCCACCACCTATTTAACATTGATAGCCTTGCCAATGGAGGTTTGCCCAATAGAAAATGAAGGAGAAGAGAGGAAATATAGCAGACAATGTGATAGGTAGAAAGAGCACTGGGCCTGAGTGTGAATCTTGTCTCTGCTCTTTACTAACCTCTCTGAACCTCAGTTCCCCATCTGTGAAATAAGGAGTTGAGCTAAGTGACCCAAGGTCTCTTCCAATTCTCTTTACCTCAGTTTCCCTATCTGTAAAAATGAGGATGTTGGATTATATGACCTCTAGTATATGCCTATATGAACTGTACTATATTCCCTTCCAACTCCACATCTATGCTCCTGGGGTGATATAAGTTCATGAAGGGGAAGAGATTTAGTTAGAAGTGGAAGAAGACCTAGTATGTACATTTTGGCCCAGGGAAAGGGTATGTGACTACTGATATATGCTCAAAGTAGGAAGGTACCTATATCCAAGGCACCTACATCCATCTTGTCCAAACTCCTCATTTTTCAGAATTTCAGGTCAGATGGAGAGCGAACATTGAAGGCTGGGTTCTAACCCAGGTCCTCTGACTCTAGAATCAATAATGTTCTTCCTATTGAACTTTACCTGTCATAGATTCAGAAAGTGCTAGAAGCTTGAGGCTCAGGCAAGGTTTTCCTTAAGGAGAGGCAAGGAGGGTCAGTGATGTGCACAGAAGCAGTGGGGTAGCACAGACAAGGTCAAGGGTTCACCCAGGAGGAAGAGGGTTATGTTCAGGGGTATGTTGCCAAGTGTGGCTGGACCAGAAAGGAAGTAAAAGGGAATGTAGGATTAGAGAGAAGGAAGAGGCCAAAGACAGAAGTTTACTTTGAAGATGGAGATAATGGAGGGAGGGAGGTGGAGCACAGGAGTTTATTGAGGGAGGGAGATGACAATGGTCAACCTACGCTTTAGGAAAATCTCTTTGGTGGCTTAGCTGAAGATAGAATGGGCAAGGGAGAGATTGGAGAAGAACAACCAGAATGTGGTTGCAAAAGTACAGACAGAAGGAGCCGAGGGATGGAATTAGTTTGGGTACAAGGAGAGAACCAGGTCTGTCTCTGAACTTTTCTACCCCCAGGGCTTAGCCCAGCGCCAGACACATTCACTGATGTTGTTCAATTGTTTCAGTCATGACTGATTCTCTGTGATGTCATTTGGTGTTTTCTTGAAAGAGATACTAAAGTGGTTTGCCATTTCCTTCTCCAGCTCATTTTAAAAATAAGGAAACTGAGGCAAAAAGGGTTAAGTAACTTGCCCAGAGAAGATCATCTGTATAATGATGATCATTGAATCCATGGGAGTTGGTGAGATCAACAAGTAAGAGTATAAACTGAGGAGGGGGGAGAGTAGAGAGGTGGAGGATGAGAGAGTGGAGAGAGGGAGGAAGAAAGAGAGAGAGAGAGAGAGAGAGAGAGAGAGAGAGAGAGAGGAAGAGAGGAAGAGAGAGATAGAGACAGACAGACAGACAGAGAGGAAGAGAGACAGAGAGACAAAGAGAGACAGAGGGAGAGAGAGAGAGAGAGAGAGAGAGAGAGAGAGAGAGAGAGAGAGAGAGAGAGAAAATAGGTACCAGAGGAGAATCTTGGGGGCATCCACAGGTAGTCAGCAAAATCTGGATAACAAAAAAAAAAAAAAAAAGAAAACTAGTAGTGAGACTAAGAGGGAGTGGTCATAAGGCAGGAGAGGCAGGAAAAAGCAGCATCACAAAAACCTAAAGAGGACAGACTATCCAGGAGAATGGAATCAACAGTGTCAGTGCCTGGTGAGGTGTCAAGAAGGATGAAGTTTGAGAAAAGACCAAGAGACTTGGCAATAAGAAATCTTAGGTAACTTTGGTGAGGGCACTTTCAGTTGAATGATGGTTTCAAGAGCCAGACTGGAGAGAGTTTAGAAAAAAGTGAAAGAAAAGAAAGTGGAGACACCAAAGAAGGATGACTGTATCAAGGTTACCTGAGTAGAGGAGGAAAGAAATTGGAGGAGAATTATTGGGAAGAGTTGGATTAAGTGAAGATTTTTCTCTCTCTTTTTTTAAGTGTGAAGGCAATATAGATGTATTTGTAAATGACAAGGAAGAAGACAATAGATAAGGAAAGATTGATGATAAGAGAAAGAATAAGAAGGATAGAGAGGGTTTTCTGATTGGGGAATACAGAATAGGATGGGATTCTGGGTGAATATAGGAAAGGGGGTTGGCCTTGGCAAGAGGAAGGGCCACTTCTTCATATGAGGCAGAGGTAAAGGAGGTGATTAGAGTGAATGTCTACATGAAGAGGCATGAAGAATAGAGAGAAAGGAAGCAAATGTCCTCCATACCCCTGCTACGCCTCATTTAAGACTGTTCTAGGATTGTCTCTCCTTGATAGGACATGAACCTATCTTTTCATAATATTCTCTGTCCTATTAACACCATATTAGGGATGACTGATTGACATTGATGATCAACTCAAGAATCATTTGGAAATACTCTTGAACTGGGCCTTTTAAGAGGAGCACTAAAAAGACAGAGAGAATCAGAGCTGAAAGAGAGAAGAGAGTTATGCTCAGAGAACAGACTACAGTCCCTGGAACTAGGCTGAGAAAACTTGCCATCCCAGGGGTGGTCGTGGCTAGAGACAAGAGTGAAACAATTAGGAGGTCCTAGACTTAGTGAGAGCTGAAGATAAGGAGTCTCAAGGGAGAGAACTACGATATGGAGGGGCAAGCCCAGACCATGTCCTTCACCTATACTGTGAGTCATGCAGACTGTGTATGTCTAGAAAGGTAGCAGTCAGCTCTCTAGAGCCTCTAGTGCTTCCTCCTTGCAGGAAATCCTTGATTCTAGGAAAGTATTGTAAATCTGTAGGAACGTATAGACACTTTGGGTAAGGGAGGCTTGACTCCCTAGCATACCCAAGTACTTTCCCTCTGGGTGGGGCCCCTTGAGTGTAGTATCATAAATCTTAGACATCCTTACAGCTCCTGCAGAGATACTAGAGAAGGAAGGAGATTTGTTTTGACTGTTTATGATCACCAATATGAGGTCTTAGCATTTTCTGTCAACTCAAATACAACCAGTCCTAGAAGGTTCATTGTTAACCTGTGTGCTTGAATGGGAGTTGAGTTCCCTTTAAACATTTTTTTCCCTGTAGAAAGCTAAACCCTATATAAATTCTAATGTTCCCAGGGCATGAGCTAATATATAATCTCAGAACTTTGGTTCTTGGCTTTGGGGACAATCAATTGTCACAAGGGCAACCTGGATGTGATCCTGCTTCCATTCAATCCAATGACTCCAGCAGCTTCAAATCAGCAAATAAAATGGTCCTAAATGTTAAGTTTGGTGACCATGTGGATGAAGCACTTGGTCCACATATTGTAAATTCTGTTTAAAGTATTTTGGGGTACTTCCGTCATCATTTTACACCAGATATGAAATCTCTCTCTGTCTCTCTTTCTCTCTCTCTGTCTCTCTGTCTCTGTCTCTCTGTCTCTTTCTGTGTCTCTGTCTCTCTGTCTCTGTCTCTCTCCCTCTTCTCTCTCTGTCTCTGTCTCTCTGTCTCTCTCTGTCTTTTGTCTCTGTGTCTCTGTGTCTGTCTGTCTGTCTGTCTGTCTGTCTCTCTCTCTCTCACACACACACACACACACACACACATTGTGAGTGGCCAACTGGGGAGACCTTGTGTGCACTCATCAGAGGCCCTGTGACTGAGCCAACAGAACAGGAGAAAGAGACCAGCCTTCAGAACAAGCAAAGGCTTTGCATTCTGACTTCATAGCTACCACCTCAATCCAGGGAGCACCACTGCTGGGCACTCCTCCACAGATGGGTATCATTGCCTGTCCAGGAGCTCTTAACATTTGATCAGCAAGTTCAACCAACACTTGTCTAACAAGTTTTAGGCAGAGACCCAAGGGTTGTGCTACTACACAGTTTCAATGAAAGTTATTCTTATTTTTTAATGGTTCAATTCAATTCAATAAATGTTAATTATCTACTGTGTGCAGAGCACTGGGATATATGCTGAGAATACAAAAGTCAAAAAGAAACAACTCCTGCTCCCATGGAACAAAAGTCCAGTCTTATGTATAGGTGTGTGTTACTGTATTTGCAGATGTGATTACCAAATGGGTAGGGATGTGTAATTGTTTTTATTTTGTTGGTGGTGCCTAGCTCACCATCATGCACACCCATAAACTCACTCCAACCCTTTTTGCTTCAGATTTCTGGGTCCCATCAGCATAATGGCAAAAGTAAAGATTTTTCCTATATTCTTAGCTCTGTCAAAAGACAAGTCTTCTACCTAAATATTATTGTTAAAAGAGTGTCCATTAACCAGGGAATGCCTAGACAAATGATGGCATGTGGATATAATAATAGAATACTATTGAATCTTTGGAAATGTCAAGCACGAAGAAGTCAGAGAAATAGGAGAAGATTTGTATGACCTGATGCAAAGAAAAGAAAGGACAGCCTGGAGAATAATAATAGTTAATATCATTATATATAATATTATATATAAAATAATATATAATATAATTATATAATTATATTCTGTATTATATAATAATATATTATTATATGTTAATATAATAATAATATTGATAATATAAAAATATTTGACTTTTACATAGAACTTTAAGGTCAGCAAAGCAGATTACATTTATACATATATATTATATTTTATTATTTATATATACATACACACACACATATGTATACTCCGTCCTGTAGTAAGATTCAAGTAACTGCAAATCAAATGTTCACATACACACACACACACACACACACACACACACAACACACCATACAGTGTTATAGAGTAAGACCTAGCTCCCTCTGGCTCTCAGGAAGCTGGCTGCCTCCCTCTTCTTAAATCCATCCCTATATGAGTGCTAATGCCTTGTCACATTGGTTTGGGGTTCATAGTGATGATTACCAATCAGATCTTGGTTTAACATCCATCCTACCAGGAATCCTGTGCCTCTTCATCATGTCACTTACTGTGGGCTTCTTTGATTCACCCCTCACTCAAGGGCATATTAAATAAGCACTCAATAGAACTAAACAAAAAGCAATAAAAGTGGATTATTAACATGTTTTTTTAAAGGTCTAGACTACATGTTCCTTTGGATCCATAGGCTCAACCCTCCTCAAGGCAGAACTCTTTCTGAGCTACTGCTGGTCTTTTCTCATTCTCTCCCCTAGCTGGAAGATGGCAGATGAGACCTCACCCAAAAGTTTATTTCTAATCTCAGCTACTACTTGGTTTTGAATTAAGCTTTCTTTCATTCACTATCTGTCCTTCCTGAAGTTAAGGCTCTTGTGTTTTGCTCTAAGAATGACAAGAACCCAAATACAATGTTATTTCTTCCCCTGAACTTATTCAGAATTTGACCTAAATTCTTTCATGTTTTCATTGTCCCAAAAAACTCAAGGTATAATTCAATTAAAAGACACTTATTAAGTTGCTATGTACTAGGCACTATGCCAGATTCAAAGATAAATACAGTTGCTCCACTTAGTGATCTTGCATTTTATTGGAGAAGGTGGAATGTGTGTGTGTGTGTGTACATATGTGAGTATACATAAAAAAACAGACCCTACATAGAGAAAATTAAATATAAATTAGATACAAAGAAATTCGTGGGTAGATGACTTGGGTCTAGGATGAAGGCACTTGTTAAAAGTAGAGCATGCTTCCAGAGGGCACAGCAGAAAGCTAAGGACACTGGCAGAATGAATCTGACCTAGATGGGTAGGGAGGAATAGAGTGGAAGGCAGGGAAGGGAGTTTTTAACCAGACAGCCTAAAACTCAGAATTAGGGAGATTTTTAATGGAGCCAAACATTGGAAAGGTGATTGACTTGTCTTTCACAAGAGCAAAGTGAAAACAAAAAGAAACAAAAAAAACCCTACCTAAGCAAAAAGTGAAAAGCCGGGGTATGGAGTCAAGAAAGTGTGCTTTGAGAAGCAGGACAGGTGCCAGGTCCCTGGACCTGCCTGCTTATAAAGACAGGAACCAGTGGAATCCTGGGGCCTAGGTGATTATACAGGGATGACTTACCATCCTCAGCCAGGTCAGCCCTGCCCCAAGGCTCACTGGAATGTCCAGTGGGAACCTCAGGCATAGATTAAACAGCAGGTGACTTGCTTGTGGTTGAAGTCTGAGAGTCCTAGCTCTGGAACGTCCTGCGGGTAGCAGTGGGAGGGAATTGTCATGCTTTGGGTAGGGTTGAACACCTTTCTCTTTTCCCTTTTTCATCTCCCTCTTGGATCTTGTGATCCCTTGTACATGGGTGCTCTTCCTTTTAAATCCTCACCTAAGATAGTAGCCTTCTGTGGACACATACTCCGTCCGGAAGAGGCTAGCTCTGATGTTCATCTCTGTCCTGGGGAACAAGTGATGACTTAGACACCCCTGTTCAGGTGGAAGACTATGGGTTTGAAAAGGTACATACAATATAAAACACATGGGAATTTTTTTCATTGTTTCTGAATATTTGTTTTCTTCTGTTCCAAGGGAAGATGGCGGAGGTGGGGGCTGAAGGGTGAAGGAGAGACACAGTAAATCAGGAAATGACTGTGGTATGAAAAAATGAATAAATCTTTAAAAAAATAGAACAAAACCATTTTGATGCCATGTTTTTTCTCCCTCCAGGCTCTGGGACATGCTTCCTCTGTTCTGCCTGGACAACTTTGTCTTTCTAAAATCTACTGATCCCTTCCCTAACCTGCTGAGGGCCCTGGGACCTCTGGACAAGCTCCTGCTTCTTCCCTCCAGCTCTGCCTTTCAGAAAACAAACCTAGTTTCTGTTTCTGGGGCCAGAGGTCAATCCCTTCTTGCCTCTGGTGACAGGAGATTCTGTTCTCTTTCCTCCATTTAAGTATATAACATGCCCTCCAGTAAGTGCTAATTAATATATTTGTTTGCCTCACTGAGCAGGGGAAAGGCATCAATTTAAACTGTGATTCACATTGTTCCCTTCAGTGTGTCTGCACATTTATGTGCATGAATAAAAGAGGCGGCACAATTGCCAAACCCCTTTCAAGAGCCAGTGAAGGTGGTCTTTAAGTGATACTGATGATGATACCATGTCCAGGTAAGGGAGAGGCAAAGGTCAACATGAAAGCAGCACAGAGAGTAACCAACCAGGAGGAAGAAATGGACTCAGCCACGCCACCCTTCCCTTGTCTTCCTCCTCTTCTTAGGCAGGGTAAAAGGGTCAGTATGGTCTCTTTGGTGGGACAAAATCTGTGCCTTGGAACATCTTCAGGTCCAGCTGAATTCTCATTCTATGCACTCTAATCCTAACACACCCAAGAAATGTGTCCCCAAGAATCCTCTCCCCTCAGGACTGGAAGTCAGCTTGCAGGACCGCAGGAGGATGATGTGGGACCAAGGACTCAAGGGGGAGTATGATGGTGGCACTTCCTGATTCTTAGAGTGAAGGAGCTCTTCTTTGGAAATCCATGACCTACAGGCTGTCTAAGGGAATTTTTATCTCCACTAAAAGAAACAACCAGTAACATGCTTGCTCCACAGGCCTGAAAAGAGCAGCCCTTGACGCCCTGTCTCTGGAGGAGAGGAAACAGAGTCATCATAATCTCCTGGCAGAATGTTGGATTGAGATTCCAAGCACCTGAGAGACTTTAGGTAAGTCAATTAACTTCCCCAACCTCAGTTTCCTTTATTTTCTTTTTTTTTAAATTTTTTTTTAATTTTAATTTATTTTCTTGGTTACATCATTCATTTCCACAAGGTTTTGAGTTACAAATTTTCTCCCCTTTTTGTCCCTACCCCCCAGCCCAGAACATTGATCCCACTGTAAGACCCCTCCCACAATCTGTTCCCTTTTATGCCCTCCTCCAACACCTCTCTAGCTTTCTAGCAGGGCAGGGAGCTCC
>CM053600.1:200689984-200723288 GCA_028646575.1 Pseudocheirus occidentalis
TTTGGCTTAGGGAAGGAATGACATAAACTCTAAACTGGGTATCTTGCCACACAGGAAAGTAGGGGGGGATGGGGATGTGAGGGGGGATGATGAAGTGAAAGGCAGAGTTGGGGGGAGGGATACTGGAAGCAGACACTTCAGTAAAGGGACAGGGACAGGGAAGAGAACAAAACAAGGGGGGGGGTGCGGGATAGGAAGGAGGGACATGCAATCAGCCTCTCAAAATATGTCCACCATGGAGATGTCCTGCATAATTACATATGTACAGCCTGTATTGAATTGCTGCTCCTTTCAGTGGGAGTGGGTGACAAGGGAGGAACAGGAAGAATATAGAAGCTATACAATCAAATATTAAAAAACAAACAAATATATATTATTATTATTTTTATTATTATTATTAACTACATGCAACTGGGAAATTAGACGTGCAGGGACTGGGGTAGGGAGACCCTCCCTGCCCTACCAGAAAGTTAGAGGGGTGTTGGAGGAGGACATAGAAGAGAGCAGATTGTGGGAGGGGCTTTGCGGTGGGATCACTGTTTTGGGCTTGGGGGTGGGGGAAAAAGGGGAAAAAATGTGTAACTCTAAACCTTGTGGAAATGAATGATGCAATCAAGAAAATAAATCAAAATAAAAAAAAGAAGTAGGAATGCCTGGTTCTGTGGCACTGACTAAATTCAGAGGTGAAATTGCAGAAAAGGCAAAGTTGCATCTTTTTTTGTGGTTGGCAAGCAACCACAAGGAATAGAAGTGTTACAGTGATCAAAATGCAACATCTTTTAGCTATAGAGATTGAAGATTGTCATTAAAAATTGCATTTCTCTTTGAGGAGCAGCCATTCAGACCAAGGTTTCAAGTTTATTTAAGGCAGCAAAAGGAAAGGGAAAGGAGGTGGATCGTGAAGAAACTTTTAATGTAAGCATTGGCTGGTTCGATTGCTTTAAAAATGGAATTCAATTGCAAAATGTTAAAGTTACTAGAGAAGGAGAGGCAGCCAATTGGGAAGATAAAGCAACAAAACATCCTGATGTTTTAGAGAAACTAATGGAAAAAGGTGGATAAGCTGATTGACAAATTTTTCATGTAGATGAAATGGGCTTCTCTTCTGGGACATGATGCCTTCTAGAACTTACATTACTAAGAAAAAAACTCAACTTGAATAAACTCTAATATTACTAAAGTAGGGAACACAAAGGTGGGTTTTGAATGAAGACCATTGCTTTTTTTTTTTCTTATCAGCTCCCAGATCCTTGTCCTTTGAGATTCTACAACTGTCAAATTCTTCAAGATCTGTGATGTCCAGACCAGTTGTCAAGTTGTTTTAGCCAAGTTATTGAAAAATATATATATAAGGACAACAATCATATCAATTTAAATCATTGCCAATTTAAATAATGTCACAGTTTATCCAACTAAACTTGCTTATTGTGTGAGAATGTGAGCCCCCCAATTTGCTTAGACACAACCAGAGCTCTTTATACCTAATATATGTATTAATATATAACAAAATAGAAGATAGCTCAGTCTATAAGGCTAAACTATTTTAAATGACAATAATGATGTTTTCATCATAATATCAAAATATTAGATAATTTTTCTTCTTTAACATTTTTTCCTTTTTATAATTCCTCTATTACTTAGTAATAAACTTGAATCGCACATATGTGTTTCTTATCATTTACTGTTATATTTTGTTAATAATACATAAAACAACTTGCTTTTCAATTTGTTCATTGAATATTACCATTGGACTTGAACCAGTTACAACATATTGCAATTATAACTTCAAATAACGAAAATTCAAAAGATGTGATCACTTTAGGGGATTCACTTTTCACTCTAAGCTGGATCTAGTTGTACCCTTTCCTCTTTGTACTGATAGATTCCAATTCCTTTGGCCCTTTCATTATTTATTATAATTGCCAATTTCTTAAATACCTGAGAGGCACTCAATTTGTAATATATTTTGCATGGTGAACTAATTTACCATTACCTACACTAACCAGTACGACAGAAACACTAAACAAGACTTAATATTCATCAATACACACACTCCTTCTTTATTAATAGAGAATATTCTTTAACGATTTGACAATATAAGCATAAATCAAACCACCAACCATAATTCCTAAAGATCCTGTGCATTATGTCGCATACTGGTGTTCATGTCAAAGCTCCATCTCTGAGCAGAGAGAAGCCATGTGCCTCCTTACAAGATGCCATCTTGGCAAGTCTCCTTTGCTTAGCCCTGCTTCCCAGTGAACATAGGATGCTCAAATCCCTAAGCATGAGTAATGCAGCAATCAGTTCTTGTGACCACTTGGAAGCAGACTGATAACTGAGGCCTCTGGAGAGTTTTTACAATTCTGGTCAAGATTGTTTATAAGTTACATCGATGTTCTGTTTGTTGATCAATTAACTCAGCTTATGATAGCAGCTTTAGTTTCTCAAGTCATTAGCATTTGTCACTTTTTAAAAAGTAGACTTGGTACACACATACACACACACACACACACACTTATCAAATTGTAGACAAATGCTTACCCTGTTATAGAAAAACAACATATAACAGCTACTTGATCACACTACAGAAACTTAAAACAAAATGGAATTGCTCATGCTAAGTTCATATATTCATTTCCACTACATTCCACCCCTTGGCTGCTGGCTGTTCCTGCAATTAAAGAGGATGGTCCAAGCCTAAGGTTACAGGAATCGCTAAAACTCTCCACTGAGCGATCCATACTTGGGATGCTTGTGTTACTTAGGATCAGAACAGAAGTTCCACCCTAGTTACCTTCATGAGACATTTCCCAGTCACTAGTACTTTATCTACCCTAAAGTTATGTTGTGCATGTAAGGGGGGTGGATTGGCCTACAAGGATCATTTCTGAAGCGTGCTCCAACACCCTCTGCCTTGTCTCAGTCCATACAACTGTGGGAATGATAATAGAATATTAGAATTAGATCCAAAAGGGAACTTAAAAGTAGTTGGGTCACATTGCCTCATTTTACAGATGAGTGAATGGAGGCCCAAAGGGACTATGTGACTTGGGTCACACTTAATAAGTATCTGCTGAAGAATTTTAGCACAGGACTTTCTGCCTCCTGTTACAGCATTCTATCCAATATACCATGTTGCTCTAAACCTGAGTCTAAGATGTTTGTACTATGGGAGGAATGAAAGTATCTTAAATTGGCTACAGAGCTTTAAAAAAAAAAAAGAATTCCATAAATGACTCAGAGGTTGCTAAGCTAAAAGTATGTGAGGGGCATGAGAGACCCCTTTGGCCCTCCTTTTTTGTTGCTATGGGCCAGGCCAAATGACTTTGAAGAGGCTCTGGGAGTCTAGGGGAAGGAGCTGTAGCCATAAAGACTTGACTTCCTCCATTCCCTTGTGTTTCTTCTTTCCTGATCTTAAGCAGATGAATCCTGGGGGACAGGGTGTCCAGGAGACTGAGTTTGTTTGAGAGATCCAGGATTTCCAGCAGAGAGCCCCACCAGAGACCAGAGGAGCTCTTGGAGGAGTAGACCTCCTAGCAGAAGTAAGTTTCTTAAGGACAGGCGCTACTAAGGTTTTAAATTCATATTCTCAACTTCTAACCTAACCCACTGCCCTAGTATGGAGCAAAGGGGTAATAAAAGCTTGCTGAATTTAATTGAATGTCACACGTGAGCCTTGATATCTTCATGTACCTGACAAAGGTATTGGACTCAATGCATTCTAAGGTCATGTCATCTAACTTCTGTGCTGGTTTATTGTGAGAGATAAATAACCAAAAATGGTATTTTGAAAAGCATTTTGCAGTTGAAAAGCATTCTGGGACTTTCAATCCCAGGCAAAAACAGAGTTTGGATTAGGGCTGATGTCTGTGGATCCAGAAGTTTGGGCTGGTGTTTCCAGAAACATGGTGGGGTGGCACTGTCCAACACAAACTGCTGCTCCAGATCTCACACCCTTTTTTTTTTTTTGGCGGGGGGGGAGAGGGGTGAGGCTGGCATGTTCTGGAGAGGTTTTGCAGTTTTTTTAAATGCAGGTCTGACTATGTATGTATATTACATATGCATGTGTGTATGTAGACATATATAGATGTAGAGAGAGAGAGATGTACACACACATCTGTGCATAGAAAGCTTAGATATCAGGGAGTATGAAAGGAATGGTCTGAGTCATGAAGGATGCTAGGAAAACCAAGGGATTAAGGTTGGTAAAGCAAATGCCCTTTTGGGTGTGTGGATCTGTCCTATTTAATTCTTTTCATTTACTTATCTCTTAATTTTGTTGTTGGTTGTATTACTGTTGATGACTCTTTGTAAATTGACACAGAGATGTGGTGACCATGTCTAGGGGGGTGGGGCCACCTGTTTTCTTCCCTGGTCAGATCCTTTCTGTAATGTTGTGGTTGGTCTGGCTACCATATTGTAGGAAGGACCGATAAGTTGGAGAAATGTTAGAACCAGTCAATGAGAAATGTGGAAGACCTTAAACCACATGAAGATCCATTAAGGATACATGGAAGATGTTGAACTTGGAGAAGATAGGTGAGGATAGGAGGAACGAGGTCACCATCTTCCAGCCTTGTGCCTTGGCTCCAGTGTATGGAATCAGTGATAGTCAGTGAAAGCCACAAGGAAGTAAATGTAAGTCCTGTAAGTGTTAGCAGGAGAAATGTGCTAACAGTGAGTGCTTTGACAAGAGCAATGGGATGGCTCTAGAGGCGGCAATGGGCTCTCCTCCCCTGCTCTCCAGCAGATGCTAGAGGGCTACCTTTTTGTGATTGCAGGGAACTCTAGCTCAGGGGGAGGTGGAACTGCAAGACGTTGCAAGGCCTTTAGAGCTCTGAACTTCTCTTCCTTTGTGGCATGGCTAAGCTCAGCAGCAAAGCAAGCTGTTCTGGCTGCGGGAAATTATCTAAAGCCTTTTCCTTGGCCTGGCTTCAACATGGGCTGGGGTGAGTCACTCCAAAAGGAACAGGACACTATCCATTTCCCAGTGACATCAGAGACAGGAAGTCTCATGCAAATGCTCCTGACCTCCTATGAATCAAGGAAGAAAATAAACCTGGATTTGGGGGGGAAAGAAACAAAACTGACAAGAGCATCCCAGGGTAAGGAAACCAGGATCCAAAAATCATCCTTTTGATTTTTGTTTGTTTGTTTTATTTTCTAATTCTTTCTAAAAAAAATAAATCACCTCAAGATTTGGGCTTTTTGAATCACTGGAATTTCTCTCTGTATCCCTCCCATCCCCCTCAGTCATCCCTAATAACAAACAATGTACTTTTAAGAAAACAAATCTCACCCTTGAAGTGTCAATGACCATCTTAGATTTCTCTTCCACACCCCTGGTCCCTGAATATGGATTTTTGTTCTAAAATTGAGTTTTTCATATGTCCATGATTTGTGTCCAAATGTCATAGATCACATAATTGAATGGTTTCAATTACAAATTGGAAATGGAAGGCAGGAAGGAAGGACAGGAAGTAGGCACTTATTCAACAGCTTCTATGTGACAGGCAGGATGATAAGTGTATTACAAACATTATCTCATTTGCTAATCACAACAGCCCTAGAAAGTAAAGCTATTCTTCTCCCCATTTTGCACTTGATGAAACTGAGAAAAACAAAGATAATGTGATTTGTCCACAGTCACACAGCTAGTAATTATCTGTGACCAGATTTGAAGTCAGATCTTCCCGATTCCAGGCACTGCCTCTTCATCAATAAAACAGGGACTCGTTCACTTACTTTGCAGGGTTGTGATGAGGCTCAAATAAGGAGACAGATTTATCAGCCAAAAAAAATTTACTTAAAGGCCCCATGATTCCTCCAATGTGGAGTCTGCCTATGCCCACATAAACCATGACCTCTTTGACTTAATAGATAGATTTTTTAAAATGTTTTGTTAGATAATGTTGTGTTCTTCTAGCCTTGAGAGAGACAGAGGGACTCTTGTGGGAGTTGGAGCACAGACATGTTGGAAGGCAATGCTGGGATATGCATGATTCAAACAAATGAGGACAGGGAATGAATATCTGAGTGGGATATTAAAGACTTGAAGCCAGGTGTTAGAGAAAGTTGTCAAAGAGCTGCCTCTGGGAGCTCTGCAACAGTTTCCTTTGCCATTTTTGGACAGGGGGGCATTTCGGTAGCTCGATAGAGATGTATCCAGTCATCACTGAACTTTCTGCTGCATGAGGACTGATGTGGATGTGTCATAGGCTTTCCCCTCTTCCACTTTCTCCTATCAGGAGGGTATATGGTAAATCCTAACCTTAACTGTTGTTTTACTTATTTTTCTGCTTCATGTTTCACTCAAAATACTTCTCCACCTACCTGCCTCTATCCTTCTCCTTGTGGAGATGGCTCTTCTTTCTGGTCCTCCTTCCTGACTGATGATGCCCTAACCTGGATGAGTATTTCATGAGACACTCAAGACAGACTCATTTAATACATTCCCAGCTTTATTCCTCATGCTCTGGACTTTACCTTTTTGATACAAACCTTACTCCTCCCTCCTTCCATGGGTACCCCTGCACCCCATTTTCTAGTTCCTTTTTACATGTTATCTTTTCACATTAGAATATAAACTCCTCACGGGCAAGAATTACATTCTATTTATATCCCTAGTGCTTAGTACAGTGCGTAGCAAATAGCAAGTACTCAATAAATGTTCTATCAATCTAAGTGATGCTTTTAAAGAGCTTTCCTTAGTTGAAATAAATATTAATCTTAACTGCTTTGGAATATACTTATTCATAAATGGGAGTGGGGAAGGTTAAAAAGAGAATCATGTGCGTAAATTTGGTGCAGAGAAAGAGATAGCCCTCTGATGTCTTTAAAATGCTAGGGTGTTTCGTTGTGTCTTTCTTTGTTTAATTTTTTTCATTTAATCCCAGGTAGGGACTCTGAGTAGATGGTGAAAAAATATTCAAATTTTTTAAAATCAATTTTTAAACATAACTTTCCCAAAAGATAGAACTGAACTGAATATAACTAGGCCTAAAATAAGTCGGAGCACTATTTTTTCTACCTAAGATAAGACTGAGCTATTTAATCACAATGTCTCTTTCACTCCTTCCCCAGCCCTCACACACATGTGGAAAAGAACATTCTCTGCAGAGATGAGGTCCAAGGAGGTGATTAAGGAATAGAAATTGTCCGGTAAGAAGACAAAAGTTGGGGATGGTCCTCACTGACGATACCTATGTTCCAAAGATAGGGACCAGAGGAAGGAGTAGTCCCTCACATTCTACTTCCAAACCTACACTCAGACAGAATCAGAAGATAAACCATTTCTTTGCCAGGGGTTATACAGCTGGATGGCACAGCTGATAGAGTGTTAGTCTTGGGGACAGAAAGACCTAAATTTACATCCTGTCTCAAACATTTACTAAACGTGTGACTCTGGGAAAAATCACTTAATTTCTCTCATATTCAATGTCTTCATCTATAAAATGGGAATCAGACTAGCACCTATGTTATAGGATTGTTGTAGGAACTAAATAAGATAGCATATATAAATTGTTTTGCAATTTCTAAAGAACTATTTAAATGCTGACTATTTTTATTTATTATACAGTATTAAGATTTTATTTTCTTAGAAAGCACAATAGAAACTTGTACATGTTCTCCCTGGGGAAAGAAAATCCCATATATTTTGAAATAGTATTTTGGAGAGAAAAGTTTCCTGGGCATGATTCTCAAATTTCTTTTATTTTTCCTTTCAAAAAGAAGACAACCTGTCAACTCACTTTCTCTGGGCAAAAAATATATTGTTTTTGCCAGGTGGACAAAGTTAAATTAAATATAAGTCCAGGTGCTGGGGCATGAAGAGGATCTCCATTCACTCACTTCTTTCTTATATCAGTGGCTGTTCCATTTACTCTGGACTATGGGTCCAGCTTCAGTAGCCCCCAATGTACTTTCGAGCACACGGAAAATCTTGACCAGGGTACAGGGCTATGGCACGTATCAGAAACTTCTTTATCTAAACCTTTGGAGCTTAAGCTTCAAACTCAAGATTGGAAGAGGAAATTCTAATTGCCAAGAACCCCTTTCTATCCCTAACATATCAGTTTCTACCAGCCTTTATCACACAGCTACCCACTTAGCATCTGCTTAAAGAAATCTTTAGTAATTTCTCCCAGCATTGGTGCCAAAAGGAAAGAGAAAATTTAGGAGATTTTGACTTCCATTCACTTTGTCACTCATCATTATGCAGTACAAGTTAGACTTTAAAAGATTAATGCTAATGTTGACAGATCAGGACCCAGATGCTTGAATAATTCTCCTCCTCTGAATCCCCTTCTTGTTTAGGCTAAAAAGTATGGAGGCAGGGATGGGGAAAGAGGAAAGAGTTGGTCAATGAACTCAGGATGTCCCATGGCAACAGGGATACTGGGTACAGACAGGTTGGGGCAGAAATACTTTCCCTCCCAGCTGGAAGCCCAAAAGGAGTTCTTTTCTCCTCTAGCAAGAATTTCACTGTTTCCTGCATCTGCAGATCTGGAACATTCAAACTCCAATAGATAAACAACACAATCTTACTCGTTTTGTATATGAGACCAAGCAGGGAAAGGCAGCTGGCTGATACTGTGGATAGAGCACTGGACTTAGAATCATGAAGACTCTTCTTCCTGAGTTCAAATCTGACCCCGGATGCTTACTAGCTATGTGATTCTGGGTAAGTCATGTAACCTTGTTTGCTTCGGTTCCTTATCTGTAAAATAATCTGAAGAAAGAAATGGCAAACCGCTCCAGTATCTGTGCCAAGAAAGCCCCAAATGGGGTTATGGAGAGTTAGATAAGACTGAGCAAGAGCAGGGAAAGAGAACAGAGTCAAAGTGAGCCAAGTTGTTCGTTGGAAGCTTGACAGGGATTGGCTGTAATAATCTACTTGGAAGGAAATTCCCAAATCCCGGACTACCTCTGGGGCAGCTGAGTCCCTCGGGATCAGCAACATTCCTCATGCTTCTTCTCACACTTGCCCATCCAAGTGCATCCCCACTTACTGACAAAGACTGGAGCAAGCCAGATGTGTCCTGAGAGATAATACAAAGCACAGAATAGAAGAGCGTGGAGAAAGCTCTAGGTCTTTCTGAACGAAAGATCCACACAAGCTTGGCCAGGATTTCCTTTTCTAGCATCCTCCAGAAGTGATCACTCAGCCACCACATGACAACTCCAGTGAAGGAGATCTGAGCCACTTCCAAGGCAACTCCCTCCACTTTTGGACAGCAATAATTGTTAGCAAAGTTTTCCTGACACTAAGCCAAAAGTTGACTACTTGAACCTTCCCTCCACTGCTCCTGGTTCTGACCTGGGAAATCTCTCCTCCACATCTCCACCAATCTTTCCAAGGCTGTTACTGTTTCTCATGTCAGTCGCCTCTTGTCCAGGTCAAACATTCCCAGTTCTTTCAGCCAATCTTCATACAGAATGATCCCATAGATCTGTTATCATCGTAATTGCCTTCTTTCAATTTGGCTTTTTTTAAATGGGATATTCAGAACCAAACAAATACTTCAAATGGGAACAAGACTATGTTGCTGTTATTGTTGCTACTTAGTTAGGTAGGTAGCTCGTTTTGCTTTGGTCAGAACTTGCATTTCCATTGGTCCAGGGGTTTGGTGGTGAGTCAGCTCCCTCTATTGATGTAGGTCAACAGCTGGTTGTAATTTTAGAAAGTTGTCTAGGGTCAGTTGGAGGTTAAAGGACTTACTCAGGATCACACAGAGTGTGTCAGAGGCAAGACCAGAATTCAGTCTTCTTCTATCTACGTATGGTTTACCATCCACCATGTTATGCTGCCTCATGTCTACACCAATGATTATCCATTTCATTCTCCTTTCTTAATATGGCCTTGGACAACATCAGCTTTTCATGCTACCATGTTATACTGCTGACTCGTAATGTGCTTCCAGTTCACCAAAGCCTCTATATCTATTTCAGATAAATTGATAGTTAGCTACTATATTTGTTGTAAAGCCACATATGAACAGCTTTCAAAAGGACTGCTACTGTGAACAGCTTTCAAGATTCTGATTACATAGTATAGCAAACTCTATTTATTCAATAAAAAAAATCAAAGCAAAACATTCACAGAAAATCAAGGTACAGCACTCACAATGTTACAGCTTATCACAGAAAATCAAAATACAGCATTTATCATGTCACAACTCAACAACTTATCACTAAAATAGCCACATAGTTTTCACCAAAGTGGTCACATAGTTTTGAACAAAGCACAATCATTTAGAAACTCAGTCATTCAATCATCCTTAAAGAGGCTTACCTCCTTAAAGGACACAGAGCGAAAAAGGTCAAAGTCCTCCACCTATGGGGAAAAGTAAATTACAAATCAGTCATTACTCAGGACCCTCTTAAAGGATAGTGCAAAATACATGGGCCATCTACCCCTCAGTTACAAAGATATAACAATTTCATCAGTCACTACTCAATACCCACAAAGAAGTCTTTTCATCTTAACTTTGGGCAGAATTTCAGTTTCCATGGCTCTTCTTCCATAGTCCCAGCTCCCACCTGAATCTAACCAACTGCCACCTGAGTTCAAAAGTAGACAGCTCCCAGTTCCTTATCTAGCTCTCCATGCAGTTCCCATTCTGTATTGAAGCTCACAGTATCCAGTCTACCTCAACTACTTCACAGTTTCAGTTCCTGAGAAGAGAAAACTTAACAGAGCCTCAAACAAAGTACTGACACCACAGTCATGCTTCTTCTGGCAGCTCTAGCTGGCCCTTGGTAGTCCTCAGCAGTTGCAGCTGGCCCTCAGAAGTCTTCAGCACCATAAGTTCTGTTCTCAAAATCAAAATAACTTTCTCCATAGAAGTCCCAGTCCAGGAACAGCAGCCCAGCCTTCAGACGTTTCCTTAGAGAAATTCTCTCTCTCCTCTCTGGCAGCAGCTGTTCTGCCTCCACAAAGCTTATCCCAAAAAGTTCTGACTGTCCCACTTGTGCTCTTCCTTAAATATGGTATAGTTCCTCCCTGTTCATCCCCTTCGTGTTACATCAGCAACAGGGGTTCATACTTTCTCTTTCTTTAACAGAGGCTTAATTTAAAACTACGTGCTAAATACCTCTTAGCTTAGCAATACAAAGTGATCTTCAAATTTCATTACCTTTACACTTGTAAAGTTGATTTTTGGTACTTCATATCCCTAATTCCCTCTAAGTTCCTTGAACCAACATTCTCAGCTGTTGAGATCTATTTTTTAAAATCCCCAATCTGCCAAATATTGTTTAGCCATCCCTTCAAATTCATTTCATCTGAACATTTGAGAAACATGACATCTTCTAAGTCATTGATTAAAACACATATATTGCAAAGGACAGAACCAAGGAAAGACCCCTGGGTTAGTCCATTAGAGACGACTTTCTAAGCTGATATTAATCTGTAATACTGAGTCTTTGGGTTACATCATTTAGCCAATTCTAACCCATCTAATTGTACAATCCTCTGACCCTCATCTTACAAGCATAGCACAAGAAACTCTTTTAAATGCTTTGCTTAAATTAAATCTAAATATACTATACCTACAATATTCCCCTAATTCCATCAAAGAAACAGAAATAAGGTTAGTGAACAGTGGTTCATTTTTTAAATGTTAACATACTATCTCCTTAATATATTTTAGAATCTTTTCTAAGAACAAAGTCAAGCTCCCTGGTTTCTTATTCTCAGAATCCATCCACCTCTGGGGTTTTTTATGTCTTAATTGTGCCATTTTCCCTTCTCCCAATGTTTTTACCTCTCCTTCTCCAAGACCTTTCAAAGACAACAGACAGTGTCTGTGTATTCACATCAGCTAATTATTTCAGTACTCTAGTATGTCTATACTGATGACTTGAACTCACTTGAGGACAGCAAAATGCTGACTGAACACCCTTTTTCTTCTCTTGGATTTCTACTACCTACCAATTATTTCTGTTCTCATGGTCCCAGTTCAATTGTCACTGTAAAAAGAAGCAAAAGAAGAGGGGAACATCTTCTTCTCACTATTTTTAGTATTTTCATTGTATCTAGCCCAAGGCATGGTCCTTTCTCCTCCTGTACCAACTGTACTCAAACACTCCTGTTGATCTACGAGTTCTTTGTTGTGGGAATTCTCTATCTTTAGAAGATAACTCATATGTGCTTGCCCATCTTTTGCAAATTTCATCCTTGTCTTCCCATTTCTTCACCAGAAGTAGACCACTTAGTGAGCTGGGGCCTTTTTCAAGTTTCTTGGCATCCCAAGGATGCCAGAAGAGCACACCAACTGTCCATCAGTTATGCCTCATTCTCTCCATGTGACTAGATCATCTTCCTTTCAGTTCCCACATTCCTCTGATGACACCCTTTGAACAGTCTCTCCTTTTTAATGCCTTGTTGGTAATGGGTCACAAGAAAATCATGCCTGTGTATTCACATTCATCTTCATTTCTATTTGGGTGTTTGTCACCTCCACATTTGCAAATACTAGTGTGTTCCTCCAGGACTTGTAGATATACAACACCTCTGGAAGAAGGTTGATGGCAAAAATATGAGCTTTTGCTTCAGACAGAGATTGTAGATGATTTAAGAACTCTGATATTTGCCAAAGTAAATCCAAAACATTTTACCCTTCCTGTTCAACCAGAGCTCAACTCATTGTCCATTTGCAGTGTCTGTACGAGATTGATAAGCTGATACCCAAACTCTAAAGTTCACTCATCTGCCGCCACATCCCTGTCTGGACAACAGACTCTCTGCACCCCCTTGATGTTGCTCAGTGAAGTACTTGCTACTTTTTTTTTAGTGATCATGAATCTCACTGAGGAGGTGGCTGACTCAGTAACCATGAACTCATGCACCTACTTTCCCTCCTATATAAAATTTTTATAAGAACAATCCACACATGTATCAAGGGCATGCTTAATGATGATTTTAGAAAGCTATCACCAGGCTTCCACAGATAATATTATACAGTGAGCCATATCTTACAACCATACAAATGGCTAAACAATGTAGCAAATACACAGTACCATAGGGCTTGCTTTTTGTTAATTATTAAAAAGAAAAAGAAAGTACTGCATTCAGAAAAAAAATACTGCCTAAAATTTCCCTCCAACAAAATGTCACTCATACATAAATCCAAATTTTGCAAGATTCCTTGAAAGACTTAATAATAGATATAATCATGTGTGAACTTGAATAATAAGTAAGACACAAAACAATAAGATATGCTCACCAAAGGCACTAACCATTGTTGGGAAGACCTGGGTTGATGTCGACATGCCTGGAGGATACCCTTGGGATGCTGAGTTTCTCCACATGTTTCTGTTTGGGGTTGACATAGTGCTGGTTGGAAAAAGCCCTGGGACATTGCAGAAGCTCTGAAAAGATTATCACTGTGTCTTCAAAACACAACAAAGGCCCCACACCTTCACATTTCCCTTTGCTCAGGGTGACTTGATTCTGGGCTTTGACATTTTGAGAGTAGTAGGCAGCTACTCTTTCATATTCATCTGCACTCATTTGTCCTTGCTTCCACCTTTGTGAATTTTTTCTTTTTATAATCTGAGTTTGATGATATATTCTCTATCCATTCATATCAGTCTCTTCAAGCATCTTACCTTTGTCTTTCCTATTGAATTCAGTTCTGCACATGTGCAATATTTCTTGCTTGAGAGTTTTCCATCACCCTTAGGCCAATGTACCCTTCAAAATATGAGGTCATTATTGGCTCCTAACTATCCTTTCTTCAAACACAGTCCAACCTGTTCTTCCTATATCTAAGGTGCCTTTCAGATAGTTCCTGACCCTCCTCTTCCTTCTGTAGCATGCACTCAGTGATGATATGATCAAAGCCCCCAAGCTTTGCTTCTCCTTGTGCAAACAGAAGGTCACAAAATCAGTGCCACTTACCGCTTCCTCTGCAATTGAAGGATGGAATAATCATTTGGGAAAGCTCCACATTTATTGGCTGCCTTACTTTTGTCAAGGGAAGCTTCATAGGTTGTTGGATAATTGAAGCCAGCCCTTCCTACAACATCATCTTTCCAGCCCAGGTTGATGGATGTGTTTTCCAAACTATTCATGACATTCCTCCTTCTTTCCAAGAAGGACATCCTATGGACCTGCGTACCTGTGACATTCTGGCTTCTCCTTCTTCTCCTATTGACCTTCACCCAAGTGCTCTAGGTTGGGTTTTTTCCATCAGGTTTCTGGATTTCCTCACATGATTGTGTGTGTGTCAGCATATACATACACACATACATAATGAGGTACATAGGCACCCATATATGTATATGCAGGTAGGTAGATTACTTCAAAGTCCTCCTCCTAGCCCCCATCCTCTTAAGTAGTCTACACAATTCGTAGAAAGGCAACCCTTCGGGTGGCAAATTCTAGTTAAGTTTCATCTCATCAAGTTGCAGCATGTCCTGTTTCATGAAATGTGTCTCTAGTTCATCTGTGTCTTTGTCCACATTTAGAGGTACATTTGAGCCCACAGGTATTAGCACTGGGTTCTTCTTGTTAACTGACCCCTGGGAATTCCTGATCCTCTTCTCTGCTGCTCTTCCTCTACTGCTATTCTCTGTGCTAGCTTTTCACATAACCATTAACAGTTTTCTCTCTCTCTTCCCCCTTCCAGTTCAAAATTTTCTTGAATAGATTCCCAAGTCTCCAGAGAAACATACTTTTACTGGCTCTTTGTAGGTATGCTCCATCCTTGGTGAAGACCGTATCACTTCTATTCTTTAACCTATAGTAAGAAAATCAAAACTTCATCCTCAAACATGATCATCTTTCTCTTCTGATTCATGACTCTCTAGATATCTAGTGATAAAATGCTACCTGTGTCCCTGTCTAAAGTTTGTTCTCTCCCACCTACCTCTCCACCAACTTCACGGTCATTATTCACGTCTTCCAACTTCCTTTTGGTGACATCATTTGTTTGTACCTGCACCGTCACAAGTGGGTGGTGGTCGCCAGATTCGACAGCTCTTGGGAGACTCTCACATCCATAGTACATGCCTGGGGAAGACAGTAGACCTTGCACCTGTTGACTAACACCTCCTCCTAAGATGTACCTGTGATCGCACTCTATAATGCCGTATTTCCTTTTTACCACTTCCTACCCTTTCTCCCCAGACTGTGCAATGGGGGAAAAAAAAGACTCTTTATGGCACTTAATCATTAAAGTGTGAGCTGAAGATTTAATTTTTAAAAATGCTTCTTCATACTAGGAGAAAGAAAACTCCAGTGGTTGACGGATAACCCAAAGAAATCAAAGACTGTGACTTTGTGCTGTTCTTGCCATAGCATTGAGATGTCATTGGCTTTGCCTGTGGATTCCTGAGAGCCATCACAATGGAACTTCAAATCTAGCAAGTTTTACCAGACTAGAAAGACATTGAGGACAGGCCTAGGGATGGCCTGGCTGTCCATCATCCGGGCTATACCCAAATGGCTACAGGAAGATGAGTTCTTTTTGCTACATAAACTATTAAAGATTCTTTGCTGAGACAGAGAGGGGTGCTTATTAACCTGATTATTGTTACTTCACTATCTCTTCCAAGAAGGCTGATAGCATCTCCTGGTCAGGAATCATAAATGGAGCCCCTTGAACTAGACATCCTCTTTTCTCCTCCCTAGTCTTTCTTTGGATTTGGGGTTGACTTTAGGATTTGCAACAAGCTGATGATCAGGCTGTATATAGACAGTTGATTCAGACATGACTCACATGCTAACAACCAATCATTTCCTGCCTGTTAAGATAATTTAATTTTTTCTGCTATTTGGGGCTCAATGTGACCAGTGCCTTTCTCTCCAATCCTTTCTTAAAGAAAGTAATCATGTTGATGAATAAACGAATGGGGGGAAAAAAGCATCTATGGAGTACTTACAATGCACTAAAGACTGGAGATAGAAATTGAAAATTCAATCAGTCCCTGCTTTCAATGAATTCATAGGCTAGTGAGGGAGACAAAATACTTGAGGTTTCAGCAGAAAGGTAGATGGAAGGGCCCAGGGTGATAAGAGCTGATTTGGCAGGTCACACAGCAGCTGCTAGGGCTCCAGGATGGCGACTTATAAGGTCTTTTACCTTTCTGGCTGGACCCCCATTTCCTTCCGTTTGGGAAGGAATCCATAGTCCCTGCATTGGCAGGAAGGTTGGAGGGTAAGAGACCCCCTCAGCATCTGCTTTCTCCTGAGTGCACCAAATGGCATTTGGACCACTGAGGCAGCCAGGAAGGGGGAGGGCAAGTATGAGACTCCTTTGAGGTTTGTAAGTTTTGGGCAACTTTGATTACTTGATCTTGACCTTTATTTTCCAACATACTCATCACTTCCTTTCCTCTTGCCCCCTCCTCCATGGTAAAATCATTGACTTTCGAAGTGTGAGGGTCATGCCAGCTGATAACCTCACACCAGCATGATATATGTATATTCCTAACTAGCAATAGGAGCTTCAAAAATAGAAGTGTAGAAGGAGAAAAGAACAGCAACCACGGCCAGGGCACTCCGTGAGCCTGTCCATTGTGCTGGGGCATGGTCATTCTTGACCCTCTCTTCCTTCTTGCTATGCCAGGCAGTTAACTTCTGGTAGCCCAAAGAAAGTTTCTTTCTGTGCCAAAAAGGTTCTATCTGTGGATGTTGGAAAAGACTCAAAGAGCCTCTGGGAAGTGAAGGGAAGAGAGTGATCTCAAGGGGAGTGCCTCCTTGGAGCTTGCCAATATCAAAGGCAAAGCAGAAAGTTAAGGAAGCAGCCTCTACTCTCCTGATCTGCACTCAGTGCCCACTCCTGGTCCAGCCAAGGGCTTTTAGACCTTGGAAACATCCTTCCTGGGAACAAAGTGTCTGATTCCTGGTCTCACATTGACTCTCACCTTGAGCAGTGCAAACAGCACAGACGTCAAAACCAGTGTTTCCATGGTGATAGGCAAGACATTAGCCCAGCGTGTCTGGGTTCCCTAGATTGATCTCAGCACCAGCGCTAGGCCAAGGAGCCCAGAGTAGGCTTCAGGGCCAAAACTGGGCTGGACACACAACGTTCCCTCTTCGTGATAATGGTGTTACTTAGGATGCAGGTGTTGACAATGCCTGTTGATGATGTAGTTTCCTTAGATCACAAGACAGGCTAATTTAAGAAAGGGATATTTTTTTCTTTACTCCAATATGAAGTCTAAGTAGTTTCCAATGACTTTATCTAAAGAGGAGGTTCCTCGACGTGGCCAAGTGGGATGATCAGAATCACGACCCTGAGAAAGTTCTTGGAGAGGAATAGAGTTGGCAGGAACAGACAGCCTGCTCTCTTAGGTGACCACTTAAAAAAAAAAAAAGAAGGTGAGGAATGGGACCCAAGATTTCATTTGTATCGAGAATTCTCAAGAGAGGAAGTATTCACTGCCAATCATTCTCTGCTCTATGTGAGCACCTCATATGTCTTACCATGTTGGCTAAAGAGTGAGAGGATGAGTCACTTGCCCAAGGTCACAGAGCTAGTATGTGTCAGAGGTGAGACTTGAACCCAGGTATTCCTGGCAGTCAGGTTGGCTCACTAGTCACATGGTACTACATTATCTTTATGTATACTGTGGATTATTTAATTTGGGCAGCTGGGGGATGCAGAGGATAGAGTGCCAGACCTGGAGTCAGGAAGACTCATATTACAGAGTTCAGATCTGCTCTCAGACATGTACTAGCTGTGTGACCCTGGGAAAGTCACTTAACACTGTTTGCCTCAGTTTCCTCATCTGTAAAAAGAGCTGAAGAATGAAATGACAAACCACTCTAGTATCTCTGCCAAGAAAATCCCAAATGGGGTCATGAAGAATCTGATATGACTAGAAAACAGCTGAACAACTACTACAATATTTAATTTGAAGGTTTTTATCAAGGTCTTATGAGAATTCTCCTAAGTCCTCATTCTCTTCACTGAAGCCCCAATTATCTTCACAGTAGCCTTTATGCTTCTACTCATTAAAAACACTTCCAGATGAGATTATTAAGTGCCATGAAATGATGCTTCTTGTCACCTTGGAAAGCCAAATAAAACACTCTGCTGCCTCCTTTGGCTGGGTCTAGAGGCGCCTATGAGCCATTTTTCCATTTAGTGGTGTGTCTTCTAGTTTTATTTATAGAGAGAATGTCAACATTGATATAATTCAGTTGTTCCAAGAGTAGGTCAAACCATTGGTTGTAGGATGAGGATCTCACATTTTGAGTCCAACCAGTTAAATGAACATTTATAGATGGCCTACAAACCATGTGCTGCCAGGCCCTCTTGGCCTCCTTTCCCACTCCGTGGCCACTGTCACTGTCACTGCGGAAGGGGAAGGGGCTGTGTAGAATAAAGGGACGTGTGGTGCTGGTCATTGTGTCACAGATTACCTGGGTCAAACAATCCACCAACAACGATTAGCCTAGAGCTACATTGTACTGGCCAGGGTTGCCTTCAGAAAACAGAAATCATCTGTCACCAAAACAGGAAACAAAATCAAGAGAATGATAGAAGCCATTGGGATCACGTGTTATAATCTCAGAACAAAGATGCTGACATTGATCAAGACAGTGCCTTGGTCAGCAACAGCAATCACCTTATCCCCTGAGGTGGGCAATTCTGATGGAAGTGGGGGACAGAACTGAGAAGTCTCTAGGTACACAAACATCATCATAATCATAATAATAGGTATCACTACCAGGCTTTGTGGTTTGCCAAGTTATGTGGATATAGATACAGACATGTGTGTGCATGTACATATACATATATATATATCCACATACATATATATTTATTTAATTCATTTCATTCTTACAACACCTCTGGGAGCTAGGTGCCATAATTATCACCATTTTACAGATGAGGAAACTGAGCAAGACTAAGGGTAGGTGATTTGCCAGGTCCACACCTGGCAAAGGTCTGTGAGACTGGATCTGAACTCACAGCTTCCTGACAACAGGTCCAGTGCTCCATCCTCAACATAGGGACACACACATGTACGCATGAACACACATATGAACCCATGGATGCACACAGAGAGAACACAAAACCATTAGTCTTGCTTAAGAACAATCAGGGTGATCTGAAAATGACCTAACTGAACTTGTAGATTGACAAGGAATCTCATTTGTGTGATATGTAGCTAATGATTAAGAAGCTCAGATGAGATTTGATTTTGGGCTGGTCTTTCTTTGGGAGTTCAGTTAAGGCAACTCTGTCTACCAATGCAAATCCATACCTGTTGCAAAGTTCAGTTTCAGAGAGCCATTTTGAATAAGAGGTTAGGTGACCTATCCAAGGTCACAATGTCTAAAATGGGACTTGAATTTAGGTTTTCCTGACTGCAAACAAGTTTTTGAACCACTTCTTAGATAAGTATTTTTTAAATTAAAATATACACCACAGCATGAGCGTAAGTCAGTTTCTTATTCCTTTGGAGAAGTTGAAGGTTCATTTTTGATTGTAATGGGAGTCTGAGAGCATATATTGCTGAGGAGATATTGATTTCTACTCCCCCTTGGGATGTCTTTTGATGGTGATTCATCCATTCTACAAATATTTATTAAATGCCTGCTATGTGTAAGGCAACATGAGAGTCAAGCAGCGTATGTAAATATGCAAAGGCTGTAAGAAGACAAGCAGAAGCATGGGGAAGCTAGGTGGCTCAGTGAATAGAGCACCAGCCCTCAAGTCGGGAGGACCTAGGTTCAAATCTGACCTCAGACACTTAACACTTACTAGCCATGAGACCTTAGCCAAGTCAGTTAACCCCAATTGCCCTGCCTTCCCCCCTCCAAAAAAAACTGATGACAACAACGTGGAGGACTCCTTGTTTAGGACCTTTCTCCACCAACACAGATCACAACTTGTCAATGACAATAGATAAACAGTATAGAGTTGTCTGAGGGACAGAGAGCTTGGAGACCTTGTCCAGGGTCATGAAGGCAGGAAGACCCCAAAGTAAGATTGGGTAAAAATGGGTTTTTTCACATCTAAACCTAGCATTCTTTAATCGGTGCCCCATTGCCTCTATAGGCACTGGCCACAAAGATCAAAGTGAAACATTCCCTTCCTACGTGGAGCTTACATTCTTCTTGGTGGTGGGGTGGGGTGGGAACACCAACATTTATAGAGATGATTTGAGAAGTGAGAAGAGAATATTATAAATGAACATGGTTCTGAAAGCTTTCCTTTCTAGAGGATGCAAAACACATCTACAGGCGTTTGAGGACCTAATTTAGCTGGATCATAGGATAGGTGAAGAAGAGCCAAACACAGTTGGAAGGATTGGCTAGTGAAAGATTTAGAGGGCCTTGAGCTGAAACCAAGTGCCTAATTCATTCAACGGCTCCACTGCACTCAAGCTGACCTGCCACCTCACCTTGTAAAACAGAATACTGGCCTAGAGTCCAGCTTCAGGGAATCTAGGTCATTAAAATCCACCTCCTTGGCACTTATTTTCATCACCTGTACTTGAAATAGAAGGTTCAACACATAGAGGTGTGATTGCTTCATAATTTTCTGGGAACTCCTAAAAAATAGATACTGAGCCCCCACCGGTATCTTCTCCCTGAACAATCAGCCAGTAGTTATAGTTCTTTAGAAAAGATATATATTCAAGAGAGATAGAAACAACAGTAGTTATAAAGCATGGCTCCCCAATTTGGGGTGCACTTTGAGACAAATACTTATACACTGCATGGAAGAGAGAGTGAAGTACAAGCTTAAATTACTGTGGTCATGAAACAAAAGAGGATGGGATTCATGTGGCTAATGCAACTAAACAATTCTGCAGCTGAAGAGCGTGTTAGAGCTTTGTTGGGGGCTTTTGTTGGCTCCTGCATCATACTGGTTGACTTAAATTGAAAAGGAAATTCTTTAAAACACTAAGATCTTTTTTTTTCAGGTGAAAATCAGCATATCCATGCTTCTCTCATCAGATACTTGTGATAATGTTCTTTTGAAAGATGAGTGAAATACTCTATATATGCCCTCATTATATGTCATCTTATTTGATTTGGTCAAATTCTCCAGCCCAGAGGTCAACCTCTGCTCTAGTCTTTTCTCTTCTTTTCTTTTCTTTCCTTTTCTTTTCTTTTCTTTTCTTTTCTTTTCTTTTCTTTTCTTTTCTTTTCTTTTCTTTTCTTTTCTTTTCTTTTCTTTTCTGGAAAACTCTTTATTGTAGGTGGAATGGGACACAGCTGGACACAGTAAGTTAGATGATTCCAATTTTGTTGGCAACATCTAATGCATCGTAGTCTGGAGCAAGACGGACATAGGCCTTCTTCTCTCCGTCAGGCCAGATCAATGCATTGACTTTGGGCACACTGATGTCATGCATCTTCTTTACAACCTGCTTGATCTGATGCTTGTTGACCTTGACGTCCACAATGAAGACTAGAGTGTTGTTGTCCTCAATCTTCTTCATAGCAGACTCAGTGGTCAAGGGAAACTTAATGATGGCATAATGATCAAGCTTGTTTCTCCAAGGGGCACTTTTCCGAGGGTATTTGAGCTGCCTTTGAAGTCTTAGCATCTTGGGTCGCCAAAAGATGGGGGATGTTCGGATCTTCTTATTTTTGTGGCTATGGGCACCCTTCAGCACCACCTTCTTGGCCTTCTGTCTTGGGGGGGGGGGCAATGGCTTCCTTCTTCACCTTCGGCGCCATCTTGGGGGAAAGGCTGCTCTAGTCTTTCCATATCTATTGGCACTCACCACTCAATGTGTTAGCTGATCACTCCTCGGTATGTTAACTTTTACTCCCATATCTGTTTTTTTCTCTACAATTTTGATGAATGTACCACCTATTTCTTTATACAAATCATTAATAAATAGCAAAGAAAAAAATAAGGAAAGCTCTCTAGGACACTACTGGACATTCTAAGCTGACATTCAATGACTGGTAACTATTCTTGGAGTATCCCTATTATGCCAGTTTCAATTTTGTGTAATTCCACTGTGTCCCACATATTTTCATTTCTGTCTTTTCCTGAGCCTTGGGCATACTCCAGTGATTAAGAGCCATTCCTTGCCAGGTTTTGTTCTGGTGAAGCTGATTACCCCTGGGTTGGAGTTCACATGTATCAGGGCATGTCTTAGACTTCACATGTTCAAGGAAGTGTCGCAGGCAGGTCTATATTCACACTGCATCTTTTGTTTTGATACCAAATTACCTAAAGCAAAGATCCCCATTCCCAAGAGGGTAAGTTGCATTTCCCTTCTTTCGAGTCTTAGCAGAATGGCACATTCTGGGATTGCTCGTACTCATGGACTCACATCAGAACACCACGAAAAGCTGGCAAACTGAGATGCTACTACTCAAACTGTTTTCTGAAATGTGACCATCAGCCCTTGTAAAACGAAGGAGAGTCAAATCAAAGACTTTTCCTCCTAGTGAACACTTCCATGAGCAGGCACAACTACCTTAACGGTAAGCAAAGGCAGGAAGAGATTTTGTTGTATACAGATTTCATAGGAATATTATTAAGACAAGGCGCACAAGCATATTAAACGGCATCCTACAAACACATACTGCTCTTCTCTTTAGAGCAGAAAGTAGAAGAAGCTCTAGGAAGATAGAATCATATTCTTCTATCTTGGCTTTTGATGCTGGAGCTGAGGATAAGCAGGACAGGGTTGTTTGAGTGTGTGAGGGATTCATGCCTCAGTTAGAACCACCTTGGTATCACCTTTGGTTCTCACTTCTTTTCATCTAATATATCTAACTAGTCTCAAAGACCCATCAAGTATACCCCATTCATTACTTCCTTTTTATTTTCAAAACCACCCAAGCAGTACAGGTCATTGTAATCATCTGTAGAAACTATTCCAATAAGTTATTTCTAGGTCTTTCTGCCTTCATTCTCTCCCCGTGCCCCCAGTACATCACTTGCACTCCTTCCAGATGTGTACCTTCTGCAGAGATGTGCATGTCATTCAGCTACTAGAATCTTTCAGTGCCTGCCTACTGCTCACCCCAAAGATCAAAATGTTTTAGCCAGGCATTGAAGGCCCTCTACCATCTGAAAGTAACCTGCTTTTCATGATCAAAGTGCTATGACCCTACATGCTATGTAAAGGATATTGGTGTAAGTGGAAGAATCTCAGAAAAGGAAAAATATACACATGAATCTAGAGATAAATGGGCAAACAGAAAATGGAAGGGAAGACAGAGGGGTAATCAGATAAGGTGATGTAGACAAGTGGTGGCCATACAAACAATGTCCAAGTCTCCTGCCTCCAAAAAAAAACCAACAACCAAACAACAAAGGAAGTGAGCGTGAACCATCTCTACAACAGGGCCACTGCCAAAGGAAGCCTTTGTCCAGAATGGGGGCAGTGAATTATTTTATTTTGTGCCTTAACATGGGACATCCAATGACAGAACTTTGCTGTGTATTGGGAAATCTGAGGTTCAGGAGGGACCCTTATCATTCAATTTTTCTATTTTATGGAGATGAGTTAAAAAGATACATTGAGGGGTGGAGTAAAGATGGCAGAGTAAAAGCAGGAACTTCTTAAGCCCCCACCCCAACCACCTCCAATACCTGTAAAATATGACTCTAAACAAATTTTAGAGCTACAGAACCCACAAAGTGACAGAGAGAAACAAATCTCCTGTTGAAGGCAGCCTGGTAGGCTGACAGGAAGGGTCTCTTGCACCAGACTGGGAGCCGAGCACAATCTTGTGCAATTCTGGCCCCAGGGTGGCCCTGACCAGTGGCACAGACTGGCTGGAGAAGACTTCAGGAGAGTGAATCACCAGCAGCTGTGGTGGTTTCCAGACTTCCCAAACCATAAATGCCAAAGAAAAAGTACAAGGTTAGTGGGAAATTCTGTTGGAACCAGGTGACAGAAGAGCGGTCTAGCCCCTTTCCTGCTGTGAGAGGTAGCAGAGGCGTGGTGGCTGCAGCTGCTGCCCTATGGCTGCCTTCAGAGCTCCTGGTCTGCAGACCTTAGAGGGAACAAGCAACCATTAAGAGGGATATTGCTCTTGCTTTGACCTGCTTGGATCTGGGTCACGGTCTTGGGTGGGGATCCTGGGATGAGGAATGCCAGTGGGCCAGAAGTTGTGGTGGCTATAGAGAGTGCACCCTCCTTAGACTTCTGACAACAGCTCTGTCATCAGCTGTGAAAACACCAGAGATTTGGGACATAGCTCTCTTCACTCTGGAAACAGAGTTCTACTGTGGCAAAGAGCTCAAAAGTCAAGTAATTGGTTGGCAAGATGAGCAAGCAGAGGAAATACAATCAGACCATAGAATCCTTTTTTAGGGACAAAAAGGATCAATACATGGAACCAGAAGAAGACAACAGTCAAAACTCCCACATCAAAAGCTTCCAAGAAAGATATGAACTGGTTACAGGCCATAGAGGAGCCCAAGAAGGGTTTTGAAAATCAAATAAGGAAAGTAGAGGAAAAATTGGGAAAAGAAATGAGAATGATGCAAGAAAGTCATGAAAGGCAAGTCAACAGCCTGCTAAAGGAGACGCAAAAAATACTGAGGAAAATAACACCTTAAAAAATAGACTATCTCAAATAGCAAAAGAGGTCCAAAAAGCCAATGAGGAGAAGAATGCCTTAAAAAGTGAAATTGGACACACGGAAAAGGAATTTCAAAAACTCACTGAAGAGAATAATTCCTTCAAAATTAGACTGGAGCAAAGGGAAGCTAATGACTTTATGAGAAATCAAGATACTATAAAACAGATCCAAACAAATGAAAAAAAAATAGAAGGCAATGTGAAATATCTCGTTGGAAAAACCACTGACCTGGAAAATAAATCCAGGAGAGACAATTTAAAAGTTACTGGATTACCTGAAAGCCATGATCAAAAAAAGAACCTAGATATCATCCTTCAAGAAGTTCTAAAGGAAAATTGCCTTGATATCCTAGAACCAGAGGGCAAAATAGAAATGGAAAGAATTCATCAATCACCTCTTGAAAAAGATGCCCAAAAGAAAACTCCTAGGAATATCATAGCCAAATTCCAGAGTTCCCAGGTCAAGGAGAAAATATTACAAGTTGTCAGGAAGAAACAATCCATCCGCCAGGCAAAGACCACAGTCAGAAGATGCAGCCAGGAGGGAAGAGAGGAGTATGATCTTTTCCTGTCATTTGTTAACAGGGACAATCAACATGAACTTCTTAAGTACTGACAATGTTACAGCTATTGTGCTAACATCTGGGGACACAGTAAAAAAAAATACACAGACCTCTGTGTGTGTGTGTGCATGTGTGTGTGCGTGTGTGTGTGTGCGTATAATTAATAGCAACAATGATTAATGTCGATATAACACTTTAAAATTTGCCCAACACCTTGCCTGTGTTAACTCACTTGGTCCTGTGAATCAGTCAATGCATGTTACTTAAACATCTACTACACATCAGGCTTGGAGCTAAGGGCTGGGATGCAAAGAGAGGTAAAAGACTATCCCTGCTCTCAAGGAGCTCAAGGGAAACAGTGTGCAGACAACTAGGTGCAAAGAAGACACACACAGGATAAGTAGGAGATGATGGAGAAAGGAGCCAGGGGGCTCAGGAGAGGGAGCTTCAGAGGGCGGGGTTTAGCTGGGACTGGAAGGAGCCAGGTGATGGAGTCCAGAAGGTTCTTTCCGTTTTTGCTTGTTTTTCTTTTTCTATGTGTAGACCTGCTTTTATTGGCCTGAGGAACTCCTGATCTAGACACTCTGCCCCCTTGTGCCCCGTGATGACTATCAGATGGTCCCAGGATGCTCCTTCGAGCCGCCCCAGGACTGAGTGGCTAGCCAATGGGCCCAGGGCTACTGTGTGTCAGAAGCAAGACTTGAACCCAGATCTTCCTGATGCTACTTTCATCTCACAAGCTGCCTGTAGCCATTTACTATGGGCATTAATTCCATTTTAGAAGCGGATACTGAGGCACAGAGAAGGGACTTGTCCACAGTGACAGTGTCAAAGGAGAAGATAAGAAAGGAAGCCATTCCATGTTCCAAGTCAAGCACTCTTTTCATGGTACATTTTCCCATTGTCCTCATATAGGTTTGGATTGTTGGATGTGGGACTGAGCAAGCTAATTCATGAAGGACCAAAAATGTGCACTTGACAAATACTCTCCGAGGCACATGCTGACCAATAGGATGAGGATTGGGATGGGAAGAGGGATAAGCTTGTCTTATTGACTAGGACATGTGTTTTTATAATAAATAAGAATTTGATCCAGATTCCTTACTGTAGCTGCTGGAAGAGGCTGGAGCTATGAGAGACAGTCAGATTTTGGGGGGGGATACAGGAAGTGACCCAGGGAGTTTCCTGGTCCACCAGATGAGGTTACAGGAAGGTAAGCCTTTGTTTGGGGCTTTGATTGCATCTTCTTCTGGAGGGCTTGGGGACTGCCCATTGATAGCCCACTGGAGGGTTTTCAGAGCATTTCCTGGGAACTGAGGATTTGGTTGCTTCAGAGACACCCCTTTGTGTTGGAACCATCAAGAGGATCAGATGCAGTTTGGCTCCTTTTTCAGGAAACTTGAGAGAGGAATAGAGAGAGTGGTCAGCAGAGCAGTCTCCCCAGAGTCAAGGCCAAGCACCTGGGTAACCTTCCTCTTCCTCCTGAAGGTGCTTAAGGTGAAATCAGCCCCAGACAGGAGGCTTCAGCCAGTAAAGATTAACTCAACTTGAGTGTTTGTGTTTCTTTCTGAGACAACAGCAAACCACTGAAGTTTCTTGAGCAGGGGAATGGAATGACATGGTCCAAAGTGTGCTTTAGGAAGATGACTTTGGCACATGTAGAGAGAGCAGCTAGGTGGCAAAGTGGACAGAGTGCCAGGCCTGGAGTCAGGAAGACTTGTCTTGAAAAATGACTGAATAACAAAGAGCCTGAAAACTAGAAGTCCAAGTAGGATGCTATTTCAAGAACTGGTGAGAAACGCTGAAGGCTTTAACTAGATTAAGGGCCAGGTGATCAGAAAAGAGGGGAGCAGAGGTAAAGATGAGGATATGGACATGGGAAGTTGTAACAGCCAACTGGATATGGGCCATGAGGTAGAGGAGAGGATGAATGCCTCCAAATGACATTATGGAGGGGCATTTAGTAAATGGCTAGATGTATTTATAGAAAAAGAGCCATAGAGATTGTAAGTGACAGCAGGTGTGAGCTGTACTGACACCTGGTTTCCTGGTCATCTCTTTCCTACTGCCAGAGGAGCCGGGAAGGATGAGATCCAAGTGACTTGTAGGGCCAGAGATTGAAGCACATGAAGATTCAAGGGTGACTAGGGGGCTTACCCTGGCCAACCTCCATTTTCTTGGTACAATTTAAGATGAAAGGGCCATCCTAAGATGTCATATTGAAGAGGTACCCAAAGAGGGTTAGGGCTGCCTGAGACCCCAAAATACCAACATGCCAGGTCCTGCGGAAAGAATTCCACTCAAGTCTTCTCAGCCAAGGAAAAAGTAGTTTATTGAAAGATATGGGGTAGCCTCTTAGAGAGCAAGTTTCTGCTAAGCTATTCTGTGGTGCTCTCACAAAGATGGAGGGAAGATGCTATCTTATATACAAAGGAATCTAGAGGTGGTTCAGAAGAGGAGCCTGGGGAGGGTCTTCAGGTGGAGTTAATATCAGACTCCAGTACTTCAGGTGATGTTAATGAGGTCAATGTAAGGTATCTTGATAGGCTCCCGGGTGGGAAGCAGATGGACAATGGAGGCCTAGGCTAGTAACAGGTTTGGGCCCAGCCACAATGAAATACTTATGGCCTCTGCAAATGCCTCCTGAAGATTCAATCAGACTTGAAGAGGTTTCCCAGAGTATGTACCTCAAAGATTCAAGGAGAGCTCAAAAGGGGGGGAGGGGTCCCCAGAGCTTCCATATCACCCATCAACACCAATGGAATCTCCAGTCAGTCTACTGACACCCCCACATCTTTTTAAATAGGAACTGCTCTTCAGCCTGGCCTCTTTCATCTTTTGCTTCTGTTTTTACCCCAAACTCAGAAGCTTCTATTTACCCTGCCTCAATTTCAGCTTGCTTGATTCCTTCAGCCCATTGCTGTGGCCTGACTGTCAAGAACTGACTCACCCATCCATCAGCCCATGAACCTTCCTGCTCATCTTTATTTTACCACGAAATGGAGAAGCCTGCCACCTCTTCTTTCATCCAAGTCACTGAAGACAATGTCATCTCAATCAAGCATGAAACAACGGAGAGAAGTGATTAACAATAGCCAGTGATTTGGGAAGATCCAGTCTCCCCTTTTTCTAAAGCCCTCATTTCAAAAGTTGTGTCTAGAGGATATGGCTGATAAGGAAACGGGATTCACTTTCTTACCAATCTTCTTAAGACCCCACCCAGGTGGGGAAGCCGCTGAGTTTAACTCAGCTTTGGGTGGGAATAAATTCTTTGAATAGATTGCCCAAGGCTGGGTGTGAGCCCCTCATTGTAATATTCATTCTCCTATTATTAACCAGAGTTGATGGCCACCCTCAAGGATATCTGTCTTCCAAGAGCACATTAGCCATGAGTCCCCTGCCATGGTGGTCTGGCATTCCAGAACGGCACTGACCTTTTATCAAGCACATTGACATTGACTAATTCTTCAGAAATCATGTCTCTTGAGCTTTTCTAACACCACACACTGATGTGTTAAATTCTTATTGTGGGCCACAAGGTACACTGCCAAGCACTTGAATAGCAAGGTGCTGGGGCAGGGAAGAGTCTTTGCCTTCCAGCACCTTCCAATGGAATGATTCAGATTGCACATAAATAACTGGGTACCCAAGTGATTCATAGAGAGGGTAGAAAGCACCCTGAAATACTCCAGTAGCCGAGACCAGGAAAGGCCTCCCTGGAGGTGGCAGCATTTTCAGCCCATCATGCTTTTAGACCAGTGGTGATCAATAAGGGAAATGTCATAAAAAGACAGAGACCCAAATGGATGCCCCCAAATGACTTGTCTAAGCATGATCTGATCAAAAACAAAATTATTGAAACAATAAAATTATATCAAAGACAATGACCATCAATAAAGCAGATCCACATTTATGAATGATGGGTTAAGTGGTTCTTGGAAGTAAATTGATTTTCCTTCCTTCCCCAACCCACCTCCAATTTAAGACAAGCACAGCGACCAAAGTGAAAGTTCAAAGAATGAAACAAAACAAACAGCAAAATAAAACCAGCCTTTGGGGGTTGTGCTCTGGCTTTGGGAAATCACTGCCAGCCCCCAATGGAAAGGAGTGAATGCCTGATAGGCAGGAGGAGGGGCCTCTGCTTCTGTCAGACAGTCATCCAGCAGTTACAACATAATTAGCACTTTTTCTGGATGCAAATGACCCCTTCTTAAAATGTATAAAATGAAGGAAATGAATTACCCTAATTAGACCTTATTAGATCCCATTAATCCTCATTAGAACCCTTTTATTCTCTTTTAAGTGGGTTAATGAAAAAGAAATGCTGGTCAACTCCCTTCAGTCCACTGTCATCAGTGGGTGCATTTGCTCTTCATCAAATTCGGAATCCATTGTGTTCTTTCCAGTAAAGGTTGTGGTTCCAGAGCAGGGGGCCATCCGTGGCCCTTTGGGGAAGTTTCCATGCTGCAGTCCTAGGTGGGCTAAGGGCAGAGACAGACTCTTAGTGTCAAGTATTTGGGCCCAGAGGGATATTTGTGTGCATTGTGAGATTATTGCTGGTTAGCCAGGCTAATTCCATTCACACAGTATTTCTCTTGCACTCAGCTTATTTTCACTTTTTCTGTCCCCTTAGCATGTCAGCTCCTTGTGGGCAGGGGGTCTTTTTTGCCTTTCTTTAGAACTTCAGTGTTTAGAAGAGTGCCTAGCCCATTTTTATTGTGGTTGAGTCCTTTCAGTGGGGTCTGACTCTTGGTGGCCCCATTTGGGGTTTTCTTGGCTGAGATACTAGAGTATTTGCCATTTCCTTCTCCCGCTCATTATGTAGATGAGGAAATTGAGGCAAACCAGGTTAAGGGACTTGCCTAGGGTCACACAGCTAGGATGGATCTGAACTCAGGTCTTCCCAATTCCAGGGCCTGTACTTTACCTACTAAACCACCTAGATCACTCCGAGTGAGTTAATACAATAAAGTTGTATTAACTAACTTTGGCCACAAGATCATGTTTCCAACACACACAGTAGCACTATTCATGCATGGAAAGATGGTTAATATGGACATATTTGGCATGACTGCACTTGGAGAATCACTATCACATTGTTCACCTCTTCAGAGCATGGAGGAGGGGCAGGAGGGAGGGAGAGAATTGGGAACTCACAATTTTTAAAAGTGAACAACACATTTTTTATTTACCTGTGATTGGGAAATATTTAACAAATATATATTTAGACTATACATTTATTTAATAATTATACAATACTTAGAACTTTGATAATTTAGAATATATTTTTATATTTAATATGTATCTATAATATAATATATATTTAAAAGAAATAGCATGGGACTGGGCATGGACATGAGAGTTCTAGGTTCCCCTTCTCTTTATTCACACACACATACACATGCATGCATGCACGCACACACACATACACACACCACACACAAGTGTATACAGTTAGATGTTTCCAGTGTATAGAGGGCTGGGTGTCAGGAACAAATGAATTCAGATCTAGCCTCAGATGCTTAGGAGCTGTGTGACCCTGGGCAAGTCACTTAACCCTTGTTTGCCTTAAAACACTGTAGAAGGAAAACAGTAAATCACTCCAGTATCTTTTCCAAGAAAACCCATGGACAGCACTAACACTCCATGGGTCCACAGGGTCACAAAGAGTCAGACATGACTGAACAACAACACACACACAAACACATGCAAAAACATAGGTTTAAAATTTATTTTGCAAAATGTTAAGTGCTCTAGATACAACCAAAGTAAGACGGCCACTGTCATCGTGGAAAGGTGGCAGACGGGGCAGCCCTGGCATGGTGCAGGGCCCCTCCCAGGCGAGAGCTCACCTTGCAGAGTTGAGGCGCTAAGGGGGAAGTGAGAGCTTAAACTGAGGTGCCAGGGTGTGCCCTGAGTGACCTGATGGTTAGTCTTGGTCTTAGTCTCTTTCCTCATCTCTAGATTAGGCTTAATGATCATAATGGCCACATGGAACAATGGGAAGAATAGGGGCTTTGGAATCCTGCCACATAATAAATGTGCGACCTTAGACAAATCATTTAAACTCTCCTCTCTGGGGCTCAGTTTCCCCAAATGTAAGACTGGCATGGATTAGTTGCACTCTAAGGTTTTTCTAACTCTAAATCTAGAATATTGAATACATTTTACAAATGTAAAATCATTGTTAATTTTTTATAAAGGCACTTAAATGAATCTTACCTTGAGTCCTGGAATAGGGCTGCTGGTAGAAGAAGGGATATATTTCTGATTTACCCCCTAGCCTTTGACTTTCTTCCTACCTGACAAGTCACTTAATTTCACATCCACTCCACTGACCTTCAATTTCTTGATCAGTCAAAGGAGGACTTTGGCCTAGACAAGCCCAGAGGTCTTTCCACCCCTCTGGTCAGGAGCCTAGGATTTCTGAAACAAAACAAAGTCTATACTGTATGGTAAACCAGGAACTCCAGTCAGTTCAACAAGAAGAGGTGAAAAGGAGGGAGGAAGGGGGGGGAGAGAGAGAGGAGGGAGAAGGGAGGAGGGGCAGGGGGAGGGAGAGGAAGGGGAGGAGGAAGGGGTGCAGGGGAGGAGCTAGAGTGGGAAGATAGTAGGGAGGTGGCAATTGGAGAGGAGGAGCAAATGACTACTGGAAGCATAACATTAGATCTAGGCTTCCCAGCTCTCTGAAGGCTGAGTGGTGGAAATGTTGCCAGTATTTCTACAGGAAGATAAAATGAGGAACCCTAAAGTGTAAAACTGTGATTGATCCAGTAACTGCCAGGCTCACAGTCTCCTGGGGAAGCTGGGGGTGGGGGCAATAGGAAGAGTGTTTAATATTGTTCAGCCCAGTCCCTGCTCCTTGTGACCCCATTTGGGTTTTTCTTGGCAAAGATGCCAGTGATTTGCTGTTTCCTTCTCCTCTTAAAGTTGAGAAGACTGAGGCAAGCCGGGATGGAGCCACATGGCTAGTAAGATTTGATCAAAGGTCTGACTCCAGGACAGACTATATATCCACTGCTCTCCCTAAGAAGAAGGTCTGCTCTCCAAGAGGGAGGGGAAATCCCTGGTCACAGAGCAGGAAGCAATCACAGGCAGCACCCAGATTCTAGGCCAACCCTCACTTTGCAAATGAGCAAACTGAGGCTCAGGGAGGTGGTGCCTTGCCCAAGCTCTCCCTGGTAGCGGATGGGAGGACTGGGCTTCTTTTCTCAGTAAATGTTCGCATGTTTCTAAGAAAGCAGCCCCTTCATGCTTTAAAAGCTCCCTGCATGTGGGGCGGGAACAGGGCTGTTCTCTGGCTTCCCAGGGGCCAGTCACCAGGCAGGCTTTATGGGGCGGCCGTTGGGACCACAAGGGGAACGGTAGCTCTGGCCCATCGGTCCCTTCCATAATGGAGCCTCAGAGCTAAGGAAGACCAGAAGTGGCTTCAGCTGCAGGGCCACCATGACCTCAGGCTTTTCATCCCGGGAAAGGGTTTGGGGAAGGAGGTCCCAGAAGGGCTTTGCCCGAACACCAGACTCTGTTAGGGTGGTCAGGAAGGAAGAGAAACGCGGCCCAGGCAAATTGGAAGAAGGAGTAGAAGGAGTCGCCGACCTCGGGACCACCTGGGCCGAGCGGGGTGGTGGTGGTGCTCAGACCCGTCCGGTCCGGAGCACAGGAGCAGGCCTTGCACGGCCTCGGGCCGTGCCCAGTCATGATGACGACTGTGCCCGAGCTGGATAGAGGATCTTCTCCGATCCCCCGTCGCCAGCACTTCAGGCTTTCTCTCACTCAGTGCGGAAAGGCAGGATCGCGGGCTGCCCAGCGTTCCCTCCTTTCCCATCGCCACCTCCTCCCCTTCCCGATCCTCTTCCTCCTCTCCTGCTGCCAGGGCCAGCGCCTTCCTCTTCTTTTCAGGAAGCTCGGTGGCCAGCCTCCCTGCCTCCGGCGGAGGCCACCAAGCTGCAGCTTGCACTGCCCCCTCCCCCCGGCCAGTCCCCCTCCCTTTTCCCAGCCCCCGCGGCTCCGGGGCAGGGTCGGGCAGGGGCACCCTCCTTCTCCAGCCCTTACAAGGACAAATCTGCCGAGGGGAAAGAAAGTCCGGAATTCGGGGCCCTGACGTCAGCCCCCAGCGCTCCGGGCACTCTCAGCCCGGGAGACTGGGGGAGGGGGTGGGGAGGGGATGGGATGGGATGGGATGGGGAGGGGGGGAAGGAAGGAAG
>CM053600.1:200723788-200744593 GCA_028646575.1 Pseudocheirus occidentalis
TATGGAAAAATGATAATAGTAACTTATGAAACTTTTCTTACTATGAGGATAGGTGAAGGGAATACAAATGGATATATATGTATACTTACACACAGGTCCATATAGGAGGCTATATATGCATATGAATACATATCTGAGCATGTGTAGATATGGGTTCATAGATGGCATAGGATCAATTGAATACGAAGGGATGATCCTTTAAAAGGTGAAATTCTGAGCTGAAACATTCACAGTTGTTCATCATTCAGTATGCTGTTACTAGGTAACACTAGGAACAGTGGTTCTGCTTACTTCATTCTCTATCAGTTCATGTAAGTCTTTCTGGAGAACCATACTTTTTTTAACTTCAACAACAGAATTGTCTTTCTTTGAAATAAAAAATGTTGATGATAGCATTTCTTAATTCTTCTTAGTATTGTTGCACTGTTTGAAGCAAATGGTTAGAAATCTTGGTTTGTTTTCCCCAGTACAGAGTATCAAACGCTATTCTGACAGTTTACAGAGTATATGCTATGGTGCCTATATGTCTCCAGGTGTTTTATCACTTTATTCTGTGGTGTTAACCAATAAGCTTAATGAATTTAAGCTGAATATTTCCTCACATAACAAACTACTTTAGTTGGTAACTTTATTTTAATCATACTTTATTATTTGCTTAATAGTTTTTGTAAGTCACCTGTGGAGGAGGTAACTTATTGCTATCCACATGTAGCACTTGCATTATAAGCATAATTGTGATCCCTCTTTCTCCCATACCCAAGAGGTGTCAGTCAAATTCAAGACTGTAATTAGCAGTGTTTTTTTTTCCTTCATAGCACTAATTTTTAAATGAACATTCTACACTCCCAACTAACTGTTGTTGCCAGGGCATGATTTTGATGAACTTTAAGAGATGCTGTGATTAATCAAAATTGTGTTGGCTGTAAAATGATGGATATATTTCCATTATGAATGCTGTCATTTCATGACACGTATAGCCTTGTGCACTTTTGTTCTTTTTGAAGTTTTTCCAACTACTGTAGGCTGTTAGTGCCTCAAATGTTGGTAAATGGTTCTTTGTCTTTGTCTATATTTTTGTTCTTGATGTTTTCTGAACTGGGATATTTCAAGATTGAGCTTACTTGGAGTTCATTACTCTTAGGGCTCTTTTTGCTAAATTGAAATTAGCTGATATTCAGTTATTTTATAATACCTCTAAGTACATTGAAAAATTTTCCGAACTCAAAATCCCTTTTGTTTGATCACAGTGTGATGTAAGTCTTCGACCTAAGCAGGCTGTAGACTTCATCCCAAAATAGAAAGCAATCCTATTTGAGATGGTGGCAATCACTGTATTGGAACCTCAATTCTAATAGTGTTTACTTTAAAATGGAATTCAATTTAAGAGAATTCTGTGTTGGACTCTCCCCAAGAAAGTTTACATAGTAAAGTACCTAGAAGACTTCATTATGAGGAAAATCTGTGCTGAGTGATTCCAAAGCTCCTGTGCTGAGTGATTTTGAGATTAGAGCTGTTGGACTGAGGGATAATTTAGAAAGCAGACTTCAAACAGCTTGTTCTTCTGAGGAAAACTAAGGCTATAACATTAATAATATTATCCTTAAGTTCTTTTAGGAGAAAATTATGACCTGTCAAGACAAATTCAAGAGTCCCCAAAATGCTGTGCTCTTCCAATGAACTTGTTGCCCACAGGATGGATCCTGCTCAGAGCTGGGCATACTTCCACTGTAAGTGGCTGCAAAGATTCACTAGCTGCCAAACTGTGTGCCTTTCCCTCCTTGGTGAGAGAAGGGCATTCCATGTACCAGATATGGAGGTTCTCTCACTCACACAAAGTTCATAAAGCTTTGTTTTCCTATTGGAGAGCTTAGGTCTCAGGCACATTTTTTGAGGGCATCACTGGGAAGATCCTGTGTGGTGACTGCCTTGTCTGGTAAAGCCATTAGATTCATTCATGAATTCTCTTGTTAACAAGCATGGGATATTTGGGGTTGCTAAAATTGGTTCTTTGGGTTGTAGTTAATATCATTCATAAATGAGACACACTAAGGCTAAAAGGGAATGCATGTTATAACTTTGTAGTAATAAGAGAGTATGGTGTTTGAAAAGTATTAATTCTGTTCTAGTATTGATTCATAAATATGCTTTAAAGAGAAGTGGGAGGGGATTATGAGTTAAAATGACATTGAATAGATCCAGTAATATTTTTCTAGTACCAAAGTTGATCTAAATTTTGGCTTTGAAGTGGATGCATCGATGTGTTTTGATATACCTTAAGATGTTTTCAATATTTTAAGATAATCAGAATGAAGGTCATAATTGTGAATTTTATGTTTCACCAATAATTGCAAATGCTGGCATTTTTGTTTAACTCACCAAATTGTTGAAATTCTTTGAAATATAGGTGATGACATCATGAGCTATAATTTTATATCCATTCTTTTATTCCTTTTTACTTTTTAAAGTCTTGACAAGTAAAAATCAAGCAAAACTGAAGGCTAAAAAAATAAAGAGAATATCCAATTCTCTTTAAGTCTCTGCTTGCAACTGTAACGGAATAATTCTCTCTTTCTAGGCTAAAGTTTTAGATATTCCTGCATATAAGCCTTTTTTGTCCTCCATATCTTCTCGTACTTATGCATCTCTATAGTCTTCATTCCTGAAGCTGGATTCTGTGCCAGGACCCAGGTTTCATATTCTGCTCCGTGGTCAGTCTCGCTTAGTTTCAACCTAATTCACCTGGGTTCCTACTCTGTCCTCCACTTCTTGCCATTAGGCACTCCAGGATCTTTGAGGTTCAGATGACTGGATCTTCAGGATCCTCTCTGGTGTCTCAGGACAGAGTTCTGAGGACCTCAATGCCCCTGTTCCTTCGGTATCTAGGCCTGAGTGCTGCCACGCTCCAGTTGGTTGCTGCTACTGCTGTCAGCTTTCAAGGTCTATGCCCTTTAGTCTCTCAACATCCCAAGCCAGATTGTAAGACTATAATGAATGTGAAGAGAAAGTGCCTCCCTTTATTGGTGAAGGGAGTTACTCATACAATTAAACCACAAGTCCAACCCCAACCCTAAGGTATTATTACATGTCTCATTTTTTTTAATTCTCATAACAACCCTGTGAAAAAAGGGCCTTTCCTCTTGCACCAACGAAGAAAAAAAACACAAAAAGGCCAGTTGCCCATGGTCACCTAGCAAGCATCAGAGGCACCATTTGAAACAAAGTCTTGCCTGGCTCTAAGGCCAAAATCCTTTCCCCTGTAGTATATACAATGAGATGGGGGTAGCTAGGTGGTAGTCAATATAATGCCAGGCTTGGATTTAGGAAGACTCCTCTCCCTGAGTTCAAATCCAACCTCAGACACATGCGGGACTCTGGGCAAGTCACTTAACTCTGCTTGACTCAATTTCTTCATCTGTACAATGAACTGGAGAAGGAAATAGCAAATCATACCAGAATCTTTGCCAAGAAAACCCCAAACAGGCTCACAAAAAGTCAAACACAACTGAAAATGAGTGAACAATCAAAATACACAATAATATGTGTTCAGTCTGTCAGAGAGGGTCAGGCAATGTGTGATGTGAGGTCCAGAGGAGAGAAATCAGTGCAGAAGGAGAGGAGGCCATTATGGGATTCCCCCCCCTTTCCCCCCCCCTCGCTGAAGATGGGACACACTGGATTTCCGTTTGACTCAGCCTCTTTGGGACAAGGAGTGGACCTGTGATTTAATGACTTCGGGGACTTCCACATGAGGAAATTCCTCTACCAACATAGGAATAACCCTTCTCTGAAACTTATAGTCTCAGAGCTGTCTGAGGTCCTGAAAAGTTACATGACTTGCCCAGAATCACACATCCTGTACATATGTGAGTAGGAGGATTTGAAGCCAGGCTTTCTTGGCTTGAAGGCCAGCTCTCTCTGCTTCATGCCAGGCTGCGCCTCTAAAGATAAGTAATAATGACATGCAAACAGACAACAGTGCTTCAATGAGCCAAGGGAGTGCATTGGAGAGAGAATAATGATCCCTTAATGTCTCACTTTGGTCATGCCAGGTTTCTAAAAGGACCAAAGAGATCATTTTCTCCCTTTTCAAAGTGAGTGGGGTTAAGTAGGTCACAAGCAAAGTTGGCCCTTTGAAAGTCATTTCCAAATGAAATTCTATCTGAAAAGCTTAGTACTGGGTGATGTGCTGTGGTGTGTTGTGGCTTGTAGTGAATCCTTCCTGGGCTGTGGGCTTGGGTGGGCAACTTTTCCACATGTACCTAGAGGCTATTGTGAAGTCACTGACTGAGAAGAACCCAGGCCTCCCCTGGCAGTGTCTCTGGAAGGTTTCTTTTGGATGCGAGCCTACAGGAAGAGAGCAAGGCATACTGCGTGTTGCCTCCTCTTGGGCCAGTAACTCCAATTGTTCAAACTGCCCTAATCCATTGTGATCAAGGATGAACTCTGGATTTAAAGCTATACCAAAGCCAGCTTCAAGAGAACCTGAATCCCTGAATTCTGGGATCCCTGAATCCCTGAATTTCACCTCTGCGAGAGGTGGAAAAGACCTTGGAGGGAATCAATTCCAACCCCTTTGTGTGGCAGGTAAGAAAACCACAGCCCAGGGGGGAGAAGGAGTGGCTCCAGGTCCCCCAGCACGTCAGTGGCAGATCCAGAATGGTCAGCTTTTCTGACTTCCAGCTGGAGTTCTTTCTACCATTTTGGATACCTGTTAGCTGTAGAAAGACCAGAACTAGGAGCCAGGAAAACTGGGTCTGCTGTCCAGCCCTGCTCTTTACTGGATGTGTGACCACGGGATATTCACACCAGCTCTCTGGCCCTCAGGTTGCTTGGCCATAAAATGAAGACAGTCATATTTGTTCTACCTGCGTCATGGGGTTGCTGTAGGCAAAGGCCACATGGAATGGGAGCTGTGGCCCCTGGAATCATAAGCTATGAACTAGAAGGAGCCCTAGAGGCCATGAAGGACACTCTATACATTGTACAGATGAGGAAATGGAGACCCATAAGGGGTCCGTGACCCACTGGGTCACACAGGGGATAAGTCAACAAAGACAACATTTGAACCCTGCTTCTCTGACTCCCAATCCATTGCTTAGGAAGATGTTCTCCTGTAGAACAGGAGTTTTTTAATTGACCCTCAAGAGGTTCATGAAGAGATTTCAAGGAATTCAATGAGCTTAGCTGTGAATAAAATATTTCTTCTCACTGACCTCTAATTGAAATCTGGCATTTCCTTCAACTATGGAAAAACATTTTGAAAAGAGGTCCATAGACTTTACCAGACTTCCCAAGGGGTCAAAGCCTTATAAAAGGTTTCAGCACCCTTTTGCAGAATATAGGTTCCATAAGAACAAGAACTACTGCTTTTAATCCTTGATTGGGGGCAGACAGGCCTTCCCTAGGTCCCTGAAATCATACCCTATGGTCATTAATCTACAAGACCTCTGTGTAAGGCTAATTCCAAGGAAGAAGTCAGCTGAGATAGTGTACCAGGGGAGGGAAGGCAAGTAGGAGAAGGCTATTTGAGCTTCTGTTTGGTCTCATGGGCTATAATACATCCCATCCCTCCTCCCAACAGCATCAAGGACTTTTGGTCTTTCAAGACAGTCCTGGGCAATGCGGGGGGGGGGGGGGGGGCAGTGGCCAGGATGCTCACACCTGGCCTCAGGGGGTAGGGAGCCTGGAATCTTCAGCAAAAGACCTCAGACTACTCACTTGTTCTGTTGGTCTTAGAAAACTGAGCTTTCTTCTTCTAGGCTCTCCCACCTGCCACAAGCCTTTCCTAACCCTTTCTTGTTCTCATTCTCTATATTCTCCCCTTTCTCAAATTATGTAGCAAGAACATCTCCCCATTGGGTTCCTCAAAAAGATGCAAGCTCTTTGGAGCTGGACCTGCTTTCATTATTCACATTTGCATGTCCAGCATGTACCACCTTTCCTTGCATGTAGGAAGATAATAAATGAATGTCTGTTGGATTAATAGCCTGGCTTGGTCTAATCTCTTCCTCTTTCACTTCTTCAGACCCATTAGAACTCTGGGCCTGGGATGTTGACATTCATCTCTAACCCATCTTGCAGCAACAAGCATCCCTCCCTCCCTCCTCTCATTTCATCCCTTGTGACTCTGTCTACACTACCCAGCTCAGGTTCATGTCCTGGTTTAATCCTGAATAAAGAAAAGCCTTGTGGAAAAGTAAATCCAGAAGGACTGGCAGGAGAGAGAGAAAAGAAAATCCCTCTCCCTTCGAATAAGTAGGATTGGGTGTGCCAAGCTGTTCACATGATAGGTTTAGGTAACTTGGCTAAGGTCTAGGGGGATTTAGCCCTTGACCTTGGTCACATTAATACCATGCTCTGCTCAGCAGATGTGGTGGCCACTTCCCCAAAGTTTGCCATTAAATGTCAAGGTACCATGACCCACAGAATAGAATGGAGCCAGAAATGCCACATAAGGTCCAGCCCTACCACAAATGAAGAAAGGAACACACTGTCAAACTAACAGGGTTCACGTTTCATCGTTTTATTCTTGGTTTTATACAGCTATATTTTACAATGCAGTGATGCGGTTTAGACACAGCCCAACCCTGTCTCCGGAGGACCTAAATAACGCAAGCGTGAGGCAGCATGTAATAAGACAAACATTCCCAAAGAGAGAGCTTAGTGAGTGCCAGCTTCAAGTCCCTGTGTCTGCCTGTGCCTCGAAAAGGAAGGGGGCTCATCTAGTCCATACATTGAAAACTTCCATGGAAAAAAGGCACCGTGAGTACACGTTGTACGGATATATACAAACTGAAAACTCGAACAAAATGACGCATTTTTTTTCCTTCTGCAGCTTTTTTGTGTTTTGTTTTAATACACACTTTTGTAAATTGTAAACCTTCACTTGCAAAAAAATACAAATACACTGAGGCGTTTTAGACAAAATATCTTCTTACTTACACAGATGCAATACTTAAAATATTTTGTAAGGGCTCTATCTCAATAAAGATTCTCAGATCCGTGTCTGCCCGCAGATACAAAATCGAGCCTTTAATGCAGTTTTAGTTTTAATATATCTTTTTTGAGGTTTATATATATTTATTATATATATTTATATATATTTACAACTCTGCCATATATTCCTTCACCTTTGGTTAAAAAAATTAAAGCCCTCTCTTTTATAACATACTGAATTCTCTTCTTTTAAAAGAATGCACATTTACATACAAAAGAAACATCTGTTCCCACAAAACATATACATTCCTCATTTTTCAGAACAAGTCAAGTCAGATTCCAAAGCTTCTGTGCACTCCCCCACGGGGTTTTGGGTAAAATGACCTTTCTTTTCATTTTTCACTGATAGAGTTTTCCTAACACATAGGAGTTTGAGCTTTTTTTGTTCGTTTGTTTTTAAGTGATGTCACTGGGTGAGTGGGAGGGTTTATGTTTCTTCCCCCTTTGTAGTTCCCGGTCCCACCCCGCCCCCCTCCCAAGTCCAACCCCCTTTATGATCTGCACGAATGGATGAGAAGAGGCACTGCATCATGGGATGAACATTTGTAAAGTGTTACAGTATCGTTTGGATGACTTCCAGAGAGGGGGCCCCTTTGCAATGCTTTCAGCAAGCCTTGGGGAGCTCCGGGGGCAGGTCGCCAACAGAGACGCGGTACTGAACCTTGGTGTTGGTGATAGCGCCGTGCTTCTGCCGCAGGTGAAGCCGCAGCTGGCTTTTGTGGCGGAAATGCAGGTTACACTTCTCACACTGCGGGAGAGAACAGAAGCAGAGGAGTCAAAAGCCCCGGCTTGAGGATTTCCCCCCTCTGGGCTTTCAGACAACTTTCCTTGTCCGCAAAAGGAGGAAGCTGAATTCAGTGACCCTGCCATCTCTAAAGCTGCAATCCTTCGAATGCCCACATCAGCCTCTCCAAAGTCAATTCTTGTGGATACTTTCATTGTCTTTCTTACCCGCACCTTGCGACATATATCCCATGGACTTGTCCCTGACAATCTTTTCCAGAAGGCTTGAAGAAAGATGGGACCATCCTGAAGATGAGTCTGAGTCCAATTTTCCACTAAGATTCAACCAGGGAAGAGGTAGCAGGCTGACGTTTCAATATAAGGTCATTCCCTGAGGGGTTTGTTACCTAACAATTACACACCCCTGATATCAGCTCAGGGGAGAAGCCTTTCAATATGTTTCTTAAAGAAAAAAGACAAAGAAGTCCCTTATTCTAAGTCATAACCTGGGTTAAGATGAGGAAGAGGAGCTGTCACACTGAAGAGAACTATGGTCTGGTAGTCCCTCTTCCTACAAGCCCATCCTACCACTTGCTCTATGATCTAAGGTAGGGCACAAACTTTCCAGTCTAACTTGCTTGCTTATAATATTTACTCAGTTTGGGATTGGGTCCCCTGCATGTTGGAAATTATACATTAGCTATCAGAAGGCAAGGAACTGGGGGATTGGTTTATCAGTCAGTTGACAAGCCTTGATTCAGCACCTTCTATATACCACACTCAATGTTGTTTTGTCCTTTTCACTTCAAGAATTGAGTCTATGAATGGTACTGCTAGGCAGGTGGGCAGCTGGTGCTTCCCAGCTCGGTGTGGCCAGTTTGAATGCTTGATATACCTTGGTTCCTTATGGCAAGTCATTTTACTAAGCCATGAGCAAAATATCCATTTGAGAACCAATGATTAAGCTCTACACATATGGATGTTTAGTAAATGTTTATTGAACAAATAAATAATTTTTAAAAACTAAGTGCTCATGATCAGAGGCTACGTTACTTTTATCTTGGTATCTCTAGGGCCTAGCAGAGTGCCTTGCACATAGTAGGTACTTAATAAATGCTTGTCAGTTGACTGATTGATTGATTGGCTCCTAACCACTGTCTCTTTTTAGTCTAGTCAGCAGCATCTCTACGTTTATACTTGTTAGATTCTCTTCAAACTCTGCAGAGTCCCTTGACTTCTGGCAGAGACCACTTCCATACTTGATTTCATGATTATAAGATCTTCCCTGCCAGACAAATGTAGGTTGTGAACTCCCTCTGGCTTAGCAAATGGGCCGCTGTGGCCACCTTGCTAATGACCATCTCTGAGCTTAGCCAGGTTGGTCCTTGGTAACAGGACAGCCCCCTGGGGGCCCATACTCCAAGGCTTTCCATCTGGGTAGAGCCTGTAAGAGCTTCTGCTTGTCTGCTGTGGCCTCTGAAGCCCAGGATCTCCTCCAACACCAGCTCTAGGAGGAGCTGGATGAAAAAAAAATAGGGCAGAAGGGGACTCTGTGGCAGACTATGCAATACTCCCAACTTAGAGTGGACTGTGTCCATGGAAGGCTAACCTCCCTGTTACCTTCCAAGTCAATAAATGTTTATTAAGGCCTTCTTAGGCCAGGAATTTTTAAACTTGGAGTCCATGGGCTCCCAAAGGTTCTTTGTATAGATTTCAGGGAGTTCATGAAATTGGATGGAAAAAATATCATCCATTTCCACTAACCTTTTGTTTTCTTTGTTATCTATTCATTCATTTTCTGTATTTAAAAGCATTCTGATCAGAGTTCTGTGGGTGTTGCCAGTCTGCCCAAAGTATACATAACACAAGAAAGTATAAGGACTCCTGTACTAAGTCCTATTCAAGGAGCCAAGGGCTTGAAAACAGAAGGCAGAAGTCCCTGCCTTCAAGGAGGTTACAGTTCACTGGATGATCTGCTTGTCTCATGACAAGACTGCCTGCTTAAGACTCAGATGGGAAAGGCCCTTCCACAGATTCCTACAAGCATCCTTCGAGCTAGACAGGCCCTTAGAGATCACACGTCATTGGAGCCCTTTAATTTCACAGACAAGGAACCTGAAACCCATCAAAACCAAACCAAACAAAGACGCCTTGCCCGAATCCAAGGTTCTTTCCACAATATGCTTCAAGATGAGGCAAAACCCCTGCATTCTTTCCCCAACTACCCCACAAACCCCATCCCAGAAAGTTTTTTGAATGGAAAGAACAGGGCTCACGTACATGGTAGGGTTTTTCTCCTGTGTGAATGCGCAAGTGGCTTTTGAGGGTCTGCAGGTGCCGGAAACGGGTGCCGCAGATTTCACACGGGTAGGGCTTCTCCCCAGTGTGGATGAGCACGTGTGCACGCAGGTGGGCCACCTGTTAGGAAGGAGGGATGTCAGTAATGGGCCAACAAAGGTGCCCCAAACAGAAGCACAGAGACAGACAGACAGACGCAGAGCTCCCCAGCCACACCCCAGCCACACAGACAAAGTCCTCCACTCGCCTGGACGAATCTCGCTCCACAGGTCTCACACTTGTACGGCTTCTCTCCAGAGTGAATGCGAGTGTGAGTCTTCAGGTTGGCCGGTCGGTTGAACTGGGCTCCACAAATGTTGCAGCGGTAGGGTTTTTCCCCTGTTGCCAGAAGGAAAGAATGGAGACCATGTGGTAAGTGGGCAGTGCTAAGGCAGATAGGATGGTAGACAGAATATTCACTGGAGGTTAGGCTGATGAGGGTGAGATGGGAAAGCCAGGATTTCTGTCATCCCAAAGGAAAGGCAGGCAGTCTGTGAAGCTGGGAATCCTGACCCATATCCTACTGCTCCCCTCACAGGGCCATCCCTTCCAAAGGCACCATGCTACCAACAGAGGCACTTCTTGGTGGGTGACGAGTTCTAAACAAGCATTTCCTTTTCTATAGACATTCCTCCCTCCCACTTCCAATAGGACCCCATTTCTAAGGAAGGGATGGAGGGACACTGAACAAACAATTCCATTTGAAGGATCAGAGGGTCTTAGACCTTGAGCTAGATGAGGTTGTGTAGTCCAAACCCCCCATGTTAATAATGAGGACACTGAGACCTGGAGAGATCATAGCAACACAGGAGTTTAGACACAAGTTGGAAGGGACATCAGAATCACCCCCTTTCAATGGACAGATACACTGAGGTCCATGCAGGGTGAGTCATGTGCTTAAGATCACTAAAGCTTCAGAGGCAAGACCTGACCCCGGGTGTCTATCCTCTGGCTTCCAGGGCAATAACCTTTCTACTAAACCCATCTGCTTCCTTGGGTTTGGCTTTTGCCTCCATCAAATGTCTGTTCTGGAGCAGATAAAGAAACACAGATTGAGCCGATGGGTGGGTTGGTGGGCTATCTTCTCTTCTTCTAAGTGGCCTATACCCCAGATTCATAGGATCTGCTCACTTCAGATGGAGATCAGTAAGTCTTAGGGGTAGAAGGCAATTTCAGGAACTTCATTGGTTAGCCATCTACTCTTTGGTTCAATAAAGTGTTTTAAGCCCCCAGGAATAAAGTGTTTTAAGGAGATCTTGAGAGAGGAATCACCAGATCCAGAGTCTAGGTCAACATGGCCCAATAGTACTCTGGATCCCTGGGCTAGAACTTTGGCATTGCTTCCAGCTAGCTATGTGACCATAAGATACAGGCTCTGTGCCTCAGCTGCCTGTCAAATACCATCCCTACCTACTTTACTGGGTTGTGGTAAGGAGCACTCCCTCCCATTAAAAAGGGGGGAGTTGTGTTTCTAAGTTGGAAAAGGCAGTGGGAAGGCAGAGCAGTTCCCTCAGCACTGCTAGTGGGGCTTGGTCTTCTCAGGCACATTGGCCACTCCCCCCACCCTGGCAAGCTGCCAAGCTGATCGGGGCAGGGCCATACCCGTGTGGACGGTCTTGTGGCTGGCGAGGTTGCCCTTGTAGCGAAAGGAGGCCTGGCAGCGGTCACATTTATAAGGCTTGTCACTGTGCGTCTGCAGGGTGTGTCTCTTGAGGGATGCCTCCTCCGAGAAGCGGCAATCACACTCATTACAGAAGAAAGCTCCATTTTCTGGCAAGGTTGTGGAAAGGAGGGACCAGGTCAGTATGAGGAAGAAGGGCATGGGGGATCCCAGAGGCCCACCTGGCTTCCCTCTCCCTGGTACCATTCTGAGTTGTAGCCTCCCCCTCCACCCTACTCCAAGCATTCCTAGAGAATCCAGAGACTTGGGTTCAGAGGACATGCGAGAATTGGTGAGAATGAAAGGAGATGGAAAGATAGAAGGGAAGTTGTTCCTGTCAAGACTTCCCTCATGAGGAAACTCCCTTCACCAGTGTAGGTCAGCACCTTCTCAGATATCTGGGACACTGAGCTGTTAAGTGACTTGCTCAGGATCACACAGTCAATATGTGTCAGAGGGGAAATGTGAACCCAGGCCCTCCTGGTTTCAATGACCCCTCCCTATCCATTATGGCACACAGTCTCTATCCAAGGCCTTCTGTTGAGGTCCAGGAAGGATTGACTTGTTCCAGTATTACACAGTGAAGCAGAACAAGAAAGAGGAGGAAGGGGAGAGGAACAACCCAGGTATTTCAACTCAAGAGTTCACTGCCTCCTCCAAGCCCTCTTGGGTGAAGGTGAGGGGATTTTTCTTTTTTAATTAGAAAGGGTGCAAAGACTATCTTTCTCCTACTAAACACAGGTTGCCTTGCTATAGTCAGAGTAAAGCAAATGGCTGGGCTATTATGTGGAAAACTATGGACTGTCCTCATGGTCTGCATTGCTCAGAGGCTCAGCCCCAAGACATTGCTGTATGTCTATGCTGCTTAGAGCAGGTACACGGACAATGGTCCTGAATGCTGCACACTGACTGTGTGTGACACAGCAGGCTTTACCTGAAGGTGGGGGTGGGGTGGGGGGGCTACTTAGGACAACTGAGATGATGCTCATGATTTCAGAGAAGCCAAGGAAGCTCACTTCAGGCAGTAGCCCCAAACTGGAGATAGATGGGGAATGCCCTTTAGAAGGAGGGGGAAGAGGAGGAGGGAGAGGAAGAAGAGGAGGAGGAAGGTGACAGTTGGGGATGGAAGCAGAAGAGAGTGTGGGGGAAGGTGCAGGACCTAGGAACTCACCACAGCTGGAATCTGAGTACTCAGACTGAGTCTCTCCCATCTCCTCTGGGAAGGTGGTGCCTGTGGCATGAAGGCACATCTCCGAATGCTGTGGCGATTGGGAGCCACAGGAACGGCATTTGGACGAGGGCAGATACAGTGGAGAATGTCCCTCTGTGCTGCTCCGGGGAGAGCCGGTCAGGGACCTGAGGGTGAGAGGGACGGGTGGCTCAGTCATGGCAAGTTGGGGCTCCCTGGCCGTAGGCCTGAAAGCAGGGAAGCCCTCTGGCCCCCATCTCCTTGCCCTGATGCTTAGGAGAGCAGCTCCTGATGGCTGGAGAGCTCCCACACTCCTTCTCTTCCTTTCCTTTCTCTTCCCAGAATCTCCAGGTCCCCCCCTTCTAAGGCCTTCCTGATGGTGTTGGGGAGGGTAACCCATCTATCTCCTTTACAGGGGATACTTAATATCTACTTAGCATTTATTTGTCTCTCTAGGAGACTGATGGCTACTTGAGAGCAGATGGCTGACTGTTCATTTTATCCTTGTCCCTGTCCTTGGTCCCCAGGGACCAAGATGATCTTTTAGTGGCCCAAGTTTCCTGCCCAGAGGACTGGCATGGACACTAAAGTCCCCATTCTCTAGTCCTGACCCTATTGGCATAGCTGGATGAGCTCAGGGTTTGAAGCTGACTCCAACATGGCAGTGCCAATTGTTAAATATTCAGGTTGCTATACCAGCAGCCATCACGAAAGCCCAGAGAGCACCTTGTGAGCTCACCTGGTGACAATGTTGTTGAGCCTGCTGGCCTGCGATACGGCAGAGTCTTCCCCACTCACACCCAGCTTGGTTGGAGATCGGATGTTGAGATTTTCTGGTTCCAAGGGCTGCTGGCAGGTAGATGTTGGGACATAAGCTCGAGGTGAGAGGCGGCCCATCTCAGCCTGCTCAGCCCCATCTGGCTTGGTGTTCTGGTTGAGAGAGTTGAGGACGATGAATTTGTACTTCTTCCAGTTGCAAGCCTTGGGGTCAGTAGGACTCTTAGCTGGGGGTGAGCCGGCCCCCTGTAAGATGCAAGCATTCTTGCTGCTGCTGGACTCCGTGGGTGAGTTGGGCTGGCAGTCTGACTTCTGGGGACTCTGGGGGCTCACCAGGCCCTTGCGGTTAAGTGGTGCATTGGGAGGCTCGAAGTGCAGGCTGATCTCATCCTCAGAGGAGGTCCTCTCCTCCTCCTTGCCAGGCTTGTCACAGGCAAAGTAGGAGTTGTTCCGAGCAGACGGGGCAGCCGGTTTGGGGACTGCCTCAGTCACACTGTAGTGTGTCTCACTCCGCACCTCCTCAGGAGCAACCTCTTTCGGGGAATAGATGCTAGCATGGCACATGTTGGCAGAGACCTCCATGATGGCCCGGTTGTAATCTGTAGGGAGGGGCCGGGTGTTATCACAGGAGGGCACCCGCTCTTTGGGGTATGGGTTGGCCCTGGGCAGATCAGCCATGGGCATCCGGACATCCCTCAGGTCCTCATCAAAGAAGCCGTTTACTGGGAGGTGGCCGTACACTGGATAGGAAGCTGGTGACGCAGTCAAGCCATTGTACAGGCCAGGAGCAAAGGCTCGTCCGTCACAGATGGGACCGTTCCGCAGTGGGCCGTTGCTATCGGCTACTTCGCGGCTCCGATACGCCATGACTTCTTGGGGCAGCAGCATTCGGCCGGCCAGATACTCATCCCGAGGAGGCTTGATAGCAGATACCATCTCTGCTTCACTGTTTAAGAGAAAGGAAGAGGGACCAGCCCATCCCCCAGGAGAAAATGGTCACATGGATTCTTTTCTTCAAAATCACATATTTATAATTAAACCATATAGATTAATTCTTGTCCTGGTGCTTCCACTAACTAGTTGTGTGAATTTAAGCAGGCCATTTAAATGTGTTTCATCTGCACTGTTGATCTCTGTGGTCCCTCCTACCTCTAAACACCTCCCCCCCTCCCTCCAGCTGGCTCTGAAAAGGTAGTAATTGTTGGCACATCACCTTCTATGCCAACTGAAGGGTTTCTAAAACACTTGTACATGTGCTAGTCCAGTCTACCCAACCAGATGATAGGTCTATTCCAAGCATATGTGGAAGGGGCCCTAATTCTGGCTCTTTGGAAGGCTCCTGTCCCTCCTTACCTAGTGCTCTGCACCCTGAGTATGAATGAATGGTCTCCCCACAAGTTTCTTCCTCCAACCCAAAGCAGGTGCTTCCATATCAAGTCCTGGTGACTAGTCAGGAAAGGCAGGAAAGGCCAATGCTGACCTCACCCTCTGTCCATCAATGCCCTTCCTCCACAAGTTCCCCAGGGTTCTTCAGAAAGCCCTGGGGCCAAACAGGAGACCAATGACCAAAAAGGATCCCAAGAGAAGGGCCCTTCTCTGAAACAAATGGGGCAGTGTTCCAGCTGTGGAGCGGGAACAGGCAAGACTCACCTGGCTTTGATGAACTTTCGGCACGTGTCCACAACGTGTTCCATCTGCAGATACATGGCAGTGGCCATCACTGCCATGATATTCCCCTCCCGGAGGTTCAGGCGGGATGTGTACATGAAGTCCAGAAGGATACAGAAGCCCTCAGGATTGATTTCAGGGTCAAGGTTGATCACATTCAGGTTGCATTTCAGCTGGTCAGTAAAGATGCTATAGAACAGACCGCTGCCAAAGCAGAGACAGATAAATGTGATGTTCCGCACTATGGGGTGGCAGCGAGGCAGTGTGCTGCCACGGTTCTGCTAGATTCTATGCTACAGACTCGGTAACACGGCACCACGCTAGATAATGTCGAACCACATCCTATGTAACAACAGTGTGATGCTTTACTATGTCGTGGAATATAATAGGATATCATATTATAGAATGCATCATATTTCAGTAACGTGAGGTCTGCATGTACATGTTTGGCCAGCACACACACACACACACACACACACACACACACACACACACAGAGTTGGGGAGAAGGATCCCAAAACATTGAGCAGACTCCCATTGTGACATGGACACAAATGACGCAGGATGGGGCGGACATGAATGGGTTACAATCTGCATGTCTGGATGGAGTACCCACATGAGTGGAATCACAGTTTGTGTGTGTGTGCACGCACGTGTGAGTTTGTATATATGTGAGTGCGTGCCTGCATGTGTGAGTGTATGTGTATGTATGTGTGTCTGTGTGTATGAGTGTGTATGTGCATGTATCTGAGTGTGGCTATGTGTTAGTGTGTGTCTGTGTGTTTGCATATGTAAGTGTATGTGTATGTCTGTGTGTCTGTGTATATCTGCGGGTATGTGTATATGAGTGTATGTCTATGTGTTAGTGTGTATGTCTGTGTGTAAGAGTGTGTGAGCATATATGCATGTGTGAGTGTGTATGTGTATGTACACAAGTGTGTGTGTGTGTGTGTATGTGTGCTCTCTGGAGCTCTTCTCCAGCCTCACTTCCATGCTGTGTCATGCGCCTAGAACCACCACCCACTGCACATCCAGGGAACTGAGACTCTTAGTCTCTGCTCTCCTGAATCAGAAAGGACAATAGACTTGTGAATTGAGTCAAATATTAGAAGAGGTAAGGAGATTGGTTAACCAAAGAGATCCCTTTACCTCATGAACTAGTCCCTGGCCTTAACATCCTAGGCTTGGATATCTCCTTCATCAGATCCCCACCTTCCAAAAGTGTAGTAGATGAACATCCAGAGTCCCATTGTAGAGGGGAATGAGCACTGGGTTCTGGTTCAGAGGACCTGGACTGAAATCCCATCTCCGCCACCCTGTCTGCCTGGGCCTCCACTTCCTCATCTGTAAATGAGGAGGCTGGACACCAGTGTCTCCTTCATCCTGGAGCACAAGCATCCAACCTACACAAGGGTCTCTCCAAGCTTAGGGCGTCTTGTAGGCAGACATCCTGTGGCCATTGCTTTGCCAGCCCCAGCCTAGGACCTTGACAAGCCTGGCTTTTGTTGGAATACCTTTTGAAGACCCGGAGGCTTGGCTCTGCCCTGGTCCAGTGTTGGGGACTCTATTGGGGGCCAGTGAGTTCACTCATTCAAAGGTTTATGCCAGCCCTGAATGTGCTCCTCTGGTTCCTAGCCCACTGTGAAAGTGTTCCATCAGCCTTGGGGCCTCTACCCCCCCAAGGCCAGCCAGCCCAAGCCCTGCTGCCCTTGCCCCATCTCACCTGCAGGCCATGAGAACGGTCTTGTGGGCCCGAAACTGTTCCCGGTTCACCACTATGACAACATCTGTCAGGATATCTCGGCTCCGCAGACGGTTCAGGTTGAGGAGAACGTCACTGGCATGGCGGGTGAACTGGATGCAGCTATCTGCTGGCGAGGCCATCCTGTCTCCACCTGAAGAAGAAGGGGAGGATCATGATTGGTTTCAGGAGTGTTCAGGCGTCACTACCGCAGCTGCCACGAGGGGGCACAGTTCACTCAAGAAAGGGTCTGCAAAGTCGACCTTTTGGAGTTCTGACCCAGGGTCATTCCATCCCTCCCTTAGGCCTGAGGTTTCTCTATCACTGTCCAGTCCGTTTCCTGGGGTGTCCCTTACTTAGGTTTGGTGATACTCCAACTTTTAGGTGGAGCTGTGATTTTGTAAATGTGAATACTGTGTCCAGTAATGCAGATTGCTATCGACCCAAGCCTGTGTATCCCATGGGATTTTTGTCCATATCTTCCCAGAAATCCTCCACAGTCTAACCAACATGCCTTGGTCCTTCTTCTATGTCCCTGGAACTTATGTGGACAAATCAGACTAATGCCCAGATATCCCGAGAGTCATTTGTTAAGACATGTCCCAGACTAGTGAACATGCATTTCACATGCAACCTCTAATTGGTGGGGAAAACCAAAGTCCAGAAAGAAGAGGAGAGGGAAGGACTCTTCTCCTCACTTCATGAAGGGTAATTTACTCATCAGTACAACAAATATTTAACCCAAATCCCATTAGCCCACAATAGGCTGATGTGATTCCACATGTTGACCAAGGCTAAGGGAAACCTTTTGTCCATTAAGTATCAACTGTAAGAAATTCAATTTACATACCCAAAGCCTCAATTCACAGTTCAAGACTTCTTTTAAAACCTATGGGAAAGAGAGAAGAGAAAACGGGAATTGATTCAAGGCTGCTAATAATTCAGTATACTCTTATGTAAGAACAGCAGTTTTTGTCATTAGTTTAGATGGCCAAGCAGATTCTGGCTGGAGGAGCTTTCCACATTGACACTAGGCACGTTCTCCAGCTATTTACTCAGCAGCGATATCAATAGACATGCCACAGTTCTTCCTTACCCCACTGAATGAGGGTCTCTCTCAAGTCGAAGAACTGGGCAGCATCTGGTAGTGACTTACAAACAGGGAACAGACTGGCCAGCTTAAAAGCACAATCACAATTCTAATATCATCTAGTCCTTAGGAAAACCAAGGGAGGTAAAGCAATGCAAGCATAATTATGCCCATTTTGCAGATAAAGTAACAGAGGCCCAGAAGTGGGAAATGACCGAAGCATAGTCGGACAGCTAGATGTGGCTGGCACCAAAACTTGAATGTCTGGACACATTCTCCAGCATTCTCTTTTCATCACACTGAAGCTGATGGGAACCAAGGGATTAAAGGCTTAAAAAAAAAAAAGACTTCCCCCATCCTATCAAGTTTCCAGGACAGTTATAGGTTCTCCAGTCTCCAGTCCTATGATATAAGCTACTTTTTCCCTTCCCTTTCCACCCTGACCTAATGTTGCGTACAAAGCATTAGGCTATGGTCTTGTAACGGGTGGCCACCTACTGGTTCAACTCTGGGTTAGACTGGGGGAGAAAAGAGACCCCTCTTGTTCTGGTAGACTTTCTCCTTTGCCTGCTAGGTCCATAATCGATCCTTTTCAATGGATGGCTTAAAAATCAGAGAGATAGCCAGAGACTGGGGGAAAGAAGTAAGCAGGAAATGTTTTCTGACTGTTCCTCAGCTGAGCACTAGAGCCTTCTAGATTAATAGTTGGCTTATCGGTCATGGTCTGCAGGCCAATCTAATTAAATTCTTCTTCAAAATGTCACAGAACATTAGAACTGGGAGGCATCATGGACACATAGAGCCAGTACTAGAAGGGACCTCAGAGGCCATCTGGCTCAACCCCATCATGTCATAGATGAGGAAACTGGGTCCTAAGGAAGTTAAATGACTTGTCCAAGGTCACACACAAATAATAGACAAAGATGCTGTCATCCAAATATCTTTCCCTTTTTGGCTAAAGGAAATTGGTTACTGGCAGAATCAGGATTAGAAGGCTTTTTAAATTAGTGATAGAAAACCCAAATGATATGGAATCTTCCCCAGTGACCTGACTACCAAGGGAAAAGTAGAGAATAAGCTGTTTTCCTTGAGCCTTCAGACCCTCTTGTACCTCTTTGTATTCCCCAAAGAAAGCTCTGTGCTCTCTTCCAGTTTCAAAGTGTGAGTGAAGGAGGCTGAGGATAAAAAGGAGGCCAGATAGGCACTAAAGAAAAGTTGACATTTACCTATCTGTCCAGCATTATATGTCCTCTGCCCACCCTCACCATCTTCTCCCAGGGGGGGCAACACTTAGGTCTGGACAGAAGTATAGCAATTTCCTACAGAAATACACACATCAAGCAAGTACTAAATTCAGGGCTCTGCTTACTCATTGAATCTATTTATATGATTGCTGTCCTAACTGTAGGAGATCCCAAAGCAGCAGGTTAGGCTCTGTTTACATGAAATGGCAAAATCGGGTTTCTCTGGGTCAGGTCTCTATTTTTTGTTCCTCTCTCCCCTCTCCCCAAGAAGCAACTCATCAGGGGAATTTTCCAGACTGGAAAACATTCCCTAACCAAAGTTCTGCAATGACCCCACACATAATTGTTAGGGGTGGCCAGTCTTAGGGCAGCTCAGTCTTTAGAGGTTCTGGCAGTTCAGGAAAGGTGGGCTTTAGCTTAGCTGCTGCCCAGCACTCAGCTTCCCTGAGTGAGAGCTTCCAAAGGGCTGCTCGATGGAAAGGACTTCCCTAACAATAGGGCAAAGAGGGAGAAGGCCATAGACAGAGTCCAACTCATCCTTTCCATCCTCTCCCTGCCCCCCCCAGCCCCCCAACACCTCCTTCTTCCTCTCCAGTGTTTTCAGGGCACCAAAGACAGGGGTTTGTAGGAATTTTCTGTCTTCAATTCCCTTTGGTACCCAGAGTCCCTCCCTGAATTTCAGCCCCACAAGGCGTCTACATCTCCCACCCCCTTCTTTTTTGGTAGGGTAAGCTGTGCCCTGCACCAGTAGACCAATGTCCAAGTCCCAGAGCTCTGGCCCCCCGAATTCCACGCACAACCCCTTCTCTTGGCAAATGGACGATGCCAACACTTCCCTAGCTCTCCCCTCCGTACCCTCCCCACGCCACAATACCTGACTGCCAGTCACCTCCCACCCCCGGGGTTCTGCCGGCTCCGTCCCGCAGCCGCTGGCTTGGCAGCGGCGGCAGATCCGCCGAAGGAGCTGGGCTAGTGTGACATAATTCGCTCAGCCTCAAATCAAACTTTTCGTGCATTTTTTTCCTGCCTATTTTACCGCGTCAAGCCGGGGAGTGGTGGGGGGCAGCGAGGGGAATGTCATAGCCGTCCCATTCCCGGAATGGAGTTGATTGAAACTAGGCGGATTTCAGGGAACCCTCCCCGCCTATCTCTAGCTCCAACCAGAAGTAACTTTCCAGGAAGTAGCCAAGCTTAAGTCGTTAAGCAGGCTAAGCCGGCGGGCAACGGGCAGCGGGCAGCGGGAGCCCGGGAGCGGCGCGGCGTAGCTACTGCCCCCACCGCTAGCCTTGGGACTCCCTCTGTGCCCCCCCACCTCTCTCTTTCTCTCTCTCTCTCTCTCTCTCTCTCTCTCTCTCTCTCTCTCTCTCTCTCTCTCTCTCT